>CM031237.1:508621819-509221819 GCA_018340775.1 Taxus wallichiana var. yunnanensis | reverse complement strand
AGATTCTAAGGTTCCTACTTGCTTTGTTCGATGTTGTTCAAACCAAAATGAGTCCCCAAGTTAGAGCCATATGTTTTCATGAAAATTTCTATCATGAAAAATTGAAAAAAATTGTTGTGACAAGTAAGCCCGCACTTAAAAATCCCTTAACACGGTAGTGTAAACATGCCCTTCACCAATTGTTAACTATGTAAACCCCATCATGGCCAAGAGGGATGTGCTAAATATATTTTTTAAGTTTGTTTCATGTGTAGGTAAGTTGGTGGGAAGCAATTCATTGATTCGTTTTGATTTACTCTCAAGGAATCGCTCCGGAGGCCCAAAAAGCCCGCTTTCTGTGGTTTTTACACCTAATGAGCACCCTATGGGGATGAACCAAGGAGATATAATGCATTAAATTAGTGTGTGACAGAGTTATAAGATCGTTCAAGGAAGTTTATAGAATTTTTGCAAGGAAAAGCAGGTTTAGGAACAAGTTATGAAACATCGGGCTACTTATAGCACAGTGCAAGGAAATGAAAGTAGTGAAAAATCTAGTCAGCTTGTTCTAGATATTGTAGGATCCTCGGGATATTTTTTGAAGTAAAAAAATAATCCTTAGAAATATAATAATTCCTACTTCACATTACAAAATGTTAGGATATTCTACTATCCGGATTTTGAGATATTGGCCTGACATTGTAGATGAAGATCCCGATCCCGGTGGGGATTTAAATGATAATTCTAGGAGTTATACAGATGTTTGAGGCCTAATTCTAATCCCAATTTGAGTTATTCAATTCCCTTTTCACTCAAAATTCGTTGGTTGTCAATTTCATCATCATACTTTTTGTGGTAGACCCTTTCACCGCACAAAAACTTGAGAGAATAAAAAAGAGTGGTGAATTTGAAATTTTAGGTATAATTGTCTCCTCGAAATTTATGGGAATGATATCATCAAACCTTTTTGATTCAAAATGATATAATTTTTTCCTAGGTAACTCTTAGGGAAGCTCCTGGGGCAAAGAATCACTCTCTAGTGTCTATTTTTGGCAGTTGTTCATGGAGGGGTTTCTAAAAGTATCCATGGTACATTTTCACACCTTAGATGCACTTTTTCACCTTTTCACTTGGTGAAAAAGTTAATGTGGTGCAAAAACATGTGCCACCAAGGTGAGGAGAGATGGTAAGAAGGTTTTCATCATTTAAATGGAATTTTGGGTGGTTATGTGAGTGTTTTCAACTCACAAGTCAAAATGGCCCCCTCTCCATGTTTAGGATGACCCATGGCACACTGGGAAGACCTACTAAACCTTTTCACCTAATGGAAAATTGCATGAGGTGAAAAACGTGTGCCACTAACAAAGGAAGAAGCTTTCGTCACTTAAGTGACTAATTCAAGCGTTAGGCTCATGTTATGTGCTCACATCTTCAAATGACCCCTTTCCATGACACACCACACCCATGGCACAATTTTCCACACCTATTTCACCTTTTCACAAGATTAAAAATATCACCCTCTCTCATCACTTGACAACTTCAAACTTGCTTCCTAAAGCATGTATTTCACTCACCACATGAGTACCCCTTGTCCCCCTCCTCATGATGTCTGCTCTCCATGGCACATTTTATCCATGTTGATGCCAATTTTCTCCTCAGTTACCTTTAATAAATGTTTTAAGGGACGTGAGAGGCTCCTAGACCAATTTAGTAACTCCTAAACTCACCCTCAACCCGAGTTAAGAATGAAGTGTCAAAGGTGGGTCAAGGAGTGGGTTTGCCTAACCTAGGTTAAGGGGTGAATATTTGAATGAACTTAGCCTATTTTTACAACCCATTTTACAATATATTTTCCCTCCATTGTTTTTTTAAGTAGGACATGCCAAATTTGGAAACCCCATGCCCAAAATCACTCTTTTTCTCATATATCACAAACCCCTGCTACAATCTTCACGAGATTCAAACTGAAGCTTTCCTACATGAACACCTTTTAACTAAGTATTTGAATGACATCATCAATGCACTCATCCATTTTTTACAGTCATCCAAAACTTTCAGCCATACAAAACTTCTGCCTCATATATCCGGAGTTGCAGCAAGCCAAATGAGATAAAAATGAAGCATGAGGTCCTCAAAAAATTAGGTTTCCAATGAACACTCTCTTGCCCCATGAAAATTGGTATGATTGGAGTTATGGAGGATTTTATTTTTTTCATTATACCCTATTAGATGAAGAAAACATAGACCTGTAAGTTCACTTTTCATTTCGTGAAGATCTGGATGAGAAAAACCCTGAAAATTGGAGCAATGCATCCCGGTGAGAAGTAGAAGTTTTGGAGACCTTTTTCGGCCCAATCCGACACCCCATGGATAATGTCTATTTTTATTAAGTCTCCATTCAATACACTTATTAAGATTAGTAGGTATGAATTATGAATTGATTCAAGACACTCATTTCATTCCTCGAGAGGAAAAGTGCTCAAAAGTGACAATTTAGTGAAATTACCAAAACTAATCACTCAGGAAGAACTTACTAAAAATAGTAAGTGTCTGAGAAAGGCTCAAAATGGTCATGGTTCTTCATCCTCCATTCCTCACTAACATCAATATTCATGGAGGGAAAACCCATGCTTTTAAAATGGTGGATAATGGCATATGTCTCAAGTAGGAAAAGAACCTTCTCAGTTCCCAATTTTGGCCATAGTGAAACATTATGGTCTTGGTGTGCTTCTCACTTCGTCGGATGGGTTGATCAAAGTCTTAAAGCATGTTCCATAAAATCTCTCACCTTCACTCATCACATGATCAAATTAATCTTCACCTCATCTCATGGATGGATCCATTTCCCCAAGGCCCCAGATCATCAGGTTGAATTGTGCAAGAAATGGTCTCAAGTTGCATCAATAACTTAGAATTTTGGAAGGCACTATAGTGTTTCAAATTTTTGAATATTTTTTCAAGTGAGATAAATATTCCCTCATCATCTTCAATGGTCTCCACCCCCTTCTAGTGGCCAATAAATTAAGGCATGAGCTCACAATGTGCAATGTTACAGAGTTAGGAGTGCTCATCACTCCTATTCTCAGTGTGTTCAAGCAGTGTTATAGATGGTTCATCATTTTGATAGTTTTAAAAGGGAGGAGAATGTTCAAAGGTCTTCATCGGAGCTCTTCATCAGTCCACCACAGTGTTTTGGAGTGTTATTATGGGTCATGTTTTGATCTTCATCACTGTCGAAGACGATTCTCATCTTCCTCGAGAGTGGAAATATCTCCATTCATGCTCGGGATCATCCTTCCTCTCCTCTCTCATTATTTATCTCTCTTTCCTCATTATAATTCCTCATTTTACATGATCATGATGTTTTTTCCTATTCATTTAAGTGAAAATTTAATATTTGCAAAATGTAAAAGTACTTCCTCAAATTATAAGAGGGGTACTTAATTTTTTATTTCTAGGATAATGAAAAGTCACAAGTTGAATAGGAACATGAAAATTCATGTGGGGGGTAGAGGAAGAGTTGAATTGTAAGGCTATAAAAGGAGATGATATCCTCATTGTAAGGGGATGGTTAATTCTTTTTACTATCTCCCATTGTCTTTCTAGGAACAAGTGCCTTCATTTCTATTCTCTTGTCTATTGAAATTTTGTCTCCATCTCAACTTATACTCCAAGAGCATTGTAAATTGTGCAACATGATGTAATAAAACTTTGTGTTTCTTATTGATTGTTCCTCTTTCTATGTGAATGGTTTCTTCTAATTGATGCAAGTGAAATACTCTGATTTTAATGCAATGAACTTAGTTATTCTATTTGTTGGTTAAATTCCCCCTCTTATTGACCTTTCCTATCTCCCTCTCCAAGCAATTTTCCTCCCTTATATTCCATACAAGTAGTTGCCACAAGTTTAGGGAAGTATTCATGTGTGATCCCTAGTCTACGGGCCACCCCAAAATGTAGTTTAGTTCATATTTTTCTTTACTTTCAATGAATGGAGCTGCCTCATTCAAGAAGAGGGGCCTAGTCCTAGAGCATTGGTGGAATCCCACAATTTTCCTTCACAACAAATTATTTTGCCAACCCCTAGGCAGAATTCCTCTCCCTCACTTCCCTCCACCTATGCCCCTAAAACAACAAGAGACATGGGGAGGATATCAGCTTGGCCAAGGTACTCAAAAGAAGCTCAAACAAAGGTAGAAATTTTGAAGGCCTTAGCTCAACTCAGGACAACTCCCAGCATGGTCTTGATGGGGATATGACAGCTAGGTGTTTGTTGACCCTTGGCAAGAAAAGTGAAGGATAATAATGTTTCTGTCCAAAATGATCTAAATTACCAAAAGGATGTTAATAAATGGATTAGAAAGGACATCAAAGCTATAAGGGGAAATATTAAATATCTCAGAACACTAAAATAAACAAGGACAATCGAATCGGAAAGATATGGAAGTTAATATGGAGGAAGTGGAGAACAAGTGCAATATTATTGTTGATGGTTTTATCCTCCAAACTGGCCTCTTAAGGGCTATTGTGAATGATCTCAACAAGGGTAATAAAGGTAACATCAGAGAGAATGAGAGGAAAAAGGAAGTTGAGAAGAGAGACCAATATATAAAGGACCTTCTACAACTCTCTAGTCAAGTGCACAATTAGAAATGATCAATGTCTTGTTTTACTTGTATTTTGGTTGGTTTTTGGCTACACTTATGATGGAATTTGACTGTGGATCGAGTTGGTTTTGTGTTGTTTCCACCAGTTGTTTTGGTTTTTTATCTGATTTTTTTCCTTCTAATGTTAATTTCTATATCTGGATGATATATCCTCTTTTGTAATAGGTAGGGTCCCTGACAAAACCCTCTTTTTACCTATTATCTAAAAATAGGATATTATATGGCCAAATATCTCTGTAATATTTCTTGACCTTGTGTAATCATTTTTGAACATGGGAATGAAATAAGAACCTCATTTTTGTATAAATACTCTTTTGTTCTCAAAAAGGTGGATGACATTTTGATCAATATATGCAAGCCGGATTAAACATTAACTCATGTAAGTTGATATTGTCACAATTTCATTTCCCTCTTATATTGAAAATTAATGTGTTGATATTTCTTGATGTTTAATGTATCTTTCATTACTTTCCTAGGTAGCCTTTTAATTGTGATGTTCAAATTCAAAGTAAATTACCATAGCATGTTGTAAATTGGATTAATTTGGCAAATGTGCAATTTAGCAATTTAATTGGTAAATCTAACTTTTAGTTTGGCTAAGTTTTAAATCCCTTTTGAACCTATGCATCTATGACATTCAAATTTGAGTCTAAGCTACATTTTATGCTTTTTCTTAGGAAGGAAAACATGATATTTCTAACCATCAGGCCTCAAGTACTTAAAACATGTATGTTTTAAGATTTTTCTCTTTTCTCTTTGTTCTTCCTTTCCTTGTGTGTCTTTATGTAATGCTATTATTTTGGAATAGTTTAGAAGGTCTTCAAAGCTAAATTAGGTGAATAAATTACATGAGTGGTGCTACAAGGACTAATAACCTGAAAAAAATCCTTTATTATTAGTTTAAATAACCAATACCTTGAAACTCATGCACTGAATCACACTTATTGTGGTCCTAAAATGAGTAGGACATATGAGCATGTAATTCTCTTCCTTGGTGTGTAGTCTATGTACATCAATAGGAAAGAAAGAAAGAAAAGATGGTAGTAGAAGGAGGGCGGGCCAAGTAAATTTGTTGAATGATTTTTGTACTAACACATTTTCATTTCTTGAAATCATCCACTTAAGACCTCAAGGCACATAATAAATCCAGGGTAGTTCTAGAAATCATGATTTACATAATTTATTCTTTAAAATTTCCTTGAATTTAATTATTTAATTTGAGTATAGAAATTGGATTTACATAATTAGGACAAGATATGGTTCTAATAAAATTTTAACTCATGTTTCTTTGAGTGTAAGTAGGAAAATGTGCTCTTATAAAGGAAAATCTAATAGTCCTAAGTCCTTTCCGATTACTTCCCAGTGTTGGTACGTCACCTAGTCCTCATAAATATAAGTAACCCTCCTCATATTGTAGAGACCACAAAGACCGATTAGCATGATCTCCCATTAATATCCTTGGTCCCATCCATGATTTGATTAAAAAAACCCAAATAAATACCTCCTTATCTTTGACCCACTAGCAATATCTCTACTAAGGAGCATATCGGACATTCAAGTCATCCCTAAGACTCTTGCATGTGACACATGAGGACTCGTCCTATAGGATATTCCCATTTTCCCTTAGAAATTTTCCATATGATTGGTTCTTAAATCTTATAAAGGATGTAATTACCAGATTGGAAATATTTCCATAACATATTTGTCACCCATTTGGAAGAATCAGTCATCTAGTAATCTTGTACCATAGGTTCACCACCCTAAAAATAAATGTTTGGAATGTCTGTGAACCCATCAAAGCTTTTAATGCTACATTCTAGAAGATTTGCAGCTGAACATCCAATCATACAAACCTACAGATGACTTAGAACTAGAGATTTATAAATGTTTTACATCTCATGTCCTAAGTGTTTGAGAGAAGGTCTCAAAATATCACTACATTTGACAAAGTGCAAAAGATGAAGCTATCCAAATTGATGAATAAATATGTCCTCAAGGATATGTTAACCCCTCTTTCCAAAACCCGTATCTCAATCAATTTCCTCAAGATAGTAAAATTTTCCAAATCACATTTAGACATCATTTCTAAATGCTCTACTTATCCATCACATAGCCCCAAATCATAAATAAGGCTTAGCTAATCTTACACCCTTTATTGATCCACCAAAAATAATAGTCAAGCATTAGTATTTGTTAAAAATACCAATTCCCGAGTAACAAATTAGAAGAATACAAAAGGATAATTGGATTATATCCAAAGGATGGTAAGGTAAATAGGTCGAGACTTCCTAAGTTTGTAGAGACATATAAGTAATACATGGGAAGGAAACACAAGTAGGAAGTACAATTATCAAAGGTAAAATAATAGGCCCTTCAATAGGAATAACAACAACCAGGAAGAATCCTCTCAAAACAAAATACCAGAGATAAATGTATGTGAAATTTCATTACCAAATTGGTATAAAGTTCATAATGTAGCCAAACATGGTGAATTGGATTGTGTTGAGTTTTGTCATGCATTTGACTTTTTTCAAAATGATCTCGGGAGAAAGAAGAGAAATATCAATGACAAAGATACAAGAGTTTTATTTGGAAATCAAACCTGAGAATATGGTCAAATGTTAAGGCTTAGCATAACTCATTGCAGATATAGATCCAAGAATAGACATAATGCAAGTGGATTAAAGGGACATGCACAAGGATGAATGTTATATCCACATTATCCATTGTCTATTGTATGGTACATCCCCACCAGAATTTAAAAAGAGAACAAAGGAGTATATTGAGATTGAGAGCATCTTGTTAGAAATAATCTAACACTTAATTCACCATATGTGGATTAATGTGTAATTATAATAAAGCAATTATTTAATTACTTTAGTTAGCTTAGTTGTTAGTGTGTTGTTATCATCCCTTAGATTGTGGAGGATGTTCTTTAGTTAGAATATTGTTCTCGGATGATTTCATGTAGAAGATTTTTAGGGGCAATATGCTATTACTGAATATTTGCTTTGTTTAGGAGATTTGTTCCATGTATTGTGGAAGAGATAGAAGCTATCCAATATCTATAAATATTGCAGCTCTCTCTTTTGATTGTAATGCTTCATTTTATATTAATAAAATCACAGCAAGCTCCACCTTGTTTTTGCAATTTAATCTAGTTTCAGATTTCATTTGGTAGCAGAGCAAGTGAGTTAAAGCTGTAGATAATTGCTGAGGAAGTGTTAGAAGATTTGAGGAAGGAGGACTAGAAGCCTGAGCCAGGAGGAGCCATAGATGCCCCCAGCCTCTTCATAGCCCCTCACCAACTCCACATCCCAGCAGCAGATTCCAGAAGTAGCAGAAGAAACAATTGATGACAATTCACGGCAATTGGAAAAATTGTCTAGGGAGTGAAAAAAATATTTTTATTTTTTAGAAGTGCATTGAATAATATTGTTATACAAGGATTGAATAATATTGTTATGCATACATGAGCAAACCTGAGTACCCTGCTCACATTCCAAAGGCATAGATCCCGGCTTCCATGAGAGCCGACCTTGAATCAAGCCACCTCCAACACTGATCCTACTCCAAGCGATCTCCCAAAGCATCGATCCAACAAACAAAGTGACCGCAAACAAATAACAAAGGCGGCCATGCAAAGGAAATTTGTTGGTGGAAGAGGAGTTCTCCCATGCTGACTCCAATCGACCCTGCAACAAGAAAACAATGACCCAAAGTGGTAAGAAAATATAGAAGGGCTATATACAAACCTATAGAAAAATCAAGCAAAGGTGTCCACGCAAAAGAAAGAACGGTGCAGTGAAAACAAAACTAGCGGCGGAGGAGTATAAACAAAGAAAATCCATTTTTTGAGAGACCTAAACCGCCTTCTCTCCACTGCAAGCCACGTGGTCAAATATGAGCGGTTCGAAGGTAAGTGAATTCACTGTTTAATATTAAAAAAAGAGAAAAACAAAACTTTCCTATAGAAAAAAAAATCCATTTTAGGAAAGGGGTCCGGAAAGATCATAAAATCAAAACTTGTATTTGTCATTTCTTTCCACGGTACCTCGGATTGAGGTGCCTTTTTTTTTTAAAGTATATGTTTTTTCGAGCTCTACGCTTTGGTCCAGTCAAAGAGGCCAAAGAGCCCAAAACTAAATTTGTAAGGGAAAAGAGGCCAAAGTGCCCAAAAATTTAAAAAATTGTGAAAATATTAATTTTTCGTAAACAAGAAGGGGGTGATATTTTTTTCTATTTACAAGATGTTTGTAAAAATGGCCGATAGTGCCGAAAAATCATTGTAAAAGGCCAAAAAGGAGCCCACACTCAATAAAAATCAATTTTGGGGGGGTGTACTGATTTGAGGGGGATTTGTTTCGTGTTTGATTCTCTATCTCTCTTTTCTTTCATGCAAAAATGGCCAACAATGCACCTAAATTCTTTTTCCCGATTCACAACTCCTACAAGGAGATAATTATGCTACATGGAAAATGAAAATTAAAACTCAACTTGAATTTGAGGACATAATTGGTGTAGTTGATGGCTCAATAACGAGACCAGAAAATGATATTGCTCAACAACGTGTGTTTGATCGTGTTAATCAAAAGGTAAAACTTATAATTCTATTTGGTGTAATTGATGATGTACAACCTCATATTCGTCAAGTGACAACTGCAAAAGAAGCATGGGATAAACTAGCAACTGTATATGAAGCTAAGAACAAAATTGTTATTTTGCAATTACAAACACAACTCCATTGTCTCAAAATGAATTCTAATGAGTCTATTGAAGGTTTTCTAAAGCGTGTTGCTATATTGAGATCATCTCTCCAAGCTTTGGAAGAAGAGGTCACTGATGAATCTCTTGTCCCTATTGTATTGAGAGCTTTACCAGCCTCATACAAAATATTTGTCACAACTCTCAACATTATGGGTCCAACTATAAGTTTTGAAGAGTTAGTGAACATACTACAACAGGAAGAGTCCATAAAAACTGTAGAAGATGAGGAACAAGCCCTCTCTTCATTCCATAAGGGAAAGAAACAGATTCATACAACTGGTAAGCAACACAAGCAACATTCTCAACAGAATAATCAACGGAACACTCAGAAAAGAGTGTCGATTTGTGGCGTAAAAGGACATGACTTAAAATATTATTGGTATAACACATTTTAGAATGGTTCATCTAGTGGCAAGAAGCCAAATTTTCAACAATCTACTCAGGGTTATCAAAACAAACAACAAGGACAAAGGAAAAGTAACTGGAAAAAGAAAACACCGCAGCACAACAACATTGCTAAAGAGGAAGATAACTCACCAGATGAGGACTTCCTATTTGCTACACAATCAACTCAAGAAATCAATTCACACCAGCAGTAATTTGGTATGTTGACTCGGGAGCAACAAGACATATGACCGGGAGAAATGATGGTTCTTAGAGTTAAAGAATACACCTAACAAAGACTCTATTTCGCTAGGTGATGATTCATCATACAAAGTACAAGGAATTGGAAACATCTCCTTACCTCTTGGATCAAGAAAGTGCACAATAAGAGATGTTCTATATGTTCCTAGATTGACAAAGAATCTACTTTCAAGAAGTCACTTTTGGAGCACAACTTAAAAGTGGATTTTGATTCAGCAGATGGAAAGAAGATGTGTTTAATCAAAGATAAGTCTAAAACTCCAACATTGTTACACGAGCTTCGGTGTAGGTCGTATGTTTCGAGTTTCATTTTGATCAAACCAAAAATTAGGCCCTTGTAGCTAAGGATACATCATCGGCACAATTGTGGCATCGAATATTTGGCCATGTAAGTTTTGGCTATCTTGAAACACTTGAAAAAATAACATGGTAAGAGGACTACCAAATTTCAAGAAGAATACAGACAAGTGTACAAATTTTTTCACAGGAAAACAACATAGAGCTTCTTTTCAGAAAAGTAGTACATTCAGGGCCCGTGGTAAACTTGATTTGGTGTATACCAATCTGTGTGGACCTATGAGACCTATTCATTCGAGTTTTAATATTTTATGCTTTTTGTTGATGATTACTCACAAAAATGTGGGTATATCGCATTCGCACTAAAGACCAAGCCTTTGAAACTTTCAAGAAATTCAAAGTAGCTTGTGAAAATGCAACGGTAAGAAAATAAAAACACTCCACTCAGATCGAGGGGGTGAATACACCAGTAATGAGTTTAAAACTTTTTTGGAAACACATGGAATTCATCGGCAAATGGCACCTCCATATACACCACAACAAAATGGTGTAGTTGAGAGAAGAAATAGAACTATAATGGATATGGTAAGGTGTATGATCGATGATTCAGGCTTGAGTAAAACATATTGGGCAAGTAGTAAAAACAACAGTTTATCTATTGAATAGAGTTCCCACTTCCGCACTTGATGGAATAACACCACAGGAAGCTTGGTCAAGGGAAAAACCATCTATAAAACACCTTAGAGTTTTTGGATGCAAGGCAAGTATGCACATTCCTAAGAAAAAGAGAACTAAACTTGATATGAAATCAGAACAACTTATATTCTTGGGATACAATGATGAAGCCTTGGGATACAAGTTAATGGATCCAAAAACAAGAAAAAATTTCACAAGTAGAGATGTTGAGTTTTTTGAAAATAAAGAAGTAGATGCTCCTTCCATAAACTCACAAAACAATCCTACTAAGAAAATAGAAGATGTTCTTGATGAAGATAATGATGATAAGGATAATTCAACTCCTCCATCTACAGGAATAGCTAAACATATGCCTAAGTGGTATACTAATCTAATTTGAGATGCTAAGTTGGATAGTGATCCTAACACATCCACTTCAGGACCAAGAACTCATAGTATGGCTCAAAATGAGGTAAACTTAGCCTTGATGAGTATAGTAATTGAATCAAGTGAGCCCACTACTGGTTCAGGATGCCAAACAGTCAAAACCTTGGTCAGATGCTATGAATTCAGAATTCAACTCTTTGATGAAAAATAATACTTGGCAACTTTCAGATCTTCCATCAGGGAAGAAGGCAATAGGTTGCAAATGGATATTTAAAACAAAGTACAAATCAGATGGAAGCATTGATAAATACAAGGCAAGATTGGTAGCTAAGGGTTATGCACAAAAAGAAGGCATTGATTATGAAGAAACATTCGCACCAACAACTAAGATCAAAACAATCAGGATGATATTTTCTCTAGCTACACAATTTGGTTGGAAATTTCATCAAATGGATGTAAAAAGTGCATTTCTCAATGGGGATTTATAGGAAGAATTCTACATGACTCAACCAGAAGGTTTTTTCATACCATGTAAAGAAGGAAAGGTATGTAGACTCATAAAGTCACTGTACGGTCTCAAATAGGCTCCCAGGGCATGGTACATAAAGATTGATGAGCATCTCATCAAACATGGATTCAAAAGAAGTCCATATGATCCTAATCTCTATCTCAAAAATCAAGGGGGTGATCATAGTATTATATGTCGATGATCTAGTCATCACTGGAAGTTCGGTGAAGATGATTGAAACAACTAAGGAAGATCTAAATCGATCATTCGACATGACAGATCTCGGGCTTCTTCATTATTGTCTTGGACTTGAAGTATGGCAAAAGGAAAATCACATCTTTGTTACTCAACTAAAATATGCCAAGACAATGCTCAAGAAATTCAGAATGATGGATAGTATACCAATGGCTACACCTATGGAGACAAGGCTTCAATTGTCTCGCACAGATCCATCAGAACAAGTAAATGTTACTCTTTATCGACAGTTGATTGGGAGTCTCATTTACTTAACTTATTCTAGGCCAGATATCAGCTATGTAGTCAGTTATCTTTCTCAATTTATGCAAGAACCAAGGGTTTGTCACTGGAAAGCAACAAAGAGGGTACTGAGATACATCAGAGGAACCATGGACTTTGGCCTAGAATACAAGAAGAATGATAACTTCTTCTTGACAGGATATATAGATTCAGATCATGCAGGGAACGTTGATGACAGGAAGTCCACTTCAAGATTTGTGTTCTTTTTGGGATCTGGACCTATTTCATGGGGGAGCAAGAAACAAAATTGTGTTTCAAGGTCTTCCACAGAAGTAAAATATCGCATGACAGAGGAGCTGTCTATGAAGCGATTTGGCTTAGATGGATACTTGAAGGATTGGGAATTCCACAAGATCATCCAACAATCCTACATGTAGAAAATGAAGGAGTAATAAAACTTGTTTGAAATCTAGTTTTTCATGAACGCACAAAACACATTGAGGTGCAGGTACATTTCATTCACAAACAAGTTCGAACAACAACATGCAACTTCAGCAAAGATTGCCGACAAAACATCAGCGTGCAGATATCTTCACAAAATCTCTTGCACGTCCTAAATTTGAGGCATTCAGAGTATTTCTCTCTTGTTCACTTTAAAATATGATGAATTAAGGGGGGGAATGTTAGAAATAATCTAACACTTAATTCACCATATGTGGATTAATGTGTAATTATAATAAAGTAATTATTTAATTACTTTAGTTAGCTTAGTTGTTAGTGTGTTGTTATCATCCCTTAGATTGTGGAGGATGTTCTTTAGTTAGAATATTGTTCTCGGATGATTTCATGTAGAAGCTTTTTAGGGGCAATATGCTATTACTAAATATTTGCTTTGTTTAGGAGATTTGTTCCATGTATTGTGGAAGAGATAGAAGTTGTCCAATATCTATAAATATTGTAGCTCTCTCTTTTGATTGTAATGCTTCATTTTATATTAATAAAATCACAGCAAGCTCCACCTTGTTTTTGTAATTTAATCTGGTTTACAAATTTCACATCTCACTTCATGATCAAAAAAGGAATCTTATATAGAAATAATTATGAAGGTATCTATTTAAGATGTGTTTCAAAAGAAGAAGAAACAAATCATTATGGATAGTTTTCATGAAAATTTGGGAAATGGTCATCCATCGGGAGAATAATTTCCCATAAAATTCTAAAAGTTAGTTATTATTGGCAAACAATATTCAAAGATGCTTTTGCTCATGTAAGAATCTACCACCAATGTCAAACCTTTACCAATAGGGAAATGTGTGAAGCTATACCCTTATAGCCAATAATCGAGACTAGGCCTTTTGTATAATGAGGCTTGGACTTAAATGGAAACATCGAATCAAATCCTTGAGTTGGAGATAAGTTCATGTTGATCGCATCGATTATTACACAAGGTGTACTAAATCCACAACTACCCGTAACTACATAACAATTTATGTTGTCTAATTTCTTAAGGAGAACATTATAACCAAGTTTGGCTACCCATTTTCTCTCATATGTGACAATGGGACAACCTTTCCTTATATAGAGTTCTTTGAATGGGCATATGATAATCAAATAATTATCAAATTTTCATCAAATTATTATCCCCAAGACAATGGAGTAGCATAATCAACAAACAAAAACCTCATCAATGCTATCAAGAAATCAACAGACAAAATGCCAAGAGAATGAAATTATTTATTAAAATATGGTCTATGGGTGGACAAAACTAGATATAAACAAATTATAAAGGCATATCCCTTCTTGTTGGTATATGGTCAACAACCAATATTGCCAATCACCCTTAGATTACCAACATATGAATTTATGCAAGAATATATGGAGGGAAAAGAAAATACCGAAGCCGGGATCCTAGAAATCCTCCAAATGGAATATGTGAGTGATAAAGCATTACAAAACTTCAACAAAAATAATATATTTTCAAACTATGGTTTGAAAAAGAGCTAAAGTTAAAACATTCAGAATATCAGACTCATGCTATTATGGGATAAAGCCCATGAGAAGAAAGGGAAGCATGGAAATTTCACACCATTATGAATTGGGCCCTACCAACTAGTGGAGATAATATGCCAAAACACATTCATATTGAAGGATATACTAGGAGCAAAAATGATACTACATGTCAATGGATAGTTCCTAAAGCATTACTTCTTTGTAGCTCCATCTCAAGTCCCAATAGAATAACCAAACATGGGAGTACATTAGTTTTCCTTTCTACATTTTCCTAATTTTCTAGATAAATTTTCTTTTCACATTTTCCTTCTTTTATAGATTAGTTCTCCTTTCTCCATTTTCCCTTTTTTATAGGTTTGTTTCCTTGTTTTCTTGTTGTTTCTTGTTGTTTGTTTTGTGTTTGGTTTTCCTTTCATTTGAAATCAAAATAAAATCAATTGGATGTGTATACATAAGTAGGTATTAGTGTATTAAGGAGTTGAAGTATCTAGTAGAATATATTTTGGAAACTTTGAAGGTAAAACTCAAAAGTATCCCTAATTCAAGCCACCTTTGGAGGATTGAAATTCCCAAAGTGCAAGCTGAATTTTAGAATGGTTTCAGTCATTCACCGAGAAAATAATCTTCCCTAAATTTATACTAGAAACAATTTTACTTGATCATGAGTAGTTAGAAGAAGAATTCCCCAAATGAGTTTATTCGAAAAAATACTCATAACCTGCTAACTTGGTTCTTAAACCTCCGAGAAAAGTTCAAGAGGTATCTAAAAGGATAAAACCATAAGATATTGTTTAAAAGATGACTCTCGTAAACTCCGCTAGGGATATGGATGCCGATTGGAAGTGGAGAAAGGCCATCAAATGATCTAAAGGTATCTATGTTGAGGCTATGGATGCCTAGATGGAAGAAGAGAAATGCCCAAGCACTCCCTTCCTTGAGTCATCCCAAATCAAATAAAAAGAGAAGGAGAAGAAATAATCAAGCCCGGTAAAAAAATTTGAAATGATCTTCTTTTTGGGATACCATCATGTTTGAGTAGAACAAAGATTAATGAATCCATAACACACACAAAGCTTATTTCCTCTTAATGACCTGAATTCAGTATGTCACCAAGTATTTTTGGATATTTTATTTTACAATGCATGATTGAATTATAGATGCTTATTTTTGAATTTAGAATCTTCCAAAGATTATTTAAGGTTTCAATAGATCTTGAGTTTACTTGGTAGTATTTTCCCTTTAAGTTGTCATTTGTTATTTCATAAAGCACCCATTGACCTTTTAAAATGGTTATATTATAAGAGTAGGGACCCTCTTAGATTTAAGACAAGTTGGTAACATTTAAATGTCTACCTTTTTGTTTTAGAAATACCCTTTAGTTGGATAGCCTTGTTTTATATTTGTTGCTAGTGTTTGCACTAAATTGAATTAATTATTTACTTATTTAAAATTTTAAACACTCGCGCTTCAAATATTGGTACTCACACTCTCGTTCCATGATTTCCTCACACTCTACAAATCTTTCGCATTTCAAATAATTTGAATTCTTGGCTAATTAAAAGTTTGAATTTTTACGGGTAAAATAGTGAGGACTCGCACTTCCCAAATGTAAGTTTTCAAAAATTAATAATTTCAAATAGTCGTGGCTCACACTTCCCAAGTGCACAATTTTTTCAAAAGCAAGAGCTTACATGTACGAGTATTTAAAACTTTCACTTCCAAAGTGCGAGTGTTCGAGGGTCATCCTCCAAGGTGTGAGTAGTTAAATTTTCAAGCTTCGCACCTCGCACTTGATGTTTAAATCAGCTCACACTTCTAAATATGAAGAAAATTCAAAGATCAAAGAAATGCAAGGACACTTTAGCAGTTAAGAAGGGTGATTAAATCCTAGTGTCACACATGGCATCCCACATAAAATATTCAAAGGATATTTAAATGATGGCAATGATTTATCCTATCCTACTTAGGTGTAAGGCCCACATTCAAAAGGCCAATTAGTTTAAAAAACATTTTTCCCTAAGGTGGAAAAATGTCAAGTCACACCTTATGTGTCATTAATATGAAGCACACAATTATAGATGAAAGATTTACCAAATTATAAGGATTTTGTTTTAACAAAGGTAATTCATTCGAGTTTCCAAGTTACATAGTTTCTTGTGAAATATTAAAGCTCTCTTGAGCTCCTTATTAACTGAATTTATTTAGAGAATTATGCAATAACTTTTCAAGTTGATTATTCTCAACAATGGCATGAGAACCATGACCTTCGAACATAGATGTATTCCTATATTATTACTCAAGTATAATAATATTTAGGGATACTATGTTTGATTCTATAGAACTTGACCATGAATTCCAACACTATTTAGACATCTTTTCAACCATTCAAAGTGGGAGAGTTTGAATGTAAATGTTATGGATGAAGCATAAATGTTGTCTAAACAAGCATAAAGAGCCAAATACCTTAGAGGATTAAAAATGGATTTCCTTAATTAGGTCATATCCAAACCTTGTTGAGATATTTTCATTGATGTCAAAATGGAGTTTGTGCCTTGTTGATGCCAGAGAGTGATGTGGAGAGTTTTTGGTGAATTTTCATTGATGAAAAATGATGTCAAAGGATGTTTAATTATGTTTTAAAGGTCTACATGGTCAATTTTATTTGTTGGTCGGGTCATTTTACACACACACACACACAGAGAGAATTTGAAATAAAAGTGAAGAAATCAGGTCCTGATGAGGTGTGTGACTTAATTTGCAAGGCATGTATGGGAATGTGAGAATTTTCATAGATGTAACATGTTTTCCTATGCATGTTGATGATTTTTGTATGTTGGGTATTGAAGTAGAAAGCTTGAAAGTTGGTTTTGAAGTCTAAAAATAGAGAAATAATTTAGAATTGTTTATCCTAATGAGGTAGCTTGATAATTTTTCAGTGCCAGTATGAAAATGTGAGTATGGGAACTTGTTTTTCATGTTGATATAGGTATGTGGACAAAATTTTAGGTCTTAGTTTGGAGTATTTTGCAAGATATTGAGTTTTTGGCAAAATTGGGTGTTTGGAAATGGTGTTTCCCAATTGTAAGTCAACTTTGTGATGCTTGTTAGAAATTTGATCTTTTGCATGGGAACCTAATCTCTTTGGGAAATATTTTTATGTGTCTTAGATAATAATTTGTGGAATTATTTTGGATTTTAAGGGTCACATCTTTATGAACAATCATTAACATCAAAAAAGGTCAAAAACCCTAATTTAAAGTTGATTGGAAATATATTGCTCATACAGGGCCAAAAGTGAATTTTTTTTTATATTTTGATTATTTTATCATGTAAAGTACTCTCCCGATATCTCCAAGTTGTTTTTAGTGATCGGGTGTCTTTGGTGGGCCCCACTGAAAAAAGGTTGTTTTATGAATATTGTGTCAGATCTCTCAAGTTTTGGAAAGGACAATATGAACAAATGGATGTTTTATGATTACGTGGAACTCATCTACACTCTTATGATTATTTATAGACAATTTTTAGTCCCTAAGTTGTCATACCAAGTCAATTTTTCTTGACTAGTTTTAGGACAAATTGACAAAGTGCTTGGAGAAGTGATGTTCTTGAGCCCTTGTGTCCTTATTTGATGAGTATAATGAATATAGTGATGTCATATAGATAATTTTGTACATATACATGTGTTTTATTTGGCATGGGTGAGTTTTTGAAGGTTATACAAAGCTTCATCTATTGGATGTATTTATTTGGGTATGCAAATCCTAATAGGACAGTCTTGGTTTTGAGTGATTTCATGGTATGAATGGATGTTGCAGAGCTATTTGAGAATGGTGAAGGTTAGTGGAGGTCATTAAAATTGTTTTTGAATATTTTTAAGCCTTGATGAATTCCTTAGTTGGTCAAAATAAGTCAAGTTGTATGGTCATATTTGTAGACCTAGTTTTTGTTAGGTTTTTTTAGTCCTAAAAAGAGTGAAAAGGGAAAATTGAGTAATTTCATACCTAATGAAGGTTATGGTGTTGTTTTCACATGTTTTTTAGATTTTATTTATTTATCATGTTTGACCTAATGCATCATGGCTGACCTATATAGTGTTTGAGTACTTGTGACTAGTATATAAGTAAAGTAGATTAGGCCTTTTTGCTAATGTTAAGAAGTGGAGACTATGAGCGACCTATAGAGGATTGAGAGGATAATATGGGGTCTTAAAGACCACAAAAATAAATGAATTTATAATATCTGAAGTGTTAAAACTATGAAGGGTAGTTCATCCATGACCTAGTGAAGGTGAAGAAGAAGAAGAGTGAGTGAGCTAAGGAGGCGTTTTGAGTGTCTTCAAGGAATATGAGCTTGTGTATGAAGATTTGTTGATGTTTGAAGATTAAAATATGTGTTCTATACCTGAGTGCATGCTGATATATAATAGATAAATATCATACCAAGAAGAATAAATAATAAGAGAGAAGAAGTGCAAAGAAGTCCATCATTTGTTGAGTAAACAACAAGAAGAAGGTGGAAAACATTCTTAGGTGGTTGATTTGGTGCTTCACTAAAAACCTAGAGGTGTGTAGCCTCCTTACAATTTGTTGCTTGCTAAAGTTAGTTTGGTGCCTGATAAATTAGCGTTGATGCTCCTTGTGGAGTTGGTGTTTCACTAAATTTGATTTTTGTCTAAATAATATAATGATCAAGTGGGTTTTCTTCCCCTTGAGGGTTTCCCACATACATACTATGTTCATGTGTTCTCTCTCCTATTTTATGTTTATTTAGATGGATGTTATGTTGCTTTGATGGTTTTCTAAGTTAATTTACATTGCTCATATAATATTTAATCCTTTGATGGTTCATACAAGCAAAGGAAATTGAAGTAAATGTTTTAAGACACCGATTCACCCCCTCTCGGTGGTTGTCAAGAGTTAAGATATGCGGTTAAGAGTGATGAAAAGACCATAAAGAATCTCAAGAATCAATTAGAGGTTGCAAATAAAAGTTTGAGATCAAAATAATTTGAATGTGATGAGTTGAATACTAAACTATGTTCCTTAGAGGTTTTCAATAAAGATATAGATAAGGAAGAGGCTAAGGTAGACTTAAGAGTACAATTAGTGTTTCAAAGAAGAAAGAAGTACTAATTGGAGTCGGTGATCAATGACTATGAAACACATATCAATAGCATGAGTGTTGAACATGATCATATCATCAAAGAGATGGAAACTAGAATTGAAGTTATGACTATATTTCTCAAGTCCAAGAAAGAAGAATGCACTAGGTGTGAAACAAAGATGAAGACCTTAAAGGAAGATCTAGAACAAGAAACAAGCAATTTAAATACCTATGAGAATTTTGAAAAGAGGACTAAGGCTCTAAATGGCATGTTAAGTAGTCAAAAGTCTACAAAAGAAAATTTTAGTCTTGGTTTCATTGGAGATCACAATAAGAGCTATGGAGGTGAAAATGTAGGTCTTGAAGATCAAAAGGAGGATGCTAGCATGAACAAGATGGTCTACTCTAAGATAAATGTAAGGTCTAATCCCATCATATAGCATAATGCAATAAGGTATGTCAATTCTTTCAATGATAAATTGCTTTGCATATAATTTATTTGATCATATGGAAAGATAATGTAGAAGAAGACTCTCCAAGAATGAGCATGCACGGGATTATAGTACATATCAATCAAGATGTAAGAATATTGTTTGTTATAGTTGTCACCAAAAGGGTCATATTGCAAAGTTTTTCCATCAAGAGTCATCAAGGCAGGTCAGAGAGTTGAAACTCCTAAAGTTAAGAAGGTATGGAGTCTAAAGTCAGTTAAAGAGGAATCAAGTGCATTCAAGCTTGTCAAGAAGTCTAATCTTTTTGGTAAATTCAAGAACATCATGAAGGAAGAAACTAAGATAGTGAAGATAATCAAGAAGTCGAAAAATGAAGATAAGTTCAAGGAGACAATCAAGCCTAGTACTAGTTTTCTACAATCCCAAGTGGACTGTTTACCATGAAAGAGGATAGGTCGAGGTTGAAGAACACCATGAATACATGTTCTCAACTCATATAGAGAAATAGAATGATGTAAAAATCAAGCTATAGGTGCCAATAAAGATAAAAGGATCCTAAAGAAAAATTATCAGTCCTCAATATTGCAAAGAGATGGAGATCTAGGAATATCTTGAGTTCATGATATCCTAAGTATCCTAAAAAGCATGGGGTGTCTTTATTAGGATTCATAGATTCATTCTTCATCCATGAGAAGTAATGAATGTTTTTTGTTGAGTTAGAGTCATCGTGAGTCTTGTGACAGCTTGTTCAAGAAGGACAGTGAAGATGGTTGGGTTTTGATCATATGTTTGGTACTCTAATAAGGTTTGAGTTGACCCAACAGGAGTTTGGCAGGTAGAGTTTGACTAGTTAAGAAGTGAGGTAAGAATTAATTGTGTTTTGAGACTTAGTATATGTTTGTATCATTCATATGGCCCAAGAGGTGATTTAAGGTATGTATGTAAAGACTTTATCAATTAAGTCACATTCATAGAGTTGTGTTGCAAAGAACTGTGAGAGAAGGATAGAATTGGGGCACAAGGTATGTATAATGGATTTATCATATCAATTATATTCATGAAAGTCATGATTACAAGGTAATATGCTTCAAGAAGGTTTGAAACAACTTGTGAGGTATAAGTGATGACTTGATAAATTTTAGTTATATTCATGGTATTGTGTTGCATTGTGATGAGCATCTAGAAGGTTGACATACAATTAAATAATTTGAAGAAGTTTGGTGTGTATGTTTGTACCCATGGTTGTGTTGTTTGAACTAGTCAGGTCGTGACTCATAAGAAGCAAGGGATTGGTCCGTAAGACCAATATGATTTTGGAATCATGTATCCTATAACATTATGAGACAAGTGTAGTTCAAAATGTGAAGTCCATGGGTGTGTTGATTGAAATTTTGACAGATCTAGAAGGTAGGATAGAATGAGAACTGGTCAAAAATATGGGCATGAATATGCATACAAAGTCACATATGTGTTTAAAGGAGTCAATGAAATGGTAAGCATATGTTTCTCATGAATGGTAAATGTTCTATGTGTATGGAGGTCTAAGACATATGTTAGTTAGCCTCATCAACATATCTCAAAGAACTAGTCAAGAAAGGCTATTCAATGAAGCAACATCATAAGGTTAGCATGAGTCAAGTCCGACTATATCATGACGTCTCTAATCTAGGTTTGAAGAAGTTATGAGGGATAGTGAAGTATTCCATGTGCTTCAAGAAAATGTATGAATTTTGTACAAGTCGTGATAAGTATATATGGGAAATGGTTAGTGTTTAGAGACCTAATATGGTCTGTGTTACTCTTGAGATCAAGATCAAGTTATTGGAGATAGGACATCATGTCAAAGTTGTAAAATTATGGGCATGATGACGGTGAAGGAGATTGGGTTGATTTTGTATGATATCTTGATTATTCGTGGTATAGTGTTGCAAAAGAATGAACTCCAAGAACGTGTATGAAGACTCAACAAGAAGATTGATTTCTTGGAGAATAAGGTAAGCATGTTTTTGTGTTGAGAAAGAATGGTTGGTCCAAAAGACCAATATAAATTTTGACCTATAATCTTATATGCTTATATTTATCATGAAGACTAATATGGACCATTGGAGTGCTTTGAGGTTATGAACAAACAAAGGCAAGATAACTTGTTTGAGCAGATTAAAAGTGATTGATGATAGAGTATTCTCTAAGAAATATGGATTTGCATTGTTTGTTCTTGAAGTGATAGTTGTTAAAGGTTAGTGAAGTCATAAAATCATGTATGACGTGGGTGAGAGATATGACGTATTGGCATGAATTTTTTAGTTTTTATTATGCATAAAGGATAGTCCCACTTTGGAAAAATATGAAGGTGACATGTATGACATGGTATACTGTAAAGTTTGATCTGTGATGTTCCTTTTGCATAGAGGTCCAAAGTTTATGTGGAAGAAGTCTCCAAGGCATTTATTTGCAGAGGTTTATTATAGTTGACTACTTGATGATGAATGATTTGAGGTGACATGATGAGATTGTCTCAGATGCTATTGGATAAATGAAGATTTTGATGTCTAGTAGCTCAATTGGAGCATATGGACACATGAGGAGTTTGTTAGCTATATGATTTGAAGTCCAAGAGTATTAAGGTTTTTGATATACTTGTTGAAGACAAAGCTAGAATCCTGAATGAATTAATACATGAAGAAGCTTGATTCGTGTTTGGATCAAGAGAAAGTATTGACTAAAGAGGAATTGTTTGTTCATTCAAGAGGATTTGCGATTAGTGTCATGAAGTATGAACACTTGGTTGGAGACACATTGATTGAGATACGAAGTGTTATTGGCATATGAAAGGTAAGTTGTTCTTGTTTCTAAAAATTGGTAGCAATCCTATTTGAGAATGATATTGGTTTCAGGAATATGTTGTTTTGAGAATTAATATGGCTCCAAGAATTTTTTTAAGGAGTTGAAAAGGTTTGTCCCAAGAAGCAAGCGGGTATGAGAAAGCTACAAAATCTCATTTGGTGTCATTCTAGCGAGTTTGTGAAAGAGGTCTTGGTCTTGTGGTATTGACTTCTCTTGAGAAGAGTATGCATTGAGTAAGGGGGTGTCATTATTAATTGGTTGATGTTAATGCATGGTAAGTTCTTGGTATGCTTTAAAAGATGGAGAATGTTTAGCTTTGGGGGAGCATGTTTTGTTTCCTAAAATCGGCATCTTGTCACTCTATGTTGTGATGAAGGATAAGGTGAGTTTTGATCTATTGGCATCTTTCATCGGAGCCATAATTTCATCATCAAGATCATTTCATCTTATTGATTGAAGACCCTAGTATGTCGAAGATCCTTTATCATTCATATATCAAGGGGAAGAATGAGCTGATGGCACATGTAAGTATCATATTGGGAGATTGATAAAATACAAAGTAAGCATAATTTTTAAGTATTTTCAATTTTTCCATAAGTATGTTTTCCATAAATGACAAAAGAGGAGTTTGTTGAGATGTTGTCATTGATGTCAAGTTGGTCAAGGTGAGTTTGGAGTGTTGTCATTGATGTCAAAATGGAGTTTTGCTTGATATTATAGAGTGATGTGGAGAGTTTGTGGTGACTTTTCATTGATGAAAAATAATGTCAAATGATTCTTAATGTCACTTAATTAAGAGAGAGAGAGAGAGAGAGAGAATTTGAAAGAAAAGTGAAGAAATCAAGTCCTAATGAGGTGTATGACTCATTTTCAAAGGCACTTATGGTCATGTGAAAATTTTAAGAGCTGTAACACGTTTTCCTAGGCATATTAATGAATTTTTGAGGTCAGGGCTCGAAGGAGAAATATTAAAAGTTTGTTTTGAGGTCTAAAACTAGAAAAATCCTTAAGTTTTGCCTATCCTAATGAGGTATCTTGATAATTTTTAGTCATATTATTCAAATGTGGGTATGATAACTTGTTTGGCATGTTGATATAGGTATGTGGACAAAATTTTAGGTCTTATTTTGGAGTATTTTGTAAGATATTGAGTTTTGGAAAACTGGGTGTTTGGAAATGGTGTTTTCCAGTTATAAGTAAAATTTGTAATGCTCGTTGGAATATTAATATCCTACATGGGAACCTAATATATTTGGGATATGTTTGTATGTATCATGGATAATAATTTATGGCATTATTTTGGGTTTTAAGGTACACATCTTTATGAACAATCGTTAACACCAAAATAGGTCAAAACCCTCCTAAAATCCTAGTTTTACGTTGATTAGAAAGATATTACTCATACAAGCCCAGAAGTGAATTGTTTTTTTAGTTTGATGATTGGATAATGTAAAGGAATATTCCAGATATGTCCAGATGGTTTTTAGTGATCATGTGTGTTAGTGGGCCCCACAGAAAAGGCTATTTTGTGAAGATTTTACTCTATCTCTCAAGTTTTGTAAAGGCTAATATGAGAAAATGGATGTTTCATGATGTCATGGACATTATATACATTCCTATGATTATTTCTAGACAATTTTGAGTCCCTAAGTGGTCATACCAAGTCAATTTCTCATGACTAATTATGGGTTTGAATAGTTTTGACAAAGTGCTTGGAGAAGTGATGTTCTTGAGCCCTTATGTTTTGATTTGATGGATTTAATTCATATCATGACATTTTAGACCATTTGGTACATGTACATGTGTTTTATTTTGCATGGGTTAGTTTTTTAAGGTTATACTGCTTCATCTATTAAAGGTGGTTTTTCGGGTATACGATCCTAATAGGACAGTCTTGGTTTTTTTAGTGATTTCATGGTAAGAATGGATGTTGCAAAAATATTTGAGCATGTTGAAGGTTATTTGAGGCCATGTAAATTTTTATTTAAGAGTTTTAATCCTTCATTAAGTCCTTATTTTGTCAAAAGAAGTCAAGTTGTATAGTCATGTTTGTAGACCTAATTTTTGTAAGGTTTCTTAATTCCTAAAATGAGTGAAAAGGGAAAATTGAGTAATGACAGACCTAATGAAGATTATGGTGTTGTTTTCACATGTTTTTCAGATTTTATTTATCTATCATGGCCAACCTATATGGTTTTTTAGTGCTTGTGACTAGTATATAAGTAAGGAAAATTAGGCCTATTTGTTAGATTTAGAAGTGAAGACTATGAGCGACCTATTGAGGCTTGAGAGGAGTGTATGAGGTCTTAATTACTATGAAGAATACATGAATGTTGAATATCTAAAGTACTAAATATATGAAGGTAATTTCATCCATGACATAGTGAAGGTAAAGAAGACGAAGAGCGAGTGAGCTAAGGAGGCAATTTTGAGTGTCTTCAAGGGAAGATGAGCTTATGTATGAAGAGTTGTTGATATTTGAAGATAAAAATGTGTGTTAGAGACCTGATTTCATGTTAATATATCATAGATAGAGAGAATACCAAGAATAAGAAATGAGACAAGAGAAGAAGTGTAAATAAGTCAATCATTTGTTGATTAAGCAACAAGAAGAAGGTGGAAAACATTCTTAGGTGGCTGAGTTGATGCTTGGTCTTCCTTGTGGAGTTTGTGATTCAATAAAACCCTAGGGATTGTAGCCTCCTTGAAATTTGTTTCTTTCTAAAGTCAATTTGGTTCTTGATAAATTAGGGGTTGGTGTTCATTGTGGAGTTTGTGTTTCACTAAATTTGATTGTTGTCTAAATAATACAATGATCAATGGGTTTTCTTCCCCTTGAGGGTTTCCCACATACATATTGTGTTTGTGTGCTCTCTCTATCTTGTTTCATGCTCATGTGAATGGATTATATGTTTTTTTGATGGTTTTCTAAGTTAATTTACATTTCTCATATAATGGTTAATGTTTTGATGGTTCATACAAGTAAAGGAAATTGAAGTAAAAGTTTTAAGACACTCGATTCAATTCCCCCAATGGTTATTCTTCCAACAAACCTAAGGTATTGAAATGCCTTGAATTTCTCTCTTTTCTTCTCATTCATGCTAAGGCCAAGAATTGGGCTCTATGTTCCCAAAAAGAAGAATATTCTCAAGGTCGCTTGAAAGTGCGAGAGAAGAACATACACGGTTTAGATCAAAGTATACCAAATGGAGATTTTTTTAAAACAAAGATATCAAATGTTAGTACTAATTTAAAAACAAATGACAACCATAATGTTAAAAAAATCCATAATCATAGTCATTTTTTATTCTCAATGTCACTTAAAGTGCAAGAGAAGAGCATATGTGGTGTTGATCAAATTAAAATGAACCTAACGTGTAAAGAAAATGATCAGTGTTAGGAGAAATAAAACCCTAAATTTTCTATAATGTTACATCATAAATTTCTATGTTCATTACATGTTTCATCTAAATACCTTTTTTTCGTTAAAAAATGGAGTCATTTCAAGTTTGGGATAAAAAGTTATCGTATTTGGAAGATATGTTATGCATATGCTCTTATAGTCACAGGAACACACTTAACATGTACTTAAAAATGTCAAAAAAATGACCCAAAAAAACAAAAAAGCTTAAATTTTTCCCACCAAGATCTAATTTTGACAGCAACCCACCTCCTTTATACCTATAAAGAAGACTCAATGCTACCAAACACTAACATGCTCAAAAAAAATAAATTCTAACAAATTGAAAGAACTAACATGTAAAATGATGAAAAATGAAGCTTTTTAAATGAAAACATAAAGAAAGCTTGAATTTTTTCCACCAAGATCCAATTTTGACAACACTTCACCTCCTTTATACCTACAAAGAAAACTCAACGCTACCAAACACTAACATACATGCTCAAAAACAAAGAAATTCTAACAAATTGAAATAACTAACATGTAAAATGATGAAAAGTGGAGCTTTTTAAATGAAACATAAAGAAAGAATTAATTTTTTCCACCAAGATCCAATTTTGACAGCACTTCACCTCCTTTATACCTACAAATAAGACTCAACAACTACCAAACACTAACATACATGCTCCAAAAATAAATAAATTTCAACAAATTGAAAGCACATGCATGTAAAAATGGGAAAAAGAAGCTTTTAAATTAAAAATAAATGAATGTGCATGAGACAAAGGAGTGTCCCACAGGCATGCCATATGTATGCATGTTTAAATTAATACTAAGCTAATTGAAAGAACCTAACACCAAGTAGATTCATAACTTAGTTAATTAAACTAATACATCATGATAAAGCCATGAAAGGAAAAGCTAAACTAATATGCATAAAAACATGAATCAACATTAAAATGCAAACCTCTCCTTTGATTGTTTGGATGGGATTTAGATTGTAGATACTTCCTTTATGAGCCGAATGCAACTATGCACGATCAAAGGATTTCTCCAAGGAAGAGGAAGAGATCTCACTAATATGGCTTGATTGTCATTTTTGGTTCTTCTCTTACTACTCTTGGCCAAGTAGAAAGGGGGATTTGAAAAAATATTTCCAATAACATGAAAATGCTCTTATCAAGTGCAAATGTCTTATAAGGACATGGTGTAAGTTGAAACATGGTGTACTAGGTTCTTTATATAGCTTTCTATTTTTGGAGAAACTTGCAACCTAGTGAATGTGGGATAAAAGGAATGTAGAATTAGAAAGGGATAAGTATGATTAGAAGAGATTAATTAGATATTAACAACTCATGAGAATTGGAGGTGATTTAATTAATCAACTAGGATTAATTAATATGTCAAATTAAGCTTATAGAAGCTATTTGGAGATGATTTAGAGGGAAATTAGTAGAATTTGAAGGGTTTGAAAGGGGGTTTAACCAATAAGAGGTTTTATTGATTAAATATGATATTGAAATGCTTAATTAATTAATAATGGTTAATTAATTAATTAAAAGAGGATTATAACTAATGAAGTGTCGTTAATTGACCGAGATGAAGGGGAATGTTTTTTTATTAGATACGGTAAAAATAGGGATCGGCTCCCAGGGGCCATTACAAAAGGAGGAACAAAAACAACAAGCAAGAAGGAAACGAAAAAGTCCCAAAAAGGAGTTAAACATGCTTAACTCTTACAATTAAGGACCAGAATTTGTAGAAAGGTGGGGAAACCTAGAGAGAAGGAGAAACAATCTCCAAAACAACAAAACAATGAAGTTTGCCAAAATTTTGCCAACAATTCGAACCAAAAGTTAATTTTTTGGGGATCCCCCACTGTTACCATCGTGGCTATCTTTGTTCACACCACTCTCAAGCACCTTTGTCATTAATATCATCCTCTAGCTCATCCTCAGAGCTACTAATGTGCAAGTTGAAAATCCTTCTTTTGGTGCCCTCCTCCATCCTTTCCAGCTTGTCGCTGAGATTTTTGACCTGGTCCTCTAGCTCCGAAGTTTCTACTGGACTTCACCTATGCAGTGACAATTTTCTTGGAAGCATTGATGACATCCATCATTGTTTCCCTTTGGCTAGCATTGGTTTCTTCCATCGCTTGGAGCACCCCTTCTAAGTATTGAACCTTACTACACAAATCCTCGAAACCCTTTAAATTACCATCCCTATCACGTTTTCTCGAAGTTCTCACTTCCCCATGACCTTCCTCACCCATATCTTTACCAGAATCCTCCCCTACAATTTTGCATTTTTGGCCTTCATCTTAGTGAGGTAGTCAGCAAGAGTGAGGTCATCCTCATCCGCATGTTCTTTCAGGGAAGGGGACAGAGTAGGTTTCCCATTTTCATACATCAAAAGAATGAGCCCTTCGTGCAGAGGCAACTCCACTTTCTCCTGCTGGAAATCCATTAAAGAGTTAGTCAGAGACATAAACAGAAAGAAGGGGATGCTCACCATGACCTTATGGCGGAACATGTTTAGAAGGGTCAAATGGTGAGTATATATTTTTCTGTATTTACCCTCCAGAGTGATGTACTTCATGATTTGAAGGCACACCTCTCTCCAAATACCAGAATGCATGACCTGGCAATACCATCCATAAAGAAAGAACATCTTTCCTTGCCAATAAATAACACATCAATTTCCTATTCTCTGTGGGTTCTATCCTTAAAAATTTTAAGCCCATCCATTTTCATGTCCATGAACAGGGAAATGGAGGACTTAGACACCTCGATTTCCATCCCTCTGACAACAAACTTATCTCGATTTCCAAGCTTTGCCAACATCCTTAGATAGAGAAGGATTGTAATTTGGTAATGAAATTATTGAAACCCCCAATCCTAAGCCTATTCCACAAAGGCTGATTAAAAGCTTCAATGCTTTGGCTAGTAGGTTCAACTCTAATCCTATCACCCCCCATATTCACTGACCGAGCTTCTTCTGATTGCTACTAAAATTCAAAAAAAATACCTTCTTTCACACTAGCAGAAATCTTGAAAAACAAGATATTAAGTAAGTTGTTTGCCACCATAAGGCTCACTCATGCCAACATTATAAAACTTAGTGCCCTCTATCTCTACTAATGATCTCATTAATGTTTATGGGTAATATATCAACTTTACACCATATCTTATAATCATTACAATTGATTCCATAATTGGCCATCTTATCCGCACATTTGTTCCCTTGACGAAGGGTATGATTATAAGAAATGCTATAAAAAAATTGAAGTTTCCTTCACATCATTAAGGATATTACTTATGGCCCAATTAATAGAACCTTTGTTATTGAGGGCATTAATTAAGAGGAGAGAGTCACCTTCGATCTGGATGTCCTTGAAGCCTTTTTCTTTTGCTAGCAGAACCCCCAAAGAAGAGCTCTAGCTTCCGCCATGTTATTTGTTTGGCAACCTAAAGGACCCGCGTAGGCAAACAACCAGTCTCCATCACTGTTCCTTAGAATTCCTCCTCCCCAGTAGGACCTAGATTCCCTTTTGAGGCTCCATCAAAATTTAACTTTACAACATTTCCCCTAGGCCTTTTCCAACTGGAATTCTTTTTAGGAATGTGATATTCCACCGGACCAAGGGTGAACTTGTCAAGAACTTTCTGCTCACTATTCGGACATGGTTTCTTGACTTTACCTTTAAAGATTTTAATGTTTTCCTTTATGGCAATCAAAGTTTTTCTAACTTTCAAGAGAAGAGCTTTCTGATCGCGAAAGATACCATCATTCCTAGCTTTCCATAAACCCCAAAAATGTGGAAGGGTGATATTCCAGGCCCAGGTCAAGATAGGAAAATGGAAAGGGCTCTCCCATTGAAAGCAAAAATCTTCAATCATCAAGGGCAGGATCCATTGGATATTGAACAGGTCCAAAATAGCATCAAAGACAACATGGGAGAAGGAGTAATGAAGGAGGAGATGGTTGACATTTTCCTCCTCTTTCTTACAGAGAGAACATCTATTGGGAATCTTCATTCCCCTTTTCCGAGATTGTCCACAGTCAGGATTTTATTTTGGGCAGCCAACCAAAAAAAGATATTAATCTTAGGGGTGAGATATTTCACCCAGAGTTTCCCCCAATAGTCCTTGAGCATATCATTCTTGAAATTTGACATGTAGGTAGATTTAACTATGAAATTTCTAGATTCTTCTTTCCATTTGATGGAGTCCTCCTTGGTTTGGAACATGGGGATGTGGAAAGCCTTAAGTTGATTGTTGAGAACCTAGAAAGGTTGGATGTCACCATCAAAATCTGGGGGAGGCTCAATGATCTCCCATATGACAGAATCTTCCTGGATCCAAAAGTCCCGAATCCAAAATTTTCCAGATTCCTTGTAGTATTGAGCAACATCTTTCTAGAAGTCTAAGTTAGCTAAGGGGGAATCCCCAAGCCAATTATCAAACAAAAGTTGATTCTAGAGCCCTTACCAATTTCCCAAATTGTACCTTTGGATAAGATTTCTTTAGAGGCCACAAAGGAGTTCCAGAAAAAAGACCCTCTAGGGAGGTTTTTTTGGTTAAAAAGGATTCCATTCTGCCTATATTCCGCAAATATTTCATCTTTATGATTTGCACCCAAAGACCTTCCTCTCTAGAAATCCTCCCCAACCTTGGCTATTAATGCCTTATTCATAAGAGAAATGTTTTTAGCCCCAATCCACCACATAGCTTAGGTTTAGTAACCTTATCCCAGGCCACAAGAGGAAATTTGAACTTTTCACCAACTCCCATCCAGAGGAACCTCTTTTGGATTTTCTCTAAGGCTTCCTTAATTTTAGTAGGGAGCATGAAAAGAGACATCACATAAATGGGAATGCCTTGAAGGGAGCTTTGGAGCAGTTGAATCTTACCAGCTTGAGAGAGCAAGAGACCCTTCCAAGATGAGAGTTTATTATTAACTCTATCCAACAGAGCGTTCCAAATCGTGAGGTCAGGATTCTTAAGGATCAAGGGCATTCCCAGATAAGAATCTAGAAAATGTTTGATTCTACAACCCAAGATGCGAGCTAATCTAGCTTGAACCTGATTATCCACATTTATGAAAAAGACAACACTTTTATGGAAGTTAACCATCTGTCCAGAAACCTATTCATAATCATTAAGAACCTCCTTGAAATTTGAGGCCTTGCCCATCATAAAATTATCATCTACAAACTGATTGAGACAGATAGAGGGAAGACCATTTGATATTTTGACTCCCTGGATGTGGTTGGAAGCCATGGCATGTTGACATATTCTACTCAGGGATTCAACCATTATGACATAGAGGAAAGGTGAGAGAGGATCACCTTGTCTCAACCCTCTACCAACTTGGAAGAAACCTTCCGGTTTGCCATTGACCAAAACCGAGAAATTGGCTATAGAAATGCATGTCATAATCATATTAACCAAAAAGTTATCAAAACCCACCTTTAGTAGGATGGCCTGGAGGAAAGACCAATTTATCCTATCAAAGGCTTTATGCATATCCAACTTAAGAAACATAGCCGATCTACTAGAGCTTTCAATGGAGTGGATGGCTTCTTGAATCACAATAATGTTGTCAGTAATTTGTCTGCAAGAACAAAAGCCCCTAATTCCTAGAGATGAAGTTGGGAAGTACCATCCTAATCCTCCCAGCTATGATTTTAGTCAAAATTTTATAACTGGTGTTACATAAGCTTATAGGTTTGAAATCCTTAACCTCCTTGGCCCCAACAATTTTCGGCACCAAGACAATAAAAGTATTATTCATTTGCCTCAAGAGATGACCATTGTTAAAAAAACTCTTAGACCATTTCAATGACCTCATGTTTAATCACCTCCCAAAATTTTTGAAAGAAAAAGGCAGGGAAGCCATCCGGCCCTGGAGATTTATCAGGTTCCATATCAAAGATTGCAAAATGGATTTCCTCCGAGGGGATCCTTAAAATATCTCTATTCTCAAGGGGAGTGATTACTTTCTGAAAAAGATCCAAGACTCTATTCTAAACCAACTCCTCCACCTCTTGCCCCTGTTTGAAGAGCTCCTTGAAGTAATTAATTATAGAGGCATTGATGTCCCTGCTATCCATGAATGACTCTCCATTTTCTCCTCTTATTTCATTAATATTTAGGAAATTGGCTCTAGAAGTAGCTGAGAAATGGAAGAATTTGGTATTCCTATCCCCATCCTTAAGCCATTTGACCCTATATTTTTGTCTCCAATACACCTCTTCTTTAGCCAGAATTCCATGGTAATCAGCCAAGAGATTTTGTTCTTGATCCTTGAGACCCGGATTAAGACCAACGTTCTCCATAAGTTCCTCAATATTTATGAGATCTTCAGCAATTCTACTTTTTTCCTGAAAAATGTTTCCAAAAGTTTCCTTGTTCCATATTTTAAGATTACTTTTGATGTGCTTCAGTTTAAAGCACAATATGAAACTAGAAACCCCATGAACCTGTATATCCCACCATTCAGGAATCTTGTTGTAAATATTTGGGTGTTCTAATTATAAGAATGTTAGCTAATTAGTGGGAAACTACTAATTATAACAAAATGACAGGAGAGTTGATAAATATTGCAATTTTAGTATTAAAATTACGTAGTCATATTTATATGCCTATAGCTATAGAGTAATGTCGTTTGGCTCGAAAAAATACAGAGCAACTTATCAATGCACCATGACCTATATCTTCCATGACCTTATCCACAAAATCATATAAGACTATGTCGATGATCTCTTAGGTAAATCCAAATACCAAAGAGATCACCTAGTTGTTCTCGATATGATATTTACATGTCTATTATAGTTCTTTCTCAATCTTAATCCTGATAAATGATTATTTTGAGTTCTCATAGGAAAACTCCTGGGATTTATAGTGTCTATTAGGGGAATTAAATTTTACCCCACCAAAGTCAAAGCCATTATCAAAATGCCTCCACCGTCTAATCTCAAACAACTTCATAGCCTTTAAGGAAAGCTTCACCAATCTATTGTTTCATCTCTCAACTATCGATTGTTTCCAACCTTTCCATCATCTTTTAAGAAATGACAATCACTTTAAATGGGACAACAATTTTTAACATGCCTTTGATGACCTCAAATAATATCTTTCATCTCCACCCGTGATTGCACTCTACGCAAGGGGGATCCCTTTATCTTTTCATCTCCTTGATTGACCCCGCTTGGGAGCCATGCCGGTACATTGAGATGAACAAGGTAGGAGAATTTCTTCTATTATATAAGCCGCACACTTCATGATTATGAAATTTTCTATTCAAAAGTCGAAAATGTGTGTCGTACCTTGTACTTTGCAATTTCCAAACTCCATAATTACTTCCCCAATCACAAAACCTATGTTGTCACCAAATTTAATCCGCTTCAAGTCTCATGCATTATAATCCATATCATAATGATCGTAGTACTAGATGAATCATGATCATAACTAAATTTGACCTTAAATTGATCTCTCATAAATCCATTAAAGGGTAGGTCATCGTCAATTAACTCACTAAAGTTCCCCTCCCTTTTAATCAACTTCCCTATGAACACTTCCCGAAAAACCTATTAGCATTCTTGATCACGACAATATCTCTCTTAAAATTACCTTGCTCTTTGATGGGTCAAAATGCGTAAAAGGGGGACATTAGAATAACCATAATACCCTCTTAGGACACTCCTATTCCGTTATCCTTTAAAAAAATTTGAATGTACTAATAACATGGAAGAATACAAGTGTCATCATGGGACTTCAGATCGCCACCTTTATTGGTGTACAAATTCTTGACATCTACGGAGATTCACAACTAGTCATCAATCAAATCAAAGGGATCTACCAATGTAAAAATGAGGTCCTACAAAAATACAAAACCATTATCAAAGACTTACTACAACTCTTTGACCATTATAAAATCCAAACCACCCCTCGCTCATCTAAAAAAATTACAAATACCATGACTTCACTTGCCTCTCTCATTCCTTTATCACCAGACGATTCCTCTCTTTGTCATCATGCACACACTATATTAGCCATCATATACCAACACTAAACTCCCCACCATTAATCATATAGAATATAGCTCATCTGACACTTGGTATATGCAGACATATGACTATATTTCCACTAGAAAAATACCTTTAGATCTATCCATAAATGGAAAAATATATTTTCAACAATGTGCATCTCGCTATGTCATACTAGGGGGTATCCTTTACAAAAGAGGATTTGACAGCCTCCTCCTCCCATGTCTTAAAAATCCATAAGCTTGTCTAGTTATCCAAGAAGTCCATAACAACATATGTAGTGGACACTTTGATGCAGGAGCATCAAGACCATGGAGCATCAAGACCTTAGAGCATCAGAAATATAGGGAACCTATACTAACATGTTGATTTTATGTAGTTGAGTGCTTTACTTCAGTAGATGAATGTGAAATTTGAACAAGATTGTAAAAGTGTAGAGAGTAAATTGGTTGTTTTAGTGCTTAATTAAGGCTATATGGTTGTTGTAAGAGTTAGATTAGGAAGGTGAACAAACTCAGGAGGTTTAGGGACAAGTCTATATCCAATTCTTATGTTTGGAAGGTTATTGAGCTCATTTAGGGCTAAGAATAAGAGATATAGTAAGTTTAGTAAGAAGGAAGAGAGAGTTCTTCGAGGAGATCAGTCATGTAAGATGATCAAGAAGATGTAATAGAAGGGTTGAAGTGAATAATGAATATATTAGATTGATGTTGTAGGTATTAGAATATATTTTGCATGTTTTTATGCATGTATTTGTAAACTATATATTATATCTATGTTCCAGGCTGAGAGGTAAAAGTGAGACAGTCATCAAAGGAGATATTCTAGAGATCTACGAAGGTTTAAATAGCTGAGCAGAGATTCAAGGAGGCATACTAATTTTTCTTAGCCCATGAAATTGATCTCAGCCACTTATAACCGTGATTCTTTGCCCTCCGGCTCAAATTAGGGCCTTGTGTTATTTGAATTCCACCTAGCCAAATCTCTTAAATTTTTGGTAGAACCTTTGTCTAGATGAATTACGAGAGTGTGAGAATTTTTGGGTTCCAATTCACATGCGTGAGGAAGTGGAAATAAGCTTTACAAGACAGATGTATAGGATCCAAGAAAGGGAGATAACGTGTGCATGAATACTTAGATAGGTATTAAAGCTACAAATTTGGTAGAGAGCATCTAGAATACATTTCAGAGGTGTATCTATGTAGTTCCGGGTGAGATTATAACCCTAAATATCTACTTTTTGTTATACCTAGGGGTCAATAATAGGCCTAATTGAGGGTGCAATTTACAAAGGAGGTCTGAAATGGTACAAAGGAAGGTACCTTGAGAACTTATGTACATTTGTAAGGGGATAAAGGGTATCCAAATCATTGGAGAAGTGGCATAGTTGAATAAAGTGGAATCGAGATTAAACTCGTTTATATGCCTAGAGGACTACAAGCCAATAAGGCCTCAAGGAGAGATTGCTTGTGAGAAAGGAGAATTTGATCTGTGAATTGGGTCTAAACACCTTGTATTGGGTTAGACAAAGTCTTTTATGCATGATGAGAGGGATGCAGGCTCAATTTTGAGTGATTTGGACATATTGGCCATCAGACGCCTCATTGGGCTATAACTAGCAAAGTAAGGGCAAAGTGTGTGGGAAATGAGAACATGAACAAATGAAGGTAGAGAAGAGAGAATGAAGATGAATGGGAGAGTATTGAAGGCATCCAAGAGTAGTGGACTGATGATTTAATGTTACAGGTAACCTTCTACATGTTTCCTTCCACATAGTTGCTTGCATGAGAACAAGGTTGCTAAGAGGGACTTAGAGAGCTAAAATTGTCTTGAGTATATGCTACATGCATAATATGACTAAGATTATGAAGGAGATCCTCAGCGGTGGTGGTATAAATCAGTCTAAGCAAGTTTGAGCTCGTGAGATGAAAGACAACCATTGTGAATGGTAAACCTTCAACAAGATAGTTATAGTTCAAGTTCAAAGTATAACCCCTACACCACGCTTTAACGCTTTAGCTATCACTAAATGTATCATGCGCATGGGCTACTATTGGTACATGTTTAAACAAGATAGTTGTGACTATGTCAAGAAATGCGTCAAATGTCAACAACATTCCAATCTCACACATATCCCTAGCCATGCTCTTCAATCCACTCGAGAATATTGGCCTTTCTCACAATGGGGGCTTGACCTTTCCTTATCAACCCTCGCTCATTACAATGACACAATTCCATCATCACAACAACTGAATATTTTACAAAATGGGTGGAAGAAATTCCCTTATCTCCACTAAAGTAAATAAAATTGTCAACTTCATCCATCATCACATTATATGTCACTTCGTATTCCTCGTAAAATCATCACATATAACAACAAATCTTTCAAAAATAAGAAAGTTCAAAAACTTTACAACACTTACAACATCAAGCTCAAATTTTCATCTCCTTATTATCCATAAGAAAATGGCCAAGCCGAAGCATCTAAGAAAATACTAATGAAAATTGTTGACCAAGCCGATAGAAATTAGCATATACGAATCTCCTTTGCGGTATGGGCCTATCGAACTAGCTTTCGAACCCATACGAGTGTTAGGCCCTTCTCCTTAGTATATGACACCGAATTCATTCTTCCTCTCAAAGTCTATATCCCATCCTTATGCATTTCTCTCAAAGAATTCATCCCTGATGAGGATTATCGTCAAGAACGCCTATCATAACTAGAATTGTTAGACAAGTGTCATTTAACTTCCTCGAACATATCAACATATATCAAGAACGAATCAAAATATACTATAACAAACATCTCAAATGTGACTTTAACATTGGTGATCTTGTTCTCAAATAAAACCAACATGTCACTAACATGGAAAAGAGTAAATGTGGGAAGTTTGCTCCACTTATCACTCACAAATATGGGTCCAAGGATTATTCTTTAGCCTCCCTTAATGGTAAACCCAAAAAGGATCCTCTTAACACCAAGTACTTGTGACCACTCTATTATTAAAATATCGAATCACAAGGTCTTATTCAAAATACAATCTCCATCCATCAACCCACACATCATATTATTCTCATAATTATTTGGGATCATGTGGTCTCTTTCATCAAGTATACTTGTCATGAACTTGAATTTGGGCACCACGGCTCTACTTGTAGCATATTCCTCATGGACAAGTTCCTTGCTCACAATTAGGGAACCCCGCAATCATTACTCTCACCATCCCCATATCTTATCTTATTTAATGACATGACAAGGATATAAGTATAGCTTGCACATTTATTTATCCCTTCTAAGTGGTTACCTAGGCTTTCCCTCAACTCAAGAATCAAAATATCTATAGGATGGATACAATCAAAATATAGATTGATCCCTCGAAGGACGGCTATCAAAAATTGAACTATGTCAAATAAAGTTCTACACCATTGAAGGATGGATAACATGAAATCAAAATTCAATAAAATCGTAGACCACTCCCTTGAAGGATGGCTACCCAATCAAAATACACAAAATGAATTTCCGCATTGATCAGTCCTCATATCAAAAAGGGCTTCGAACATCAATCAACCCTCATAAAAAAATCAATCATCCTAAGAAAGCTTCATGAATCAATCGACTTTCTCATCAAAAGCAAGCTTCCCACATCGATCAACTTGTACATAAATACAATAAAGCTGGGGGAAAATGTGGGAACTATCATGAAGAACATTTTCCCTCTGCTTGCTACATACAAACCTTGCTCATGTTAGAAAATGATAGATATGACTATCCCATATCCATCTATGATCCCAAAGATGATTAACCAAAGGTGTGAGTCATATGTTAACATTAATTACAAAGCCGCATGTGTAGTACCATACACATAAATAGTTTACCATCATACACTATATATGTACAAAATAGTGAAGAAACAAACACCCCACATTTTGTTCTTATCCACCATATAATGCGTAAATCAAGCAATAAGATCGTAATTTTTCATAAACATATCCCTGCACCATGAAAATCACATCATACATCTCTAATCTAAAAATATACATTTCACATGCATCCATACCTCATCATATCAAAATCATAACTAAACTCATTAACTACATCTATACCCATCACATTGCAATCATTACAAAACTTAAAACATAACTTAAACATCAAAATCATATATATATATATATATACGAAAAGTGTCTATACATCATCAAGGACTTCAAGAGCCCCATGTATCAAAATATTTGTACATCATTAACAAGAGTTTCAAAAGAGCCTTTTACATCAAAACCTGTCATTAAAATGGGCCTACAAAACTACCAAGTGAATTGAATGTTTGTCAATTAGACACTCCCTCTGGCTCTACTCCCCTGATCGTCATTTGGGCCTTTGATGGTGGTCCCTTTCCGAAACTCTTGGTAGTGACCCACACTCGCAACATTGCCCAATAGAGCCTACGTCATTGATCCAAAACTCAATATAGCGAGGCTCATCTGGAAGCCTCCGCCTCACTAAGTCCTCATAGTAATGAAGCTCCTCGCCTAGTGCCTAGTAGTTAGTCATACTCACACTACCAGGTGGCCCCATCTGACCACTAGTTTGACCCCTAACGGTTTGTAGCTTACACCTTGATATTAATGGGCCCTGTCACACCAAAGGCCTTCTGCAAGACCTCTCTATCTCATATATATATATATATATATATATATATATATATTTATCTCTATCGGCTCTGGCATGTGTAAGCTTTTCCGTATATTAGTGCGTTGTTGGCTCAACCCATCTCTCTTGTTGTTCACAACATCACGTGTTGTTATGACACTGTCCCTCTCAATAATCAATGTGGCTCACTCAGCCTCCAATCTTGATATGGTAGCATCTAATAAAGCTAATCTATCATCCTCAACTCCCCCTCTACACCTTGTCATATTGGAAAACCCGTATAAGGCCTTTAAACTACATCACCACCATGTAATCCATCTAAGTGTTGTCTATAATAGTACTCACCTGGATAGGCACTCAGTAGCCGCATGATCCGATCTCCACCTCACGAATCTCATTGCATACTCTAGATCAACCCATCTCATCCATGGAACCCCTATCGACCGATCCACTCTAATGTGCTCGTAGGCCCAACATGCCAATAATAACGATATATCAACTCCAAACTTCCGTCCTATCCTCAATGACCACAACTCCTCGTATACCTATACTAACAAGGCAAGGCCCAAGAAAACTCGGCCCGATAATCCATCATATCAATTACTACTCCGGTCAACATCCAATAAAATATGCCCCTGTTAAATCGGGTAAGGCATAACAACTGATCCCCATCGTCATCATCATCATGAGTAGGCCCGACCCTCGTCATCACTATAAAGTGTACCATATACAAAATCACCCAATGAATAAAGCGCATCTTCGCACATCATCACCATATAATCGTTGTAGCGCAACACCTCTTCTTTCCTCATCAATCACATACACCGCTCACCCTATACTTGGTAAGTGCAGGATCCTATGTATATCCTCCAAAGTAATCATCATCTCTCTAATAGGCAACTAGAATGTGCCTATGACATGGTCCCATCTCTCAAATAGAGCCAACAATAATCTTATTTCTTCGAGGATACGTTTGTAATGACACATCCCTCCCAATTCAAACTCCTCCAAATGAGCCCAATCCTCACCTCACAAACTATCACGAACACTATCTAGTATCTTCAAGATCCTATCTTGTGTCATCAATCTCTCTCTAGCCTACATCCACAAGAACCAACAACACACTATCAGAAACAATCCATCATAAATCCATCAAAAATAATCAAATAAACTTTAAAAATCACAACTTTTTATCAAAACACATCAATCGCCAGTGATTCCACTTGAATATTTGGTGGCCCGCCAAAATTTCCAATGACCCTAAATCACTAGCAATTTCATAGTGACTCCAAATTTTTAGATAAAAATAAACAAAAATAACACAAAATCGGGGTTTGAAAATATTAGAATGTTTGAAAATTAGGGTTTCTTTAGTGTAGACACAAAATCACGCACTTTGAGTCATTATCTAGTCTCGATCACATACTACTATTTGCATGATTCCTTAATACAAAAAGTAGTAATTGACCCATGTATTTAGCTATCTTTTGTTGCTACTTTTGGTCTTGCACCTTTGTTGGCCCAATCTATCTTTTAATACTTCGATTTTTTTTTTTTGGGTGGAGCGCCCAACCAGGATGCCAACGCCAAGCGCCCTCATCCCCTCTGGGTGCCCCTGTCCTATTTACACTTTACTCTCACTTTTTGGGTCCTTTCTAGCCATTTAAACATTCTATCTTTTTGGTAGTCGGTCTTTTCGAGGTTAATTACAAAAATCAAGTGAAGGAACCATATAAATATAAAGTTATGTGATCATAATAAGGGACTAAACACTAAGTATTACTATCTCCACATAAGGTTGCATCCATCCAAGGCGTAGATAGCTCCATTTGCATCCATCTAGCTCCATCACAAGGGACAAAGGTTGGTTCATCTACATCACACTTCATAGGAGGGGAGTTTATTCTATTCCATGCACACATTATTTACATTCTACATATAGCTATTGCTTGTTACTCACCAAGTGCGACTAGAAAAAAGCAACCTAGGGCACAATTACACACACACACACACCTAGAACTACATTGGGTATGAGATGTAGTGCAATGCTCAGTGATAAGTCCATCAATTTGGCAGTTGAGGACAGTCTAACCCCTTCATATACATATTTCTATTTTTAGGGTTTTGATGCTTTGTTTAGGGTTTTGTTGGTGATTCTTCATTATAGGTCTACAACGACATTGGTGATCATACAATGACATTCATGTGATAGGAAGAGAACACAAATGAACATCTTGTGACACCTTAGATGAGGTTTTGGAGCATTTACAGACTCAAGGCACCCGAATACAAACCAGGTGCCCACGTGTGCCCCTATCCCTCTCCAGTGCCCCAATTCACCAAATAACTCGGATCTGCTCTTTTGGGCTTTTGTGTGAAGGTTTCGTCCTCCTATTCATTCGGTCTCCACTGCGACACGTCTCGCGACATCATCAAATCAGCTAAGGCCTTCTTAACCCTCTTTGCACATTAGGGTTTTACATTTCATTGCTTAGATTTCTTGGGTATTATTTTAATATTTTATTACTTCATTTATTCAGTTATTTTATTGCTCCTATAACATTAGATTACACTAGAATATTCCCATTTTAGTTTAATCATTTAGTTTCTTAAGCTCTTAAATTGCAATAGTAACAAATGAGCCCCTAACCACCTTTTATATCAAATTTTCCCTCCTACCCGATCACTAATGATTGGGTAATCACCAAGATTTCTATCAAAATGACATGACCAAGGGTAATCACCAGTGATTACCTCCACTTTATCCAAAACACCATTATTTGACCTCTGAACCTCATCAAATCATGATTTTGATCACCCCTTGTCAATAATTACACATTTCAAACTACACGCTTCCTTTTTTAGGCCCCAAGACCCTTTTAAAATCCAAATTTAATCAATTTATATAAACCCTACCTTTATTAAATCCATCTTGGATTTCGTAGCCTTTGGGAAAATTTCCCGCTCCTTCCTACAAGTCATACATTTATAGGTAGAGCCCATTTGTTCCTTATCACTTGACTTTTTGGTCATGAAAGCCTTTGCCTTTGTGGCAACATCACTTAGAAGCCTATGTTTTTTGATACACGATACTATAGCTTTTGGGAACTTTCTCCCACAGCTTTCTATGAGTCATACATACATAGGTGGAGAACCCATTGGTTCCCCTATCACTTGACTTCCTGGACGCACAAGCCCACATTTGTGGCAATCTATTTTCATACCCAGTTTTAGGGCATCTTAAATTGAAACACACTCTTACAAAAACCTATCTTATCCAACAACTTATTCAAACCAGTGACCATTGCACTTTGTCGTAGTGACCCCCGGTTTGAGGGGGACTATCTACCCAACACAAATCCGATCAATCCCCTCATTTTTATCCAACGACTTGTCCATCATAAACCGCTTGACAAAAAGTGGCAAACGTAGACACCCGTTTTCGGTACCCTACATTGTTTATTCAACCCTCCACATTTTCACTCAAAATATTAAACTTATCGCCCTCGTAAACCATGTCCTCACCCTCATAAATCACATCTTATCCCTTAGTAAAAACCTATTTTACTCACCCTAAATGACTTAAACCACCCTAACCACCTAAAACTCATCCTAACCCATTTTAGCCCTAACCTTCTAACCTCCCAACTCCCTCAACACATTCCTAACCATCTTCACTCATCCTCATACCCGTATTAACCCATTTGGAAGTGGTTCAAACCAATTCCAAGTAGGTTTCCCCACTTTTTTCGGGTCATCAATGATTCTAACTAATCGTCGATGATTATATAAGGATCATCAAACTTCATGAATGGGGATCCTCGACATTAACAACGAAGCTCTGGTTATTTGATAACCTAGACGACATCATTACGGTACATCTTGACATCTCATGTATCCGAGTCACATCCTTGGAAGCTTCACAAACATTGTAAGACTCCCACAACATCGTTTCTTAACATTCCTCATCAAAGGTAATGTTCGTCATTTGCATTTATGTTCAATTTATCAACGAGTCATATTAAAGACCATATCAGTCTATAAATCACTTGTTTCACATCCAATTTGTATCTTATCAAGGAATCAACCTTTTCCACAATAATCACCAATGATTCATCTGAATTGCCAACAACTACCTCAAATCGCTAGCGATCCCTGTCTTTTTACCATTTTGTCATATTTCACACATTTGTAATCAATATATCAATCTATTTTTCATCTAATCAGTTTGTTTTGAAGTTGTTATGCTTATAGATGATTGTACTGTGTTAGGCACCTCTAATTACAAGTATCTATGACCTTCCTATTGTCTCACAACCTCTAGTTTGGGAACAATTCGACGTTGTGCATGAGTTGAGTCTTTGTGTCATCTCCTCGACAACATTGAAAATCAACTTGAAGTCACATGTGAAGAAAAAAACACTGCTAAACAAGTGTGGTTCGATTATTTCGTTGAGCTCCAACTTGTCGTAGCCCTCACCTGGGCCACTTATCACGCGGAGCAAGATCTCTCTTATCCCTATGGAACTATAATAATCCTTTTATTATCGATTATCTTGTTATCATCATCACTTGATTGTAAAATAAGTTGACACCCTTCAAGGAAGCCCTTTGGTTCTTGGGATTGGCCTTTGCCGAGCAACTTGTCACATCTTTTATCTAATATCTATCTTGTACAACTATCTATGTGTGCATGTTTCTCTTAGTTGCTGGAAGTAGGAGTCCCACATCCGTTTTGCATTTTCACACCTCGACATTGCATTCTCGATGTAGATATCGCTAAACCCTGTCGTGTTATGATTTTTTGGTGTTTTGTTATATAATTAACGAACCAAAATCCACCTTAAATAAAGCGGGTGTGATAATTTGACTAAATCCTTAACATTTTTCTTTCGTTTTTAATAATATTAGGATCATTTTCCTGGACCATGTGTTGAGGGCTCATTGTGTCTTGCCGCTCCAAATAGAGTTGATTGGTGGCACTCACCTTATGTTAGAGCCTTGCTCATCAAGCTCCAGGTTGTTTAATATTCGTTGATCCTCTGGATTACAAAAAATAATAATATTAAGAGCAATTTCAAATTAAAAAACAAATCACAATTTACAACCTAAAGTAAAAAAAAAAACAATGGACGATTCAAAACACGAGGGGTTTGAAAATTTAACTTTTGAAATCTTGTCATACTCACAAAATTCCCCATATTTCACACCAAGAGTTAAATTTGACCGTCACCTATGTTTGTCAAACATTTTTGGACGATAAGTTTTTAAAACTACCCTTCAAAAATACAAAAAAATGTTATTTATACCATCTACCTATTTTATATTTATTTAAGTATTTTAAAGATATACTTATAGTTTTTTAATAATTTAAATAAAAATCTATATAGAAAATGACACTCAAATTTTAAATATGCCAGTCACATGTGAAGATTATTTGGAAGTATTTTACGGCTAAAATCACGAAAAACACGCCTAATCGGCCGTCAAATTTAACTTCTACCGGAGTCCGCACGAGCATTTTCTTCAGTGAAAAATCTTCGATGTTACCATATTCGAAGGAAAAACTAGCGAGTTTTATGGGAGAGGGTGCAGGTCAACTGAGCTCTCAAAATAGCATGCCTGTGAGTCCTTCTAGGATAGAAATTTCTGGTACATACTACAATGGCAGCTGTAATCTCCATTGGCTTTACAGCACAAAAGCCATCTGCCAACCAATTTGAAGTGGGTCATAGCAGACTCATTAAATTTAGCCCCTCTCAAAGCTTTTCTTCTGCAAGTATGCGCGATTCCTGTCTTGTTTATTGCCTTTTGTCTTTGCACATACACTGCACGCCAATCATTTGTTTATCGGGTCTTCATGCAATTTCTTGCCATATTGATTTCATGTAATGCATTCTGTTTCAAAGTTTGTTTTTTGATGGGTTCTTTATTGCCTTGTGTATATAGGATTCCCGGGACACCCAACTGAATCCTTTCGTGTTTCCTTGAGAACGAGGGGTCTCCAGCCTGTAGAAGCCACAGTGACTGAAGATTCAAAGACATCTACACACTTTCCAAATCATGGGAATGCGGAAAGATCTATTTTGGTCATAGACAACTATGACAGTTTTACCTACAATCTTTGCCAGGTTGGTATTCATACATTTCTCTTTCCGAAATTCGACTGACTGATCACATAATCTAGTCGCTAGTATCTAGCCTATAGAGTTTATGGGCCAGATGTAGTCGTAGATTCTAGTCGCCCATATCGGGTCTAGCCTATTATATCTAGATCTCTCTCTCTCTAGATCTCTCATATCAACATTCTGGCCTAGTCGATTCTTTTTCCTTTCATGTCCACCTTCGACTGTTTTTAAAAGAGACACATCTTTTATTACTTTTAAGGATCCGAAAAGTTGCAAATATGTTATAACAAGTTTACATGCGGAAAATAGTCATGCCCCTAGAAAGAGTATCTTGGGGTTTCGCTGCTTTTTCAAGGCATGTTTTCTATTAGTCAATGGAGGTTAACCATGGGTCCCTTGCACTTCTAAACAAAAAGAAATAAGAATGCAGCTTAGCATAGACAACGATGAGAATCACTCATTCCGGAAACACACAAGCCCAGCAATGTGTCATGTTTTAGTTTCCGAGTTTGGTATTGTTGATAATTACACCTTTCACATGTGTTTATCAGTGCAGTAAACAAATTTGCTTTCAACTATTTTACCATGGATCTCCTGACCCTGTTCCAAAGCTTTAATTTAGATACTATTTTACCATAATCTCTCTACCCACTTTGAAAGCTTTAATTTAGGCATAGTCTGTGGGATACTCGCAAAGATTGATGAGTCTGAGTTTAAACATACTTCTTGTGTTTGCTTCAAAACTCCAAGGCATTATCAGCAAAATCATTTTGTGCATATCGAGCAATTATTAGTCTGCAAAACCACAACTTGATCAGGCAATTTGTTGAACATTTGTGAGCCATCTTTTTACTGCCACAATTATCAATCTTGTCTACCAGGGCTCCTACAACCATGTTGGAAAATGACAACTATGAAAGCATTTGGATGGATCTCTAAACCCTAATCCAACGCACCAGGATTGACACGAGTTAGAAGGAACGTGACTTCTGCCATGCAGCTGTATTTGCCTAGAAAGGTTATGACTTAAGCAATAAACCTAAGCTATTCCTCACAAAAGTTTGAGTGCCATGCCAAAACACCATTTGTGCAAATCATCTCTAACAGGATATTTATTGCAGTCAAGTCTAACAGGGAAGCCACAACCACTTCAGATATAAATCCTTTTCAATTTAAATATGATGGATCTTTAAACCCTGTTCCAATGCTGCAAGCTTGGCTGATAGCAAAGGGTACTGAATTTGCTATTGCACCTTCCAGCTATGATTGCCGTCAATGACACCATATCCAGCTATGACTACCGTCGATGAGATCATATCCAGCCATGATTGCCATCAATGAGATCATATCCAGTCATGATTTCCGTCAATGGGACCATATCCCATTTGCTGTATGCGACACTTGTGTTTGAACATCATGAATTGCTGATGGTATATAGATGTTATTTTACCAGTTATGAGCTGATTTACTGTATCTGGGATAGACTCATGATCTTCAATAAGACATTTAAATTGCTAGAAGGACCCTCTAAGATGATTGCCTCCTTAACCTTGCTTGGCATCAATATTTATAAAACCTAAACTCGAAAAAACAAACAAATCCAATTTGACTCCTAAGGCCATCCTTAGTCTTTGATCAACAGAGCTTCAAATCCCAGCCATTCCTCATGGCAGACACTGAAGATTTTATCCAAGATCTCATGAGGAGTGGCTGCATTTGCCAGAAAGTTTGCTGGACATTTTTCTCCTATAGCATTGCTTAAACTCGTGAAAGTAAAGGAAGGAAAGAGGCCCCTTTCCACCTCCGGAAGCCAATTTAATTTCCATCTCTTGGTTAATCTTTCGAGTATGCCCTGGATAATGATTTGAGAATCACCTCCTCTAGATGCTTAATTCCTAGCACAACAGCCACTTTAAGGCCTCCCAAATGCCAATAGCTTCCTCCTCGTTTTTTGTAATTTTATGAGTTGAATTTGAAGTTCCATCTAAGAAATTGCCTCCATGGTCTCTAATCTGGCTGCCTGCTTGCCCAGGTTTGTACTTTGAGGCCCCATTAAAGTGTAATTCAGCCTTCCCGAGAGGTAGAGGAATCCACCTGACCCTGGTTCTTCTCTCCTTGGTATAGCTAGCCCCATTATCAGGGGTTTTTAAAGCATTTTTGCAATGTAGGACTTCTGTTATTAATCTTGTGGTTTGTTCATCATGTCTGCTATACCTGTTGGATTATGCCAACAATCTTTGTTTTGTAATAAGTATTTGGTGTTTTCTTGTCTGCTCATAATGCAAAGAAGACTTTTGATATTTTGCATCTGGGAAGAGGGTTGTGTCCTGATGAGTGGCTAGTCCAAGTAATATTTCATTAGGCATTCATAACCTCAGTTCGTGATAGCCTAACATGGAATCAGGCCCGATTGATGTCAGATTGTCTCTGACTATAGAGATCACATAGACAATTTATCAACATAATTGACACAGACAACACATTATTTGATCGATAAGTTAGCTCTAAATTGTCTGCTTCTCCCCATCATCTAACCTCAGCATGGAAAATATTGCTGGGCTATGCTAACAGAAATGGAATGGCCCGGGGCTAGCACATTCTTAACCCATTAAAAAATCTGTTCATTATGCAGTAATCACTTCAACATTTGTCTATAATATTTCTGACTTTTGATCTGTCAGTCTGAGCTGTCCTTTGAGGTGGAACTTTGTTCAATCAGTCTCCTCTTAGGGTGTTGCAGAGATTTTTGCTACATATTTTATTCATTATATTCTGACTTAAGGATGTCACCTGGTGAAACTGAAAGTATGGGGCAAATAAGGCTGTTGTCATGTGTGAAGATTGTTTAATCTGAATATGACATAAATTTGTACTCGTAGAAAGCTGAATGATCTGTGAATTATTTTATACGATGATAAGGAAACTCTCATATCCTTGTATATGTATAAAAAATTCTCTGAAATGTTTCTTATTTCCAAAACCTTTGAACCTCTGTTTCTTGGTTTGAGTCCATTTCTATTTCGTTTTCTGTTTCTCATTTCTGGTAACATAGCTTTTAGGAGACAAGATGAGGTGTGAAGGTTAGCCATAGAATCCCAACTTAGCTTTCTATCCTCTATTTAGCACCTCATGACATCAGGAGGAGCTGACAATGTCTACGCATGGACCAAATATGTATTGTCTAGCTATTTTGGCTGCAAAACAGCGTTTCAATGATTTTATAACTCTTCCACAGCTATTTTCATCCCATAAAATCAAGTAATACACACACACACACATATATGTATGCATGTATGTATGTACACACACACACACACACACACATATATGGATTAATTAGTCGGACTTATGTTGGGTCCTTCACTTTAGGAAGAAAAGAGAAATCCTAAAGATAAACATTGGTACACCATAAATATAAGTCATGATAAAAACACCATTAACAAAGACCAATAATGATTAGAGCATCACAAGTACTTCGGATTTGGGTTCTCACCTTCCCAAGGCTTTCCTGCACCTTTGTCAAGATTTTCAAGGCGTTCGCAAGCTTCATAAACCTATTGCAAAAATATCACAATAGTGCTTGTTGCGAGGCTCCTCTTTGTTGCCAAATTCTCGTCCTTGGCAAAGGAACTCATCTTCATTGTAAAGGTTCTCTTCTTTGCGAAGCTCCCCACAGTCCTCTTTGTTGTGATGCTCCATTGCTTTGCAAAGCAATTCCTCTTCACTTCAAGCTCTTTGTTTTGCGCTCTTGACTAATAATGCTGCGAAACGAACCACTAGAATTGCTGGCTCCATGCGTGCATCGTGACAATTTTTTTCTACAATTGAGTCCACAATAGACGGCGATTCAACACTTCATCTTCCAAGATCAACGATTATTATTGTTGAATGCTTTGAATCGATATCTATAGCTATGAAAATTATGCACTCGCAACCAAGGCATATAGATGGGAAACCTTTGGTAGTTTAAATCTAGGGCAATCTCCAGATTAGGCTAGCGCCCTAATTCTAATGCTATGATCCATAAGGATTGGGAAAACAATCATCTTCATTAACCAAACACAAATAAAGAAGGTTTCAGTATCAGCAGAGTTCCAAATGGAGTAAAACTGAGGCAGTTTGTGAAACCATTTCTTTATATAGAGTGACAGTTGCATAACTATTGATGTAGTTGCAAAACTGGGGTGATTGCATAACTGCCGAGGCGGTTATGCAATCCTCTGGTGTATATAGATTGGTGGTTGCATAACTACTGTGGCAGTTTTGAAGCGTTGGTTTGCTAAAACCTGCGGTTTCACCCATGGTGACAACACAGGCCAGGAATGGCCAAGAAATCGGTGTCTCTTTGAATGGCACCAACCCTTGGGATTCTTCAGTTCCTGGAAAGACATTGCAAGAATGTTACATAGGAGGCACGGACACAAAGGAAAGGCCGATGATTACAAGAACAATCATAGTGTGCAATTGGTTGTAGGAGAAAAGATTGAATTGAGGAACAAAGAGGATAATTTGAGTGAATAGGATAGCTATCCATTTTACTTTCTCTAGATCTCTTTGTAGCCCGTCTTTGGTCATAAGAAAGAGGGAAATTGGGCAATTTGCTTCCACGTGGCAATTTGAATAGTTAGTAGACCCTTCTTTATATTCATTCGCTAACCTAGTGGTCCCATGGACCCGCTGCTCCTAAAAAATAGAGCGGGTGCTGCAGAGGTAATTTCGGGATTGTTTGCCACGATTACGGTCCCATGGTAATTGTTTTCTGGCTCATCCTGTACCCGCTTTAACCATTGTCTGCGCAGTTGGATCTCACAAAAGGGATTTCGAAATGCTGGTTGTGTTTGAAGAAAAATGCAGTGCTTTGGAGATAAAAACGTAGTATACTTGTCAATGATTTGCAGATAAAAATGCAGTGTTTGAGTACGTTTATGCAGTCAACCGCTGTCCATTTGTGCACTCGACCTACAGATCAAACCTATCAAAGTATCCTCCCTCTCCCTGTGTTCAAAGACATAGAGGACATTTATACAGCCAACCATTTCTACACTCAACCTAAAGGCCAGTCATATCAAAGCCCACTCCCTGTCCCTATTGTTCTCAAACACATTCAGGATATTTACACAATCGACAGATGGAGAGAAACAGCATGAATACGCTCAATTGCATTGTAAAGTAGGATGTTTTCTCACAACCTTTCAGCTGAGAGCGTAACATCCATGTCATTTCTCTCCCTATAGATCATTGAGACTATATTGAATATGTAACATGGATAGATGCATTGATTCCTATTTTGTATACAATGGAATTGACCAGCAGGAGAGAATGTATACATCACATTTAACATTAGAAATACATCACAGCTGTAAACCTACAGCCCACAATGTGAACTACTAATAGTATCAGCATATCTTCATTTCCATCACTGCTGATATTTATGTAGCAGATAAATCAAGATAATGCAACTATATTCCATTGCTGACTAACTAAAATCTATTGAAGCCTGTATCAATACATTATTTGAGCCACAATATTTCCCTTGTTTTCTGAAGCATATTTCCGTTGCTGTAGAGATGTACTATAATTTATACTACTTTAACCAAAATATACTACTACATGCCTCCCATCAGAGTGTCCACTTTCAAGTTGCAACAACAAACTTTACATTCATAGAGCACTACTAGCATGACAAGCAACACAAACAAGGTCCTCTTGGAGTTTCAATCCCATAACTTTGCACTCCTGCAACTATCTAGCAGCGAGCATAAAGCCTCATATCAGAAAGCTTTAAAAATCCAACCAGAACTGGAATCTTAATGTCTACTTTTTGATCTATTCATGTCTGCAATAATATAAACACATTGTCAGTAATTAAACTAAAAACAATCTTTTAAAAAATTGGTAAAAGGAAGACAAAACTGCAATTTTCAGACTTATACCTTACACATATAAGATTGTCATCACCATTAACAAAATCCATTAAGGCTTCCCGAGATAATGTTGCAACTGGATCAACTCCCAATTCATTGGTATGCACATAGTTTGCATTGTCAACAACTTCAATTCCATTGGGTTCATCTTCCACTAAAGCTAACATCATATTATGCAATATGCAACACACAAGAATAGTTTTCGGTAGCATTTGTAAATTAGGCTGACAAATTCTAGACTGTAGGATTCGCCATGTATTCTTTAACCTCCCAAATGCACACTCAACAACAATACGTGTCGAGGACAACTTAAAGTTATATTCTCTTTGACTAGCTGTCAAAGATCCACTGAAAGGTGTGATTAACCATGGCAATAATGGATATCCGCCATCACCTATAATGTACTCTCTCATGTTGGAAGAACCAATGGAAACGGAATGACCATTTAACCTTTGTCCACCTTCACACAATTTGAAGAAAGAAGAATTTCGCAATAGTCTAGCATCATTAACAGAACCAGGCCATCCTGTAAAAACATCTATAAAACGCATATTGCTATCAACAATGGCTTGTAAGGACATGTTGTAGTTGTGATCTCTATCATACCAATCAGCTGAACACTCATTGGCTGGAAGTCGGAATTGAATGTGAGTTACATCTATAACCCCACAACAATTCGGAAAGCCTTGTCTTTGGCGAAATCCTTCCTTCAAAATTTCAAGATCCAATTGATTGTTTGGCCATTGGATGTTCCTATGAAATCGATGTTGCATTGCATTAATAAACTTATTCACAGTTCTTACAATAGTTGACTTTCCACACCCAAAAAGTTCACTGATGTTTATCATTGTCATCCCAGAGGATAGTCGTAGCACTGCAATGGCCACTTGTTTTTCAACAGGAAACACTCTACTCTTTATAGATGTGACGAATGAAAAAGGTATGTCACCTTGACTAAGGTCTTCATGCAAGGATTCACAAAGAGATTCAAATAGTTCATAAGGCAACCTAAATATGCTGCGAAACCGTTGATCATCACATTTAACTTCAAATATATAGTGATTCCACCAATGCAAGGAACGAGGTTTTACATACCATTCTCCTTGTATCCTACCTCTCCATTGAGAAATTGAAAAATCTGTTTCACGAACCAAATTCTCTTGCCCACTAGTAATTAAAAAAGTCTCCATATCCATGTTTTCATCCTCTGGATTGGTGGAGTGTGATGGAATAAATGAATGTAGCTTACGCTTCTTTGATATGCGTCGAATATTGGTTGAGTCTTGAAGATCATTCCAAATTTGCAATGCTAATTGAATAATTGTTGTTGTACATGCTAGGAGGAATTTCATTTTTTGCCTTGCATGATGATCCATTGTGCAATTGAAGAATGCCTCTTACAAATAGGAATATAAAAAACCTGAAATGTGTACTCCTCCCTACAAAAAAGAGCTTTAGTCAATATACAATGGAATTAATTGTTACTTCCTTGGATTCTATGCCTTCAAGAGATTGCATGACATCATATAAATTGAAGTAATGTCCTAAAGCAGGAAAGGAATATCAAGATTTGCAATCAATACAAGTTTCCTGAAAGTAGTACAATTTGCAGCCATACAACTGAGAGGAGTGCATCTTAAAGTTAGCTTCAAATATTCATGAAAACTCCAAGTAATCACAGTTCCTAAGCACATACAAAAAAGCTATAGCAGCCAGTAATCACAATTTAGTTCCTTAAAACTTTATTTGGCTATTTAATCACATATTAAAAGTCAAGTCCCAATTCAAATAAGTATGCAAAACAATAAAATTTGGGATTCAAATATGGTAAATAAGCATTCCCAATGTTTAGGCACTGATCTTCCATATTATAAACAACACGTGCAATCAAATCAGTATCCCCAAATGGCATTTTTCTGGAAGTGTGCTTTCAACTTTGCATCATTTTAAATGTGCCTGAATATGATGTTGGTATAGAGTCGCTTTTTCTGAATATGTCATGGCAATAGTAGGGATCGGGTGTTATGATTTCTTTTCCTATTGTCCTCTATAACTTCAATGTCAATGCCGATAATGTCCCCAGATCTGAACTTGTTGGAGAATCCAGTGGAGGGGATTTGTGTCGCAGCCAATAGCTCTTGGGCACAACACTCTTCATTTGAGTGCTTGGTGCTCTTTATTTCCTTCTACGGGCTCTGTTCCGGTGAAGACTTATTTGATTCCAACTTTGACCAAGGGTGAGCCTGACTGCTTGCTATTAGATTTATTTATCAGAAACTTAATTGGAATTCCGAGGACAACAGACTAATTTTCAAAAATTTAATGTGTTATAACAGCTATGAACCAAGTCATAGTAATAGACACGAAAAATAGTAATATACTGTAATGTAAATGAGGCCTTATTCAAACCAAGAGCAGTATACAAGAAGGATAGCAATATCTGAGAACAGGCATGAAGCTACAATAGGTAGTAATCTCTAAGAAGAGATGTGAAGCTACAATATTCTGATAAGAGCAGTATACAAGAAGGGTAGCAATCTCTGAGAACAGGCATGAAGCTACAATAGGTAGTAATCTCTACGAGAGATGTGAAGCTACAATGCTCTTGGCAATTACATTTGGATGTCAATGCCATTATATCTATTTTTAACCACAATTGAACAGTTAAAATTAGGTTACTACGTGATACTACTAGGAATGTGAAAAATCATGTGACAAATGTTCCCCCATTATATCTATTTTTATCCACAGTTGAACAGTTTAAAATCAGTATCCAACACAAGACACAAATACAAGTATCCATCCTTTTGCCAATATCTAACAATATCCAATCATGGAGAAAAAAGAATGTGGCAACATTCATGTTCTAGCGTCGAAACTGATCAGTAGGATGTACAGCTGGGATAGATGTACAGCAATAGCTCAATATTTTAGTAATAGTTCAATATTGTAGTGACAGATCAAGTAGGAGGAGCCTGGAAATAGCATCCTTGATATAGATCACAAATGTAGAAACTCCACATTCATTCATTAATCTACAATAATACAAACACTTGCCTCATTATTCCTTGTATGAAATCAGACTTCACAAATGTTCTATTATCTTCAACACCTCCTTATATAGGTAATGCATATAAAAGAAGAACTTGAGATTTAAAATCATTGGAACAAATTGGACTTTGAAGATCACAAAGTTTTATTATCAATGCCATAAGGATTACATAAAGGAAACAAAACAACAAGAGCTGCATGTATATGTTCTCAAGATAACTTGAAGAGTTGCCTCATTTCAAAATGAATCACTAATCTTCATCATTGCTTGTCCAATGGAAGTTAAAGCTGAAACTAAGTTCAACTGCACATTGATCTTTTGTTCTTCAATTTTGATCAGCCTCTCTTCATTTAACTCTTCCTTTTGCATGCGTTGTTCAATCAAAACACAATCTTTTTTGTGACGCTCTTCAATCAAAACACAATCCATTTCATGGCGTTTTATACCCCTCTTCAGCCATCTGCAAAGTAGAAATTATCATCTTATTATTTTCAGCAAACGTATCCTTTATAGTACTTGTTTTGCTGGTTGATTTTCGTTTTTGCCAGTAGTTTGGTTGTCCCCTTCATTGGGACTCTTCATTTGGCTTGGACATTCTTTCCCTTGGACATCTTCATTTGGTGAGTGAGAATCCTCCTGAAATACATAGTTGTTGTTTGAAGAATCAATGGTTATATTTCCAGGGTTAATTGCTCGATCAGCACCAAAATTTACCTCCATTGCATCAAAAATTTCTTTTGCATAATTTGCTGGAAGCTTTCTATCAATTCTCTCTCGGGTTGTCATATTCCAATAACTATCATGCCCACGATGGAATATGTGATTCATAATCTCGGATTCTTTTAAAATCAGGCAAAACATGCTCCCATCGATCTCGACATTGGTTTGCAGTACGATCAACACCATGACTAGAGCAATAATTTTGTACTATTTTCCATTTTTCAGTAGATGAAATGGCTTTTTTCATTGCACTGCCATTGGTTTGCGTATCTCTTTCAATACGCTTTGCTTCAATAAGAATAGAAGTGTCTGCAATGTTCCAACGTACTCTACTCTTTTGTCGTCGGTCAGAAAATTGATTTTCAATAACATCAGGTTGCTTCACTCCAATTTCTTCTTGATTGATAGAGGCAGGTTCATATTGTGGTGTTGATTTCGGTGAGAAGTAGGATTCTTTGAGAACAGAATTCTCTCTAGAAGTTATGACCACCTCTTCATTGTCCCCTTGGGTACTTTGAACAAATTCTGAGAAGTTGTAATCATCTAAAGAGTACACTTCTTCAGGTAATTCATCTTGGGAAAGTAATGTTGAATACCTAAAAAACCCACCCTTCGTAGGAGTTGGGCGATGCAAGCTTTTATCCATGGGAAGGTAGAACAAATTAGTTTTCCCTGCAGTTTTTGTAGCAATTTAATATGCATCAGATAGACATTCAATGTCTCAAAAATGCAATCGACAAAAAATATAAAACAGCGAAGGAACTTTGTACAAAGATAGTGAACCTATTCATACAACAAAATCTATTTGGTAGATTAAATTTCCTAAGATTGGATTTCCCATGAATGAATATGATAAACGTAGCCATAAAGCATAAACTTCAGGTTGCTGTAAGAGAAGTGTTGTTAGCTAGCATAGCAAACAAATGTAACAAGATAGCCTGTGCTATTAAGGGAAAAACAAAGACTGCTAAAAATCAGAAGTTGGAGACTATTAAGGGAAAAACAAAGACTGCTAAAATTCAGAAGTTGGAGACTTTCTCTGCAAAAGCTAAATTTTCTTAAAATCATTTTTGCATGAGATTTGACCTTCATCCTATTTTCTAAATGAAAGTGCAATTATTCTTCAACTACAAATACAGTATACGGTGAATTACAGCACACGCCTAAATCTTTTGTGGTATCAATTTTAGACAGCAATTTCGTTTTAAAAGAGTTCCAAGTATCTAAGTCACTGCATAGTAAGAAAAACCCAAATAGCTAGAATCTTTTTTTCTACCTGGACTGCCCTCCTGCGCTAGAGTACTAGAGACAAAGTTGTGAGTTAGGATGTGGGCTGGTGTCAGTATCCCTCTTGAAAATTTCACGAAAATTTTAACTATATTCTAATAACAATTCTATGGAAAAGTTATCCTTTAGTTTTTTTCCAGTTGTAGCGAGATCCTAATTTCTAACTCGTTGCCTTGTTTCACATACAGAGCTCCAAGGATTAGTAATATTGACAGCCACCTTGAATACCCAGATCAAATAGGGATCAGAATGTCATTGCAATCGTCATCCATGGCTACCTGGTCGCCTCCCTGCAATCAGGATGTCAGTAGAACAGAAATTGAAGAGATGATGACTACCAGGTCGCCTCGCTACAGTCATGATATGAGCTGAACGGAAATTCAAGCTGCATTTGCCGAGGCTGAGGAGCTTTGAGCACTTCATGCTGGGATAGATGTACAGCTGGGATAGATGTACAGCAATAGTTCAATATTTTAGTAATAGTTCAATATTGTAGTGACATATTAAGTATGAGGAGCCTGGAAATAACATCATTGATATAGATCAATATTGTAGTAATAGATTAAGAAAAAGCATCCTTGAAAAATTGTCACTGTAACAAACTCTACAGATGGTTAGGTGTGTTTAAATTACCACAAACAGTGACAAACTCTACAGATTGCATTTCCCACTGTAATGTTTCCTTGCAAGTTTCCACCATGGAAGCCTTAAGTGTTTAAATCTATTCAAACTGTTTACAATATTCAAACTGTTCTGATTTTAACTGGAAAATGAAAAATAAAAAAATCAGCATACCTTGATCTGTGTTGCAGCAACCTCTCCAGAAGAGATGAATGGAGTTCCCCAGATCTGCTCTTTATAAAGGTTGTCTCTCCCTCCAAAATAATGATCTCCCTCCAAAAATGTTCCCGCCAAAGGCTTTTTCATAACTGTAAACTGCCATTTGCCAAAAATAAAATTTATGCGGGTGAAGGAAAACTCCAGCCCCCCCTTTTTCCCACCCGCACAAATTTTCACCCTAAAAAGTAGGGGCTCCGATTTACCAGGGATAGATTCGTTTCTATCCTGGAGCAGAAACTGGAAGAGGCCATGGGACCCGCTGCAGAGCATTTTGTGGAGCCGCAGCCCCCTCCATGGGACCCCTCCCTAAGGGACTAGGCCCCGAATGTTTTTATCAAGGTTATTGCCTTATATAATTTCTCATCTTTTAAAAGGATCCTTCTAAATCAATGACACGTGGGCTACTTCAACACTTAATTTGACTATAGGGGGATCTTTTCATCGACATTCTTTCTTGACACCATTGAGAAGTTCCGATCCACTTCCAAGTGGATAAATCAACTACTTTGCTTTGCTCTTCAATTGCCTTTGAATAGTCTTGAACCTATTTATTAAGGCAAGGCTTTAAATTTTTGTACCTATAAATACATTCCTCTAAATCTGACAACCTGTGGGCAATAAAGAAATCCAATGCGATGTTAGGTGGAGATTTTGAATTGACAAGCCTTCGAAACCTCTCAAATCCTTGATCTGCTAGGGTATGGCGATATGGACGATGATCCAAACTCTTCTTTTGAATGTTGACTGAAGGGGTCTTGGCCTATACAATTTTTATTAAGGAAAATGCCTTAGTGGATTCTTGAATGCTTATAAAGGAAAATTCTAAAATCGTGGCTTGCGGGCCTCCAATTACCTTTTAATTAAAATACAATGCCTTATATATTTGCGGAAAATGACAAAAATTCGCTAACATTGTTTTATTGGAGATTAAGGCAAAGCCTTACAAAATATTACTCCGCATTCATCAATCCTCTGCGAACCAAACTGCATACGTGCTCTTGAAGATCTGGTTTGAACTTATAAAAAATTAATGGGCAGAGTCCAACACTTTTACTCTTTGAAGCTTGTGCAATGCACATTATCAAAATTGCCAAGGCAATAAAAAAACAATGTATAGGAACAATTTCCATGCTGCCTCCATAATGAAAAGCATCTTATTTGCAAAAATATTGGCAGCAATCATTTTGGACAAACTCATCCACGGGGACTGAAAAATAACTGTCTTTTTGTTTAAGATGCTCTATGACGCCAACTTGAAGACACCAATAACTAGCCATATGTAATGCATAAAAAGAGTAGGGTAAATTTGTACCTCTTGGAGTTCCTGTGCACAACAAAATGAAACCGTTGTTTATTCTCCATAAACTCAACATCACCGTGATAAAATTATTGTGCTTTGGGTGGGTGGTCAAGATGAGAATTTAATAGCTAAAGAAGAGCACTTGTTCACTTCAATTCAGGATTGCTTAGTGTTACAACCTAAATGCCGAGCCATTGACACTACTTGCTCGGATGGGTATTCACCCGAAGTGTTCCTAGACCGTATCCACATCCCCATAGATAATCGCTGCTCTTTCTTATACTCTCAATTGAGTAGATTGGTGGCATGTCATCGTTGAATGTGTTTTCTCTCCGTTGTTGCTCACCAAAAATTATTGGGGAAGATAAAAAAATTGTATGAAACTCGAGAGAAGATGAAGTGATGAAGGTCAGACTGGGCATTGGGGTGTGTAAGACCAAGAAGGAAATAAGAAAGAAAGCAAAGAGGCCAAAGACAATAGTCAATTAGTACTTTTCTCGCTTAGGAATCATATGAATAGTAGTATGTGATCAAGACTAGATAAATACCCAAAGTGCGTGATTTAGTGTCTACATTTGCCCCCACTTTATGTTGTTGAGCGAATGATCGATAACATAAAGTAGATAAGAGATGCGTACCTGATAACCATGTAAATCGATGGCAAAAAGCGTGCCGAGAGACAAGGAAAAACATGGAGTGATAAAAATATGAAGCGTGGAAGCTAGAGAAGAGGAAGTGAAAAATGATGATGATGACCCTAGGGTGAGAGCGTATATGTAGATGTCACGTTGTACCTATTGTTGATGTAGGTTGATGTGACTACCACTTCCCATAAGGACGAACCTGCAAAAGAGAAGAACGAACAAGTAGTCAAACACATGTGTATGAAAAATTTGATCAAAACGCGTAAGAAGTATGTAAGAAAGTATATGAAAAATGTGAAAAAGGAACATGTGCACCTGATCCGTGATGAATAATGAGATAGGAAGGGTCCTGAAGATGTTGTAGAAGAACGAGTTTCTCGGGCAATCTCACGCCGGTTGTGCTGAGAACGAGTTTTTTAGGTGATCTCATGCAAGTACGAAAGAAGTGTAGGGAGAAAGGTCTAGTGTTATTCTCCAACCTTTGACTGCTTCTCGAAGAGTAAACACCACTGTAGATGGTGTGTGCAAATCGATCCATTTCAATCAAGTCCGATCCAACGTGAAAGTAGAAAAAAGGTGTAATGCATGCATGCTTGAGTCTTTGAAGGATGCGTGTCTCTGTAAAAGCCGCTGTGAAAACTGCCAAAAATGTACTGAATTGAGAAAAGTTGTGTAACCGCCCGTGGTCACAGGCGCCTTGGAAGGGTTAGGGCGCCAAGCGCTACTGTCGTGTTCGGCGCCGATGTACGTGTTTGTCCAAGACCCAAGTCAAGTTCTGGGCCGTTGTTGAGATTGAAGACTGTGTTATACCTGCATCGAATCTGTTGAATTGTGACCGTGAACTACTGTATGGGGTGATTGATTCACCTAATGATGCCCCCTCGTTTGGGGTGCATGCGACGTCACAAGGAGTATGCGGCCCAAAGGAGGACCCGCTGTGTTGAAATTGATGCCCTGCAGGGGGAGGAGGGAATGTGCTTGGTAGAAACCAAGGCACACACAAACAAAGTGGCTAGGAAACAAGTGTTATTGCATGCAAGAAAAACACGCATATAGAAGGCAATGTGTAAGCTAGCAAGCAAGAAAATAATACGCAAGAAGACGATGTGAACAAGCAATAATGCAGACAAAGTAGACCGCGAAAAGTGGTATGCAAACATGGGACATCAGTCACGATGTCGCAAGACAATCGAGGCCGACGTGGCCAAAAACATACAATGTGCACACTAGACAAAGGGCAAAGCCCGCATGAAAAACAATGACAAGCAAGATATCAGACAACCATGGTAGGAAAGAGTTCTTGCAAGACAATTGTTGCACATGAAGCACCCATGAGCATGTTAGAAAGATAGAAAGTATGTAAAAACGTGTATGATTCGATACAATGTAATGTGCTAATATGAATAGGAAGTAGTATGAATCGAAACAATAACACCTGTAGTGTGTACGAACATGGATGCCCCCATGAGCCTGTTGTGGGACTGATAAGTGGTGCAGTGCCAAGCATGCATGTTGCGTGTAACAATCTATGTAAAGTTTGCGATCACAACTAGAAGGCAAGTGAATGCGCATGTGTGTATAGAAAAGATAATGACATACAATGTATCTAGCTAACATAGTAAGCAAGATGTATCATGCGAGTATAAGTAAGCAAAAACAATGTGCAACCAAGATATGTAGTATGTTGTGAGTGTGAAATGAAATGGAATGCAAGTGTGAGTGTGATAGGAGCAACGTGCCCCCCGAGCGAATGCGAATGAGTATGCATGAGATGAGGTTCATTTATAAATGCCCCCTCAGCAGTCGAGAATGAACCATAGAACAAGAGTGCATCATCGGAAATGGTTTGAAAAGTGCACTAAAAGATACGATCGTCAAAGCGTATAACGTAGAGAGTGAGTGAGTGAGTGGGTGTGGTGAGGTTCATTTTAGATTTAGACCCTCAACAATCGAGTATGAACCGTAGCACAAAAGTGCATATCGGGTAATGAGCACAGCGTGTAAAAAGAGATGCAAGAATGATACATCGTGAATGTGTAGAGTAATTAGTGCGCATAGCGTGTGATAGAAGCTGTGAGAAAAAGATGTCAAGCGTGCGTGAAGTATGAAGTGTGTAGTGTGTGAGGTTCATGTGTGTAGTATGCCCTCAACAATCAAGTGTGAACCGTAGCACAAGAGTGCGTCATCGGGTAATGACGATACAATGCGTGTATCAAAGGGTTTGTATTGATGCTTAGGAGATATTAGACATTAAGCACAAAGCGTCAAGTGCATGAGATGATAGAGACATTTGATAGCAATGTAAGGGGGGAGAAGCTATGGTGCCCCCAAGTATGTAAGTGATGGAGATCTAGTCGATGATGCTAAGTGGATCAATGTAAGGAGTAGTTTCCTTGACAAAAGTAATTGGATGTTGAAGTGGTGATGGCTTAGGAGCCTCGAGCGGCGGAAGTCGAAAGAGGTCAGCTAGAGTTTGCTTGTCTTGCGTAGCGAGTGGTTGCTTGTTTGGTAATGCCGTAGAAGACTTGAGAGGAGGAGATGTTGGTTGCTTTGTTTGACTTGGTAATGCTGCAGATGACTCAGTAGGAGGAGGTAATGAAAAACGGACCTTGAGAGGTGGTTGCTTAGAGGCGCTTGATTTATTGTAGAAGGAACCTGAGTAATGATGGCATGATGCTCATTAGACATAGATGAATCAAATTTAGGAACCCATTGGGATGTAGTAATTAGAGATGAAGATGTAGGAGCATTTTGTGTAGCAAATGAAATGAGCCCATAATGCTTAAGGTGGCCAATTTGTCGCTTGAGAGCATAGCAATCATTGTCATTATGGCCATTGATTCGATGATAATTGCAATATGGATGACCTTGATATTTTGCAAGCCTATAAGGAGGATAACAATGAGTAGATGGCAAGTGATCAATTGATGAGTGAGGAGTTGTGGAAGAATATCTTGTTGCTTAGTAGTGAGATTAAACTTGAGGGGTGCAAAGGAGTGGTAAGACTTGGGATTCACTAATATGCGCGCATGTAGAAGACATATGATTAGAATGAGACGCAAGAGAAGAACTAACATTAGATTGAGAAGTATCCTTGAGGAGCTGAATTTCATATTTAAGAGATATAATCGTGGATTCCATAGCTTGAAATTTATCTTGAAATAAAGAATGTAGAGCTTGAATGGATTTGCAAATAGATTGATTGGAATTAGGACCAAGAGAGTCATCGAGAAAGATGATCGAAGATAACATTGACTTGTGAAGGCAACATGTTGATAGGGAGATACACGGTGTCAGGGTTAGAAATGCCGAAGTGTGAAAAGACAGACTGGGCAAAAAGGTGTGTGAGACCAAGAAGGCAAGTAAAAAGAAAGCAAAGAGGCCAAAGACAATGGTCAATTAGTACTTTTCTTGCTTAGGAATCATATGAATAGTAGTATGTGATCAGGACTAGATAAATACCCAAAGTGCGTGATTTAGTGTCTATAGTATGACTTGGTTGGTGGAGTTGATTGTTCCACCTCGATCAATTAGCTCCCAAAAGGGACGAAATCGCTATATCCCCTTATAATAGTTTTGGATGGCCCCTTTGGCCCCATACATGGCCTCATAAATGTATCCAATCGAGTTTTGCTTCCCATCAACCAAGCGCAAAACCCTCACCAATGTCTCGACACCTACAAACAAATAAAACTTGAAAGTTACGAACTTACAAATAAAGTAAATTAAAATAACAATACATTTTAAAAATGAAATTAAAGAAATCGGCTTGAAATTCAAATTGAAGTTTGTAGTTATGTTGATGATCTTAGCAACTCTCTTTCCAAAAACATCATCAAAACCGTCTTTCGAGTCCTTTGTCCATCGATTTTTTCGAGTATTGTGAGTCTAGCCATGCTTGGCTCACAAACATTTGTTTCAACAATGTCAACAAACTAGTAATACTTTGCAATGTTAGGAAGTTAGTTGTAAACTCATGACACCCACTTGCACAAGATCTTTCCCTTAGTGTGTTGTCTCATTAAGATGAGAACCCAAGGGTTATTATATATGTACTTGGTTATATTTCTTGCATTTTCTACAATCGGTCTCATCCAATCAATTTTTCCCGTCTTCCAGTGAAGGTCAAGGCAATGGGCTGCACAAGGGGTCCAAAAGAGTGATGAATGTTTGTCTTATAGTAGTCTCCCAACTACCACATGTCATTGTCAGTGACAACTTGCACAACATTCGGGATACCCACCTCTAAGACAACCTCCTCCAACATAAGGTTCATTTTTTTGCCTTCTTTATTATGTTAAAGGCATCGATTGATTTCAAAAAAATCATCTCATGATTTGAAGTTGCTAAAAATTGATGAGGGTGCGGTTCCTTCCATCTGTCCACCCATCTAAAAGAATGGTGCATCCGTATTTCCACCACTGCTTCCTTTGATCTTTTAGGATTGACGTTACATCTCGCAATTGCTCCTGGAACAAATTTTTCTGAAGTCTCTTGAAAAGGGCGTCTTGTACCCTTTCCTCGTAACTATTAATGCCATTACCATAGTTACCATATTCGAAAAGTTTAGATAGTTCTAAAGGGAAAAAGTTCGAGAAGTTTGGAGTTTTTCAAAAGGTTTGGTTCGGTTCGGTTTAGAAAATTTAAAACTATAAAATATAAATACTATACGTATATGATGATATTTGTAAAGTTAAACTAATTACACATATATATATATATATATATATATATATATATATTATCTACAACGTTTTTCCTTTACATTCTTAGGTATCAATGTTTCTCGTTTCCTTTTTGTTTTGTGTTGAAGTTCTTTTAATTTAAGCGCTTTAATTTTTTAATTAAAAAGAAAGAAAAATAATATTTGACCAAACTTGTTCGGTAAGTTTGGTTAGACAAAAGTACGGTTCGAACTGAATTTTCACTAAGTTCGTAAGAACATGGTAACTATGGCCATTACCAAATACTCTAAGAACAAACTCTTCGCCACATTACAAAGAAGGTTGTTGCAGTACTAGAAATTTGCACATGCCTTATCTATTTCCTCGTGCACATCCTTGTTCCAACTTGTACCTTGCAACAAAGGTTGTGATCTAGGTATGTTTCTAGGTAAAAATATTGCATCCCTTTGCTCAAACTCGATGAACTGGATGTGTCTCCTTGTATTCGTGGATCATGACTAGAGCCCACAATCATTGTCGCATTGCCCTTCGATTCTTTTGCCATTTCAAGCCAAATGGCTGCTTCCACCCTTGCCCTTATTAGTTTCTTCTCATCCAATGATGTCAACTTTGCCTTCATCTCTCGTCATCCCTCTTCAGAACTTTGGGACATGTCGTGATGTCATGGAAAACAATACATGCAAGATGATACTTGAAGTGATCGATGCCTCCAAAAACCTTCCTTCAACAACAATTGCAAATTACGATTACACGAAACCTATCCACATACAACATACTTCCAAGCGATGGTATGGGTATTAGCGGGAATGCTTTACGTTAGTGATTCTGAGCTTGATGCTAACCCAAATGTCATTATATGCTAAGTTCTAATTTGTTGAACCATGCACATTTTAGAAAGTAAAAATTGTAAATTTAATTAAAAACAACATTATAAAAATGTTGAAAAAAAAAAACAAAATTAAAACCTTATGTAACCGTAATTGTGTACCTTACAAACAAGAACAAATTCCCAAAAAAAATAGCATTTAAAAAATATATTTTGGCAATTTTGTTCATCAATGATGATAAACAAACATAAATAACAATTAAACTCATTTGGAATCGGATGGAATGCTTTCAAATTTGTAAATCATTTTGGATACAATATAGAAAAAATTTACATTCTTGAAACGAAGGGGAAAAAAGGAACTTACCTCCAAATGAAATTCTTCAAATTTGCTCTTGAATTCGCTATAAAATCTCTTCAACTCATGCAAAGGATGCTCAATAGCTGTGTGATTACAAGTGAGGGAGTGTGAAGTTTTTATAAGACAAAACAACGTGCTTTGAGTGTAAAATCTGTGCTTTTGTAGCTTCTCGTGTCCCAGCCGTGTCTAGCAAGTCTACAGGGAAACTCGCCGAGTTTGGGCGAGTCTGTGGTGAGTAATCGTGCTAGTTTTTGAGGAAAACCTGACGAGTCTCTATAGTGAGTAGTCCCCCAGGCTAAAAACTGGCGAGTACTCATTGGGCATGTAAACTATGCTTTAGAATATTGGGGAATTTAGGGGATTATAAGTCTCGGGAAATAAGGGAACTGCAAGGTTAGGAGCAATTTTTACAGCCTATATAAAGCTATTTTCTGCTTTGACAACAATATTATAAGCTACTGAAAAAGTGCTTCCTTCCATTGACTGAATCATTAAGGCTATATCAGAATTAAAGGCCTTCAAATAATACAAGAATACTATACCTGGTAAAGGAAGAGCCTCTATTGGTATTCTTTCCCATGTCTTCATGAATCTGATGTTGAAATCTCATGTCTTCCACGAGGGCTCTTTTGGTGGTATCAAGATGCTGTACCAGAGATAAACTATCTCCCAGTTGCTATTGATTATATAGCAGACCACCAAGCTGATCCCAATTTGAAACTGATGCTGGTGCCAAACTTGAAATCAATCTAGGCCCTTGCCCTTAAAAGATGTCGTAAGTAATCTTAGGTCCACATTAGGGGCTATAACATTGTGCACCATGCAAATACTTGTCACATATTGAATGTGGTCTATAGGATTGTGGACCCAAGAATCAAAAAATAGTCAAGTGCCTTCAAAGCGGATGAAGGGATTCATTCCTCTCTCGTAAATCAAATGTACTTCTAGAGTCCCAAGCAGCAAAGAGCTCAACTCTGGAAATTGTCTTCATATATTTCTAATCTTACCACATCAACATGGAATGTCCAAAAATAAATTGCTCATTGATGAGAAAAATAGTCGCAATTTTTTTAATGAGAAGGTAAGGTCTCTTTCTCCTTAGATTTTGGGTCTTCTGCAGCCAATGGAGTCGTCAAACGAATAAGATAATGTTTCCGAGGGCATGTTTCTTTTGATTCTCCACCAAGATCACAATTCTTTAAAGCATTGTGAGTGATACTAAAAAATAAAACAGGGCAATTCCGCCTTAAAATATAAAAACTACAAACAGATCCAAACAAGTGGTTCAAATAGTTTTGCTCCAAGGAGCTTAAATTTCAAAATCCCACCAGTAATCTTAAAATTGACAAATTATTACTTTGTAGTACCATAAATAAAGTCTGTCACCTTGGAATGGTCTGTCACCTTGGAATGGTCCCACTGGTGTGCCAAAGATTGTTGGCATTAGGTGGGTGAATATTTGACTTCTTTAGAGCTTTTCTCCAAGATTTGACTAATGATCGTGGAAGTAGACAAACTTGTCTATGGACATGTGTAGACCAAAGTCTCTGATGAAGATCCCAACCTAAATACTGGCATATAGTGGTTTAAGGTTAGACCCACGTCTCTTAATACATGAATAGTCCCATTGCTAAAAATGTAGATTGCTTTGAATTGATCTCTACAATTGCGAAAATTATACACCTGCGATCAAAGTATACAGATGGGAAGCCCTCGTAGTTTTATGCCTGGGAAACCTCCATATCATTCTAACTCCTCAATCTGTAAGCTACTTAAAATTTGCAGGAGAAAAGGGAGAAAGACTACAAAAGCTTAGAATAAAGGTGATGCACCAAGACATGTGTGTGGTCACTCCCAATAAATCAAGAGATGCAAAAAAAAATAACTATTAGGTATAAATATGAATCTTTGATACCAAAATAGATGATTCAACAAATCTGAGATATTTTATTGAAATCTGATTTTAGAAACTGCTACAATGATGTACAATAAGATACAAATGCTAAGCAATTTTAGAGATGCAACTATGAAAGCAAATGAGAGAGATGGGGGACTTATCTTGATTTCGCTTATCCCAAAGTGTGTCCGGCTTGGTAGGACTGATTAGAATGCTGTGCGGAGTATTGAGAATGCTCAATAAAAATTCTATAGCTCGCAGAATGGTCGGGACACGGGCGCCAAAGACCTCTCTTGGGTGTTGGAGTCTGCAGAAAAGCTCGGAACCTGATTTCTTCAGTGTCATAGGGTTTCGCACTTGTTCGCCGATTATCGCTTGTATGTCGCACTTGGATCGCCGAGGTACCTGTAAACGTGCAACACAAATAATCTCCTGCAAAACCCCAAACTACATCAAATCCTAAAAAAGAAAGATGCAAAATGGGGAGTCAGACTATCCTCGGTTGTCAACAAAGTGAACTTACGACTAAGCGCTGCACTACATCTTAGACTCCATGTAGTTCTATGTGCTTGTGTGTGCAATAGTGCTCCTAGGTTGCCCTCGCGCCGATGACGCGAAGATAGCGGGCTAAAAGCTAGATAGAATGCAAATGTGTGGATGGAATTCAAAACTTCCCCTTCCTATGCAAAGTGTATGCAAAGTAAAAAGCCACAAAGATGTAGTCCCTTTGATAGTATGTAGATAGATAGCCCTTGATAAAATTGCCCGCCATTATAATGGTATGTATGTTGTGTTTATATAGGGATCTCTTGCTTGAATTTCGACACTAATGACATGACATGCCGACTAGGACCTCGAGATAGGAGTAAGAAAACCGAAAAGGCCGACTACAAATGTCAAAAATGTGATCAAGAACAAAGAGGACCGAGTGCCCCGGTTGGACATGAGTGCTTGCCAGCGCCAATGTCTAGTCCTAGGCGCTATTATCCCGAGACAGGTTGACAACAAATGTAAGAACGCCTGATGATAGGGATCCTCATGACGACTAGAAATGGGTGCAAAAGTGAGAGAGGTGAGAGATAAAAACAATAGAGACACTCAAAGCAAGAAGATGGACTAGGGAGTGTCACCAAAGTGAATAATTTTCTTACGCAAGATCCATATATAAAACAACATACTTGACAAGTATAATAAAATAGTAGTAAGTGCGTGATTTTATGTCTACATTTGTCCCCCATTTATGCTATTTGAATGAAATTCAAGTAGTGTTAAGGAAGTAAGGAACATACCTGTGAGAAGTCCGAAGAAGCCCTATGCAGAAGGACGGGCATAATGAGAGTATATAGCGTGGGGAACCATGGATCGACGTGTCGATCCATGTGACATAAATAGAGATGGCGAACCGTTGTAAAGGAGCACTTGGAGAAAATGACGATTTGATTTGGAAATTTTCAATTGTTGTTGGAGGTTCGAGGGGGTAAGGAGTGATCAGTTCCCAAACCAATTTTGTATGTGTGAAAATCGAAGGATTTGGGCATCCTGCCGCTAGAGGAAGAGTGTTAGGGAGAGAGGTCTAGTTTTACTCTCCAACTATGATTACATCCTCAAAAGGTCTAGCCACTGCAGACGGACAAAGACCAAATTTTGTTCATTTTGATCCAATGAGAATAACCCATATAGGAGCAAAGTATAGGAAAGGAAATGACGTCTCATTGCCCCCACTCCACGGGTGTCGCGATGCATATAATGCTAGATGGCTTCGTGTTAGGTCATCTGGAAGCGATAGAATATAGAGTAGCTTCCCATGTTAGGTCATCTGGGAAAGTAGTGATGTAACTCCCAAGTTAGGTCATCTAGGAGGAGTAGTAAAATACGATGTGTTATGTCGATTGATTGATTTGATTCGAGTAGTAGAAAATTGTATTAAGATCAAGTGTATACGATAGATTACTCATGGAGAGATTTTCGCATTGTTTCCCAGATTAGGTCATTAGGGGGAATCACTAGAAAGTGGTATGAAATGTTGCATAATGTATGAGAATTTTTTTGATAATGATGAATTAGAAATGTGAAATGATCATGTAGAAGTGTGAGGGGATCATAGGGTGATCCTGATTGTATGCCCCCTTTCGGAAAAAGGGGAGTGATAGTAAGAATAAACGCTGAGCCGAAAGTAGATGTGAAATGATGTAAGAGTGAGCAGAATGAAGTATAGTAGTTGTCATTGCAAGATTGGGTGTATATTGAGTAGAAAATGTGCTAGATTGGAATATAATGCTGAGAAATGTGTATCATACGATAGTAGAAGTAATTCTGAATTGAATGACGCAGACGTGGCAGAAAACGGAGTAGTGCAACGCAAGATATGCGTGAAAATGCATGACGTGTAGCAGAGTGAAGAATATGCGTAAATAGTAACTATAGCCAAGTGAGAAATTGAGACTTGCTATAAATAGTAATAGTAAAAGGTGAATAGTAACTTCATTTGAACCTTGGTTGAGCGTTATTTTGAGATCTGACCGTGTGAGAGCCAAAGGAAATGACAACCTTGTCTTCTAATTGTTGCAATTTGTCATGAAGGGCGCGACAGTCATTGTCACAATGGCCATTGATGCAATGATAATTGCAATAAGGACGATTGCGTTGGTGATGCAAACGATGTGGAGGATGACGCTGATTAGAAGGCAAGCGAATTTAGCGCTTATCAAGCAAAGCACGCAACACATCATGGGGCCTAGCAAAATGCGAGAAATGCAATGGGTCGCGAGTAGGAGACGGCGAAGACTTAGGTGGAGAGTGACGCGGTGGTGGAGATGGAGGATGCTTATGTGATGGAGGAGTTGGAACATGCTTGCAAGGTGGAGGAGATGGAGACCTTGGAGGACACTTGATAGATGGAAGTGGAGAAGAACTAGAAGAACTAGAGGTAGAAGTAGCAAGAGGAGGATCTATAACATGTGTAGCAATTAGATCTTGTTCTAGATCAATAACCTTATAGCATAAGAGTGTAAATGATTCACATGTATCATATTGCAATTGTTGTTTTAGAGCAGGAATCAAGCCACGACAAAAGATGAATTGCTTTTCTAGATCAATAGGTTGAAATACTAGCTGATGCATGCAAGCATTGAAGCGTAGATTTTGTTTTACCCTGATGCAAGCTAGGTAAACGATCATGTGTGACTCGAGGACCATTGTTTAGCATAAAGTGTCAAAGAAAAGCATCTTCCATTTCACAAAATGTACTAATAGACCTAAAAGGTAAATGAGTGTACCATTGAAGAGCTTCATTGACAAGACTATGACAAAAGGCTTTTAGCAATAATCGATCATTCGAGTAAGAAGCCATAGCTAAACGATAATGCTTGAGATGTAGATATGGATTCTAGTGCCGTCAAAGCATGAAAATATAGGCATGATGAAATCCTTAGGAAATGCTAAGTTTTGAATTTTCTTTGGAAGAAGATTGCCATGTAGAGAATTATTATCAATAGACGCGGAATAGGCTCTGCTTTCAAGAGTGAGAGATTGAACACGAGATCTGTTGAACCGACCAACAACATGCATGAGTGATAAAATATCATGTGGAGGAATGGTAGAAGATGTAAGAGGTACATTGAGTGGTTGAAGCTTGCCATTATGAGTGATCATAGGAATGTGAGAAGAAGAATCGGAAGATGAAGATGTGATAGGCACACTAGGTGTAGATGCAAAAGAAATAAGAGGTGGTACACTAGAAGGAATAAGAGAAGCAACATGGATATCATCGCGAGAGGAAGAAGAGGAGAGAGATGGAGATGAACATGGAATATGAGCAGAAAGACTAGAAGTTGAAGTAGAAGACATTGTAAGAGGTGAGCTAGTAGAAATGGCGAATCATCATGAATGCTAGTAGAGGCAATGCCTTAGAAGTAGATGAAAACGGAGTGGAAAATTCACATTCGACTGTGCTTAAGCAAAGTAGAATTGTTACTAACATGTTCATGCTCAAACATATCATCGATTGTCGGACAAAGTTTCACGTGCAAGTATTTCATAAAGCGAGTCATCAACATAGAGTGAAGAGAAGAACTAACATGAGATGTATCTTTACAATCATTAGAAGCATGTTCAGAAATAGGAGAAGCATGAGATACAACTTTACATTCATCCTGACTAGTATGAGAAATAACATCATGCGCATGTACATTTTCATCATGATTTTTATCTCTGAGAGAGTTTCAGCAGAAATAGAAGAAGGTGGAGTAGTCCTAGTGCCTATGGAATAACAAGGATTACATCCAGAAAAGCTTTTGCTTGTTAGGAACAATGCTAAGAGTAGAGTGTTCAAAACTAGTAGGAACTATGTGTTCATTAGCATCAAGCAATCTTTGAACATTATCATCAAATTTAGCATAACGATAAAGATCAAGCAATTCAGCCTCAACAACATCATCAAGGATAGGATTAACACTCTCATGATGCATAACTTGCCTAGGGAAGAAGATCTACTTTTAGCCATTAGGGTTTAGTGGATCCTAGGGCAAGGAGTTCTAAGATACGGGTTCACCAAAAATGATTCAATAAAATATGAAATATTTTATTGAAATCTGATTTTAGAAGCTATTCAATGATGTACAATAAGATACAAATGCTAAGCAATTTTAGATATGCAAATATGAAAGAAAATAAGAGAGATAGGGCACTTACCCTGATTTCGCTTATCCCAAGTGTGTCCACTGGTAGGATTGATTAGAATGTTGTGCTTAAGTCCTGGGAATGCTCAATAAAAATCGTAACTCGTAGACTGGCTGGGACAAGGGCGCCAAAGACCTCTCTTGGGTGTCAGAGTCTGCAGAAAAGCTCGGAACCTAATTTCTTCAGTGTCACTAGGGTTTCGCACTTGTTCACCGATTATCGGATGTATGTCGCACTTGGATCCCCGAGGTACCTATAAATCTGCAACACAAATAATCTACTGCACAACCCCCAAACTACAACAAATCCTAAAAAAGAAAGATGCAAAATGGGGAGTCGGATTGTCCTCGGCTGTTAACAAAGTAAACTTAGGACCGAGCGCCGCGCACATCTCGGATCGCATGTAGTTCTATGTGCTTGTGTGTGCAATAGTGCTACTAGGTTGCCCTCGCTTAGATGATGCCAAGATAGCGGGCTAAAAGCTAGATAAAATTCAAATGTGTGGATGGAATTCAAAACTTCCCCTTCCTATGCACAGTGTATGCAAAGTATAAAGCCACAAAGATGTAGTCCCTTTGATAGTATGTAGGTAGATAGCCCTTGATAAAATTGCCCGCCATTATAATGGTATGTATGTTGTGTTTATGTAGGGAACTCTTGCTTGAGTTTCGACACTAATGACACGACATGCCGATTAGGACCTTGAGATAAGAGTAAGAAAACCGAAAAGGCCGACTACAAATGTCAAAAATGTGATCAAGAACAAAGAGGGCAAGAGTGCCCCGGTTGGACATGAGTGCTTGGCGCTAGTGTCAGTTCAGGCGCTATTATCTGAGACGATTGACGACAAATGTAAGAAGGTCGAGATAGGGATCCTTGTGACTTGACTAGAAATGGGTGCAGAAGTGAGAGAGGTGAGAGATAAAAACAATAGAAACACTCAAAGCAAGAAGACGGCTAGGCAAAGTGTGTCACAAGTGAATACTTTTCTTATGCAAGATCCATATATAAAACAACATACTTGACGGTATAGAAAAATAGTAGTAAGTGCGCGATTTTATGTCTCTGATAGACATAACGTGTTACTTATGCTAGAGATAATAAATTCAAGACAACAATGAGGTCAAACTATCCACACATAATATCAAATGGTGTCCCTAGATTTCATCTTGAAATCTGTGATTACCCTATCCAAATTTTTTTCGTACTTTTAAAATAATGGGTCGTTTTGTGTTTTTATTGCCAGAAAGTTCTTGTATTGCGTCAAGATATTCCCAAAGAGCCATATTAGCCATTTTCGCCAAATACCCAGATGCCCAAAATTGTTATATTCTGTTGTCGGGATTTGTTTGCGGGAAATTTGTATTTAATTATTTTGAGCCCCGTTTGAGGCAATTTGCGCTCCGATTTAACCCTGTTGTGATCGAACATATCATTATTCCTATATACCAGTAGGGTTTTTACTTGGAATGAGTTATGCACTTTATTTGTGACTTTTGGCAACTTTTTGTGTTTTTGTGTTTTCCCGTTTCGTTTTCTGTGAAATTTCTCTGGATCAATTCCTTTGTCGAGTTAGCCCAATTCTTGGCCTAAAGTATTCAGAGATCACATACGCACATTGTGCCAGAAGGAAGTCGCCATCGGAGGTCCGGTTCACTGGGAAAAGGCGAAGTCGTGCACTAAAAAGCCCTTGCTGGGTTGGGCGCATTTTTGGAAAACAAAAGATTTAAGTGGATCATGGGAAAAATAAAAGTAGCAGGCAAGTGGGAATTTATTGCCTGCCTTGCAGGGTACTTTTTCCCATGATAGAAAGGTCACTTAAGCTGCAGTGGAAAAATTAGAGCGGCAAGAGACAAGTGGGAATTTATTATGCGCCTTGCAGGTAAAAATTCCCATGGTGAAATAAAAGAAAAATAATTTAAGCGAAATCATAGGATTTTATTGCACCGCTTTCAGAGGTAAATAATCCCATTGTCAAAGTCAAATCACTTAAGTGGATCATGGGATTTCCGGGGCTGCCTTGCAGGGTAAAAATTCCCATTGCCATAAATTCTTAAAAATAGAATTCTATTATGCAAAAAAGTGCGCCCCCTTTGGAGAGAAGAAGGCAGCCTTTAAAGTGGATTAAATTAATTATTTCTTCTTCTAATTTTGGCGCCCAGGCATGGAAGAAAGTCAACAAAGCAAAAGGGGAATAAAAGAAACATAAATAGATGGTCTAAATTAAATAAATTTAATTTATTTAAAGGCTGCCCCCTCCATGTCAAAAAGTGCGACCCTTTTGGGAAAGATATAATGTTTTTTAAAGTATTAAATGATTAAAGTAAATTCTATTTTTAGTGGCTATGGTCAAAGCACACTGTAAAGCTTAAGTGAAGTGAAGAGTGGATGATTAAATTGAATAAATTTAATTTATTGGATGGCTGTCCTTAAACATGCTATTTTAACACATCAGTTAAAGAGAAAAACATGATTTTTAAATTAATTAATTGCGGGGAATAGGAAGGGAAATTATTAATTATAGAATTATGAGGGTTATATAGCAGGGGGGCTGCCATAAGGATGAAATAATTAATTCACAGGTGAAGAAGTGCAACCCAGAGGAAAAGTGCACCCCATTTGGAGAAGGATTTTGCTCAGAGGAAGGTGGATTTGATGCTAAAAGCTTCTAGTTTTGGCGCATGCTTTGAAGAAGGCTGATTTGTGTCTGCATAATTGTTTGTAGAAGTGATACAGGTGCTCAGGTGATGTTGGTAAAATTCATGCTTGCTTTGCATGCAAATAAAATGTCAAATTTTGGGGTAGCAGGCTTGAATTATGCAGATTTTTGTGATTAAAATTCACTGTGCATGCTCCGGTTGCCATCTTTGTCTGAATTAATTGCAGGAGTTAGATACAAGTGCTTTTATAAAGAAAATGAACTTATATCAATGTCCAATACATTGAATATTTCCTCGAATCTGAAGGATTATCCAAATCTGCCCTTGATTTTGAAGAATTCTAGTCAAATAAGAAGAAAAAAATTGTTTAGACAAAGATAGACAAAGCTATGGCGTAGAAAGATGAAAAAGAAAGCACAACTGAGTCATGCATCACTTCTAAATTTGCGATTATTGGAGACACGGATTAAGGCTCGAGAACCTCTTCTTGAATTGATAGACAAATCCAAAGCAGAAAGACTTCACATCGTGCAAGAAAACTTCACATTCATTCGTGCGATTAAAAGCGGTTGAATTATTTGAGCTGCAACTTTTCCATCCACACCCGATTCATAGAGTTTGTTATGCAGTGCAGATTCATATCCAGATGCAGATGCAAATCCATATGCAGATCCAGATCAGATCTCATAGTTGCAAAAGCTTCCTGAGACAAAGGCTTCATCCTCTTGTTTCAAATGCAGCCCGTGAAGAAGTCAGTGCGTGGAAAATTCCTTCCAAGATCTTGTGCAAATGCTCCCATCTTCCAGTTGAAGCCTTCATTGAATTTTCATTCATCGGAGTGCTTTCCAAAATTTTTAATTGCTCATATGCAATTAAAAATAAGGATGATGAGTTATCTACGGCAAACATTGCATTGATGCATGTATTGGAGAAGAACTGCAAAAGCTTCAAGGATAAAAGAGAAGACAAGGCGAAGGCAAAATCCATTGTTTCAATTCCACTCGCTTCAGATCCGACTTGTCGCTTCTAGATCCAGTCGTTTCCAATTCAAACTTGTTTTCAGATCCAATTTGGTGAGAATCAAAGGCAAAAGAATCAGCTGCATACAAACATGAAAAAGGACAAGACTGTAGCTTTCCTCTTCCTTCTTCTTTCCTCCGACAAAGTAATTGAGCGATCAATTAAATTATACAACTTAAGTGATTGGTTTAAAAGCCATTACTTGAAGAAGTCAACTACTTGGAGATAGGTGGCGAACGTGCAAAATAAAAAGTTCTATTTTCGATTTGCAAATCATACATGTCATACAAAGAGGAATTCTAGGAGGGAGATTGCCAGTTACCTTTCCCACTTCCACATGTGTCAGTTCAACTAAAAGCTTCCGACTTGTAATTGCCCCTCTACATTCTATAAGTAGAGGAAGAACCTTCGGGTTAAGGATCAGAATTTGTAAGTACTTGACCTTGTGTTCCAGGACTTTATCTTTGAAACCCTTGAGAGCCACTTGAAGCAAAGGAATATACAGGAGCAGATTTCCGGAGAACTTTGTGTCACGGTGTATTGTGTTTCTTGCTTTTTATCTTAGATCTCTTAATAGACTTTGTGTTATTTCAGATCTAGATCTAGAGCTACCTTTGCTTATAATTCGTGTTTATATCTATTGGTTTCTTCTATGTGCATGCAATCAACTCTGCTATCTATTGATTGGGATGCACATCTTCTTCATTTCTTCTCTGTGTTGATATAATTCCTTTTCCCTTCTATAAATATTTCCTTTCTTTAAACAATTGCTTACTTGCTGCAGAACTGTTCAGTTATGGTTCATGAACTGAGTAGTTAAAGTAAAACCCCATTTAGATATTAGCATACTTTAATTGACAAATCTGACATGGGAGCCTCACCGGTAAAATGAGGGAGATTTATCTCATGACTGCCTAGGTTTTGTGCTATGCAGAAAATCTAGCCAACACAAACTCGGGGTAAAGAATTAACCACGAACTCCTCATTAAATACTTCAAATGTATATCGTATCATATAGCTCTTAAAAGGTTAGAAAACTTGCTGAATACAAAGAAAAACAACTACCTAGGTAAGAAAGTCTAGAATGGAAGCAGTCCTTATTTACATATGCAAAATGCCAAAAACCGAAGGAGGCGGAAAACATGCCACATGCAAAAATCTAGATTGCTGAAAGTAAAACCCTAGGAGTCTCTTCCCCATCCATCCTAACCATCTTCTTCTTCATCCTCATCTTCCATCAAGGCTCCCCATTATTCCCTATCCATGCGCATGATTATCCACAAAAATATACCCTGTGGGAGCTAATTAAAAAAAAGATCCCTCTTCAAAATATCTGCTTTAAAACATTAGGTGTGCAGACCCCAAAAGATTTGGCAAATGAAACAAAGTCAAAGCCTTATATTGCATTACTTACACATAGGGAATATATTTTCTTGATTCTCTGAAGAGGCTAGGCCTATAAATGTCTTTCCTTTTCCATGGGAAATATTCACACCTTTATATGCTCCCCTTATTATATGCGAAGTACTATCTCCTTTACCTTTTTATATGGGGAGCATAACACTACAAAACATAAGGACCGGGACCCTAGAATTGAGCATTAGGCATTTGCTTTAAGATTCAAATACAATAAAAGGCTTATAGCCTTCTCGAGAAATGGGGATCTAATCCAATTAATTTCAAAGTAGAAACAAATTCTCTACATTTTTAGTGACATCTAGGGAAGCCTGCTTGCAAATTGTTGAACGGAGAATCTCCGGTTGTATCCATTAGGCTATGCGGTCAATATGTAAGCTTATTCGCTCGGTGCAGATTTCCTTCAATCTTTGTTTTCTGCTTTAAGTGGCTGGTTAAGTTGAAAGTTTAAGAGTTGAAGCTTTTTCTCATACTCCCAATCGAGTGTGGTTGGTGGCATGTCATCACTGAATGCCATTTCTCTTTGTTGTTGCTCACCAACAATTATTGGGGAACATTGAAAATTTGGTTTGAATTATACAATTCTACAAATCTCTTAGGAAGCTCTTCATGTTGCAAAAATCAGATTACTATCTTATTTTCTTTGGTTTTGTAAACAATTTGCTTATTTATATGCTCAGCATACTCAAAATTGAGAAGATATACTTGCTCATTTGAGCCTTCATCTGACAGCGTAGGCTCTTTAAGGCCACCCATCACAATTTTTTCTTCTTTTAAAATATTTGGTCTTCCACATCATTGCTATCAGCCTCTAAAAAATAAGACAGGTCCTTGCAAAATCAATAATGTCATATTCCAGTGGCCCCTATGAGAAATCTTACTAAATTAGATCCTCAGGAGGAAGCAGGGATTCATCAATTGCGTCGATGAATTCGTACAAATATTCTCCATTACATAAACATTCCTCCATATCAAATAACTCATGAATAAACTCTTCTTCATGCCCAATTTTAAGAAGAAAATCTTGATTATCATGAGCATCATTGTCTGTAGTTTCTTCATAAGGGCAAAGAGTTCATTAATTCTGAGTGCTTCCTCTTCATCTCTACTCAATAGAGAGCATCACTCTTCATATAGATTTCCTAAAAATATTTCCAATCTAGATCCAAAGATTTTCTCTTCAATATTTTTCCCTTCTTTCTCATTTACACATGGGGTCCTTTCCTCTCCTAGAGGTATACACTCTTCTTTAAACTGATAGCATGGATCTACTTTTTCCCTCTTCCTTCTAGCATCTTCACAAAATACCTCAGAAAAACTGGGAAATGAATCCAAATCAATAAGATTATTAGAAATACTTGAGATTACCTATTCTTCATGAAGAAGGTAGGCATGCTCTGGTGCTGTATTTTCTGAATGCACACCAGCATCTGATTCAATAAACTCCATTGCTTCAAACTGACAAAAAAATAGTTATTTGCCCATTCTTCTCTTCTAAGAGGGCTGTTTTTCTACCATATGCTGATGCCATTCGCCTGTGGAACATTCCTGGTCTTGACGGTAACATGAGCTACAATTGTTACGAAAAATCTCCCTTGTTTCTATTTGACAGATTTGAGGAGGTTGCTGCAATTTATTGGGCTGATAACTTTGTTTGTTACAATTTATTGGGTTTATAACCCTGATTGGTACAATTACCATAATTGGGCCTTGGAGCATTTTGGATGGCAAGTTACCTTCTAAAAATCAAGAACTCATTGAAATATTCTCTTAGTAGGCTCTACATCTCATCCAGATCCCTAGGGCCTTGAGATGTAACATGAGTTTTAGGGGACGGGTTCATTTTTGGCACTTGGGGATATTGGGGAATTTCGGGGATTATAAATCTCGGGAAGTAAGGGACTTGCAGGCATGGGAACAATTTTCCAACCTGTATGAAGCTTTTTTTGCTAAGACAACAATATCATAAGCTCCCTAGAGAGTCCTTCCTCCCATTGATTGAATCATTGCAGCTATATCAGAATCAAAGGCCCTCAAATAATACAAGAATGTCATACCTAGAAAAGGATGAGCTTCTATTGGTATTCTTTTCCATCTCTTCTTGAATCTGATGTTGAAATCTGATACGTCCTCCATGGGGACTTTCTAGATTTTAGCAATTTGCTCTACCAGAGGTAAACTCTCTCCCAATTCCTATTGATTACACAACAAACCTATCAGTTCATCCTAATTTTTAAACTAATGCTGGTTTAAAACTTCTAAACCAATCTAGGGATTTGCCTTTAAAAGATGGTGCAAGTAATCTTAAGGCCACATTAGTGGCTGTTACATGGTGCATAACACAAATATTTGCCACATCTTTAATGTGGTCTATAGTAATTGTGGAACTCTCTACGAGAAAATAGGTAAGGACCTTCAATGTGGATGAAAGGATATCTTTCCATTGCTGTAAATTTAATGGATTTCCAGAGTCCCATCCAACAAAGAGCTCAACTCTAGGATTTGCCATCACATTTTTCTGATTTTACCACAGCAACATGGAATGGCTGAAAATAAATTCGAATTGTTGAGAAAAATACCTGAAAATGTTTATTTGTGAGAAGGTAAGGTCTCTTTCTCCTTTGATTTTGGGTCTTCTGCAGCCAAGGGAGTTGCCTGGTGGATAAAATAATGCTCCTGAGAGAAGATCTCTTGTGATTCTCTTCCAAGATCACAATTTATCAAAGCATCATGGGATACCCAAAAATAAAATCGAGTACATCTGCCTTAAAATATGAAAACTACAGACAACGATCCAATCAAGTGGTTCAAATTTTTGCTCCTAAGAGCTTAAATTTTAAGATCCCACCCATAATCTTGAAAATGACCAACTGATTTGCTTATTAGGACCAAAAATAAAGGCTGTTGTGTTGGAGTGGTCCCACCGGACATGCCAAAATTTTTGGCACTAGGTGAGTTTTTACTTATTTTACACACTATGGCATAAAATGGAGTAAAACTATGATATAATATTTAGACTCTGTGATTAGGTCATCTGAATACATTAAGACAATAAACTGAATTTGATTTAAGCTGGTATATATTGTAATTGTTGGATTTAGAATTGACAAGACAATAGAAAGTCGATTTAGCTGATACGGGATGTCTATCTGTCAAAAAGGCATTTTAGAGGTTGTGAAAGATTTGCAGGTGCTTTGTCAGAGACCCATACCACAAATAGGAGGCTGACAAGTGTCTGGAGGCTGCCAGTGAGAGGTGACTCATGCGGTAGACTGGAATAGTCAAACTTTGTTGGTAGTGTCCTTGGGTAGTTTGGGACTGTCATGTTTGGGACTCTGTTACTTCTGGAGCTGCTTCATCACTGTATGTTTTGTATTTCTAGATTTTTGGGAGCTCCTTGATCGTGTGTGATGGTACTAATTGTGCTTGCAAAAAACAAAACACTTAAAAAGGGTTAGCCTTTTGAGTCAGACTGACCCCAACCGCTCCAATGGTTGAGCGTTGCCTACAAACTCATCTAGTTCTCCCACATATGTGTGTGTATGCCAAACCATGTCAAAGCAAGTCTATATGCAATTTCACCTTAGCCCTCCCTTGGTACAAACATGCAAACAACATATGCAATCAAATTTATCTGTAGAAACTTCAGACATGTGTCTAAGAAGACATAATCGCTAAGGCGCTCTCTAGATAGATGACTGCATTGTTCTTAAAATGGCTTTAGGAACTTCGTTTATATAGTGATCTCATTTCGAATTAGGGACCTTTTGGCGTACAATGCTGACTCAACAAGACCCAAGAAAGATTAATGAAGATCATTGTAGCGCCCACCCATGTGGGACCCAAACACAAGACCAAATAAACCAGGAATTTTTTTTTTTTTTTTGACTTTCATTACTTGTTACAAGACAACACATGGGTTTACTCACAAAACTCCACATCACATGAGACACTAGTACAAACATGAACCCACTCATACAACATGAAGACCATGCAAATAACAAGATGACACAAGATGCAATTCAATGCCACACTTTTATAACGAACAAGTACAAAACCACAACCCAACCATAATTTGAACATCACGAGTAGGCACTTTCCACAATACCACATTTTCATGGTTACATCTTTATTATAATCATATTTCATTATTTAACCTTAAAGGTTTGAAGAGCACTTAACATGTAAACATACATTATCCTTTTCTCTAGACTACATTTCTTTTCTTTCATTTAACACTTAACTTATAAGGGTTCCATCTAATTTAGTTCGTTTATCTTATTACAAATAAATTATATAACTCATTGTTAATTAGAAGTAACTTAACATTTACACATCATAAGTTTTGATTCCCAAATTAGAAACTATGTTTTCTCAATTACTTGTTTTCACGTGGATCAATTCACATCTACTTTCACATCATAAGAAAGATTTATTAAGTTACAAGTAATCTCCACGGTACTTAAAATTCTTAGACCGACATCACAAGGGTACATTCTCAATAACTAAGAGCAAATTTACAAATTTCCTTTACAATTAGAATCTTAATGGTGCATTAATGCATATCCTAATCGTCCTTGTGATCCCAAGCACTTTACATTATCTTCCTTCTAATGATGTTTAGTTCTAGAACCCATACGATTACATGCTAGACATTTCGTCTGTATGTCACAAAAGTGACATTATGCCTTGCATCTAAGCATCTTATACACTTACATACCCACATGAATACTCTCTACTAGGTTCTAGGGAGGAACACACAAACTCTTATGGTGCCCCTAAGTCTCTAGGACTACGAAAGAAGTTTAGATCCAAACATAACTCAAGGCTTACCAAAAGAGGACCATCATGTTGTCTTATAGAATATCGTCCTAACAGAGTTGACCCATTACAATTCCCATGAGGTGGTTTTGTATATTTTGATGTTAAGCAAACATGTTCTTACGGTAACATGGATTTGTGATCTTATCTCCTCTTGTGTAATTAAACTTCTATAGTCCATAAATGTTTGGATGCATTTTGAGATACACATGGGTCATATGAGTCCCATGTTCGAGAAAGAAGGTCACAATGTCAAAATACGTGTTCCCATAAGGAACAACTCATCTTATCATTTAAAACATGGAAGGGATTACTAATGAGTTGAAGGAGGGGTTCCATGTTTCGCTTCGCTCCTAAGCTCAACATTCTAGGGACACAATTTGATAGACAAAACTCATCGTGGGTTTCGTTTCGCCAATTAATCTCTTAATAGGGTACTAGGTTTACTTCTTTCCCTTTTGAACTCAAGGGATCTACAACTTGATACAAGTTAACATTAGAACAATCCAACCTCCCTAAGATCAATTAAATACGAGAGGGGTTAATGGAGTCAAACATAAGGGTTTAATGCGTAGGTAAACAATAAACTGACTCCACTCATGTCTCTTAGATCTCTTAATGAGATCATTCAAAGTGTAAGACAAGAAACGACATGTGATAGGTTTAAGTCTTTTCTTAAAATGATAGGGTATTGCAAAATTGAACAAGACTTGATTAAAGAGAAAAAAATACAAGGGTTAATAACATGGTTCATTTCGATAGTTTAAGAATAGTAAGTTTCTACCAAATAATACAAGTATTAGGAGAGAAATATAATAATCAACATGGTGTATGATTGTTTCAAACATATAAACCATAAGAACAACATATAAACCCGTAATCAAAATCATTCCCAAAATAGAATGCCCATTTTCCAACATACCAATATGCTAACAATTTCATACTCATCACAAAATTCAATAAATAACATTTCCATTTATAACAATTTTGCTGATATATCCTATACAATTACATTGTTTTGTAGGCTATCATGATATTATGAAGACACAAGTAATGCTTCACTTCTCCTTGTCCCTGGTTCCGGCAACCACCACTTGGTTAGCACAAATGCTAGCATGGTATCTACTTATAATCTAGCACAACTCATGATTTCATAGTTTTTCCAATCATAATGAAATAATACTTAACACACTTTTAGGGAGAGTAAGAAATACAAATGCCATTTCATTTCATTTTCAAAGCTAAAAGAGATAGAGAGAGGAGAGAGAAAACACCATTTTTTCACAATCAATTTCTTTTCACAACAAGCGTCAAAGAAAGTTTCCTACAATCATATGTTAGTGTTTACAGAGATTTTCCGATCAATATTTTGTTGAATAAGGTCATATGACAATTTTCCCCATTTTGTTACAAGTTTCAAAAAATGTCAAATTTAGACAAGTAGCTCAAAAATATGCATTCAAAAACAATCTCGAGACTCAAACACACAAGGAAATAAATCCCTACCTACTCCCTATATATAGGGAAATACTCGGAGTGGCGAGTAACCCCAAACCGACGAATAGGTTCAATTGGGTCTTTCTAGAGCTACCGATCGTAAATGCTCGAATGACCTGTTTTGATCGGAGGCCTACAAAACTAGCTTGCAAGGTGATTTTCTTGAACTAAGGGTTGGTAGTGATTTCGTCACGGAGAAATACTAGAGGTATGTGAAAGCCAAATTCCTATTTCTCCACCCAGGGCCTAAACTGTGGGTCAAAACCAAACTGCATTTTTAACTTTCAGCAGCTGTCCAAAGCTACGAAATGGTCCACTGGGCTCCTAAATGCATGACGAAAAAGGGTCAAACAAACATTCGAGGAACAACCTAGGGTTCGGTGAAACACTCCATGTGACAAGGAACACGGTCAAAGCTTGATTTTCTCATTTCGGGGTTTATAAGGATGTTTTGCGCCTCATTGAAAACATGTTTTATTAAGATTTCACAAGGTCGCCAAGAGTAGTTTTTACTAAGTTTTGAGTTTGACTCGTCACCCGTGGCTTCGGTATCCAATACTATTGGCAGAATTTTCCAAACATCTCAAAAAGGTAAAAAGGGAACTGGGTTTATGTTCAAAGTAACTTTTCAAGTTGTGTAAAAACAAGAGGTAAATTTGCTATAAAGTACTACACCTTATCTAATTCCAAAATTCATTCTTCATTGGTTTGATTTTCAACTCCATTAAAATAGGAAAACTAGAATGCTAAAATTGTGCAAGAGAAAAGGGTAAGATGACCATGCCTGATAGTAGTCGAACCCGGGTACACTAGGCTCTAAGCGGTCCACATCCATAATCCACGAGACCACGGTTTGTTAAGGCATTTTGTCAAGCAAAATCTTGTCCCTTCAGTCCATTCCATAATTTTAACAACAAACATACACTTTCAAACATTCTTTGAATCATCTGAACCTCACCTCACCTTCCCACTGCTGCATAGACATATGAGATAAGAAACTATGCTGCAATCTTTTGCACTCCATTCAAGCCTATCTGAATGATACATTATATCAAACAAGGCACGTGCCTTCTCTAAGCTGCCACAGTTTGCATACATGTCTATCATGGCAGTCATAACTACAACATCTGACAAAATAAAAATGTAGTCAATTACTTTTTGATGGACCTCCACACCCAGTTCCAAAGCTCCTATTTTGACACACAATGCGAGGGTGCTAACAAAGGTTGTGGAGTTTGGCTTCATACTCATCGATTGCATTTGCTTAAAACAAAATCTCAAAAGCTTTTTCAACAAGACCTTTCTGTGCATATCCCACAATCATGACATTCCATGACATTACGTTCCGTTGAGGCATTTCATCAAATAATTCCTACCCCAAAACTCCAATTTTGGCACAAGCCGGAAGCATGCTGGCAAACGCTGTGTGAAATCATCTTTACACCCTTTAACTATTTTTGCTTGAATGTCCAAAGTGTTTTACCAACCAAAATTGTGCATACGCAACCACCAACGCAGTCCCTGAGAACACACCTCTTTGGAGGCATTCTGTCAAACAGTTCAGGGGTCTGCTGGGCGATTGAGCCAGCTACAACTGCCTAAAAGTTTCCAAAGCTTTTTAACAAACCCCTTTTGTGCGCATCCAACAATCATTGCTGTCCAAGAGACCGCCATTCTTTCAGGCATTTTATCAAACAATTTACATTCCTTGTGCAGGGGCCATGCTAATCTTCTTTGTATCGTTCCAAATTAATCAAACAGTACATGTGACCACATTTTTGAGGCATTTTAACAAACACTTCAAGTGCCAACATGGCGCAGGCTTGCCAAACGAGGGAAAAAGGTTGTGCTGGTTGGCTTTACACTTGTCAATTTCCATTTGCTTGAAATATCAAAATGCCTTTTCAACCAAACCAATTTTGTGCATATGCAACAACCATTGCAAGCCTGTGAGGCCACATCTCTTCAAGGCATCTGTCAAACAGTTCATGTGCCTTGCATAAGCTTCCACATCGGCAGCAAAAACAATAAAACCTACACAAGCACTGCCATGCGTATGCCTCCACATTTGCACACTTAGCTACCAGGGCACTTGCAACAAACACATCTGCCAAATAATTAAAAAGAACCCTCCTTCAGAAGCCTGACAGGTGTCCACGTCAGAATCAAAAGCTCCCATTTTGCACAGGCTGGGAGGATACTGACAAGGTTGCAAAGTCAAGATTTGCTCCTTACACAAACAATTGCTAAAAAGCCTCCACGGCCTGCTAAGGAATGATACCACAATCAAAACAGAAATAAAACAAATTAAAACAAACCATGCCAATGCTGTCCACCACCAATCTCAACCCGAAACAGGCCCACTCTAAGCAAAATCTGCAACTAAAATTGCCCTCACCATGAAAGCTTCCACACCAAGCCAAGAACAATGCAAAAACATCCTCTGGCAAATGACAAATTCCCAAAAGCTAAATTTCCCAAAATCCTCTCACGCATGCCCAGAAATTGCATTAAAAACATCCTCACATTAACCAAAAATTCCATTATTTCTTTTCTTGAAAAGAGGTTGGCCCAAGCTCCAAGAATTTGGAAGAATTTAGGAATATTAAAAATATTTAATGATTTAATTATTTTCATTTTACTTTTGTTATTTACATTTTAATATCAAAATACCATATCATTTCATTATCTCCGATATTTAATTTATTTAATCGCTATTTTTTTATATTACGATTCCTCCAAACGCGGCCAAAATGACAACCCAACACGAGCCCAAAATTTAACGACCATCCGAGATCCTTGGGCAAATATTTTAAATGCCTTTAATCGAAAACTGAGAGAAAGTTATCCTTACCTCCACATGCACACGGGGGGGGGGGGGCTTGCAAACAACATGATCACTTGTCAAAATTCCCTGCAAACTGTTAAGGCCGAAGCAAGGAAAATTTTCTACGAACCGAAGGGGGCACTACATTCATCTCCCTATTCAGACTTTCCTTTAGTAAGTCATTTTGAAGAGGAAAATCATTCTTCCTTGTTTAAATACAATGTTTCACATTTGCAATCTCCCGACTTTCGTGCCCTGGTACATCGTGTTTGGAATATGGTACCTAGACCCTGTGGAGATAGAGGATGGACTTTTTGGTGGGAGTTTTTTGTCCGTTGAACCATTAAATTTGTTAAAGGCTAGGGATGTATAATGGCTCGACATGTACTTTTCAAGCAGGCAAACACAAGTTAGTGTTAACCCACAGTTCATTAGAGGAAGATCTTTGTAATGAATCCTTACAGGAATAAACTGCTTGCTTAAAAGACATTGTTTGCAAGAAAGAAGAATATGTGGCATGGGGAGCTTGGATTCGTGCTCGTCTTTATTGGATTTAGGAGTGATATGAGGGTTCTAAATTTTTCTTTAATTATTTGAAGAGGAAATTATCTTTTGAAAAGGTTCTTGGTCTTCGTAGGCCAAATGGAGCTTTAGAAGAGGATCTGACCGGGATCGGACTTTTATTTCAGTAGCATTTTTAGAATATTTTTTCACCTTATCTAACCTAGTTAGTAGTTATGGTAGCTCGGAATAATCGTCTCAAGGTGATCTTAGACAAAGTGACAATTTGTGATTGCAACAAACTTGATTCTTTTTTCCAAGGATGAATTGTATACTGCTCTTTCCTCGATGCATAATGGAAAATTCCCTAGGACTTGATGGACTACCTTGTGAATTCTACAAGGAAATGTGGGAGACTATTGGCATGATTTCAACTATTGAGCAAGTGAAATATTCTCTTTAGGTTCTTTGTCAGAATTCCTTAATCAAGGTTTAATCAAGCTGATCCCTAAATCTTCAGCCAGAGATACCATTGGTGGATGGAGGCCTATCACTCTTTTAAGTGTTGTGTATAAGATCCTTGCCAAGGCTTGCACACTTAGGACGAGGAGCATTTCTACCCAGATCGTCCGCAAAGAACAAATAGGTTTTGTTCAAGGGTACTTCATTCTGGACATTGCTTTATCTGCTCGAGAAGCTATGGATCGGACAAGGGAGACTAGACAACATATTCTCTTCCTCAAGATAGACTTTCTTGACTTTGATAAAGCTTATGACATAATTGATTGGGCTTACATTGCTGAAATGCTAAAATGTCTTGGCTTTGGATTGAGATTTGTGAAAATAGTGAGCACTTTATTCTCTTATGCTTCCTCCATTGTTTTTGTCAACAATATCCTTTCCCCATGCATTGTGCTTCATCGTTCCATAAGACAAGGCTGCACGCTTGTGCCTTTTCTTTATGTGCGTACTGCTGATGCTTTGGGATATTTGTTGGAAGCTGCTCCTATTCATGAAAAGTTAGAGGCATTTGTTTTCTTGATGGTTCACAAATGCTTAATAATCACTTTGGCGCCGACTCTCTTCTTTCTATTTAAGCAAATCAAAACTCAGTTGTGGGATCCAATGATTATTTGGATACCTTTTGAATCACCTCTAGGGCCATAAGTCATCATAAGTCTGGGTTTTGGCTTCTTGGGTGGGATTTTTTACCTCCTTGTCTTACAATTGAGTGGAATTTTTTCAACCTAGAGTTATTGTCAGATACCTAGGCATCCCTTTTGGCTTGGATCTAGTATGTGGGATTGGGTTTTTCAACAGTTGCAAAATAAACTTCTTTGGCAGAACAAAGACTTGTCTTTTGCAGGTAAATTGACAATGTTGAGCAGAATATTGCAGGCATCTCATATTTATTATGTCTCATGTTGGCTTCCTTCCAAAGCTCAATTTCTTCGTCTTGAAAAGATATTGAGAACTTATCTCTGGTCCAAATATGGTGGCACTCGAGGTCTTCCTATGGTGCCGTGGCTGTTTGTACTTTCCCAAGGAGGAAGGTGGTTTGAGGTTAAGGGATTTGCCACTCAAGGGTATATTCTTGCAGCCAAATGGGTGATTTGGTGCTTGGAGGGTTCTTCTTCCTGGTAGATATTCATGCAGCATAGATTATTTTCAACCCCTCATTTGTGTAAGATTAGAGGCTCTTTTGAGCTCTGTGATATTATTGGTGATCCAAATATTTTTAGATTGAAGGATCTTTTGTTCTTAGGAGTATCTGGGCTGCCTGGGAAAAAATTGCAGGTTTACTCACTTGGAGAGTATCTGGTAGTTAAACTGGTTGGGATTTGGCTAATAGACCAATTTGGATGTGGAAATTACAGGATATTTTTATAGCCAATATCCCACATTTTCAGGCATGTAGGCTTAGCAAGAAAGGAATTTTCTTATGGATTGCTTTGCGCAATGCTAATGCACGTAACTGGAAAAATTAGAGGTCATTGGCCTGTGAGTTTGCACTATCCCCTGTAGATCGGTCTTCCATAAAAGAAATTCAGAACCTTATTCCTCAAGAGGACCTGTTTAAGTTGAACCTGGAGATGAAAGGTCCCATTTGGCAAGATTGGAGATGGATCTTTAGACATTCCATACCTCCAGTATGACATGCATTGGCTTTATCATATGTTACATAAGAAATTCACTCTTGCACTAGTTCTCAATGCTAGATGGATTGCCTCTAATGCAGAAGCCTTGTGGGTATGTAGACTCCATAATGTGTGGACAATAAGGGTCTCATCAAAATTTAGAGTTTTTGCTTGGCTTGTGCTATATCAAGGGCTTATTAGGATGACTCGTTTATCCGAGAGTGGTGTTATCGATGGTCCATGTCTTTATTGCTTTAAAGTAGAAAATGTTAAACACCTTTTGTGGGATTGTCCTTGTGTGATATTTTGTCGGAAGCTTGTACAGTCCAGTATGACAGCTTTTTTTAAGAACCTCTTCATTGGCGGGCAACTTTGTTGGGTGATTCCACTACTCTTATATGTGGTCTTTTTAGGAGTATTTGGAATTGTGTGTGGGTTTTTGCCTTGTTCATTATTTGGAAACTTAGATGCAATTATGTCTTCAAGAATGAGGTATGCAATTTGGATGACTTTTGTTACACTTGGAGAAGTGAAGTTAAAATGCAATTACTTGCAAAAGGATTTCTTTTGATCGGGTAAGCTAAAAAATTTGAAGTTAGGGATTATTCAGATTTCATTGTTGCCCTAGTCGCTTTAAGGAAAAAAGTGTGATTTTCATTGTAAATACCGTTGTACAGTTCATTCTTTTGTACAACACTTAGTTACAAATATTGGTTAACATTAATAAATGAAGCATTTATTCAAAGTAAAAAAAGATTAATGAAACCAACACCAAGGATGCCAACCCCTAGAAAATAGTAAGAACCCTACCAATACATTGCAGGCAACCTTAGATCCTGTTGGTATCCCAGGCAGCCAGAAAGGTTGAGAAATGGATTGGATAGACCGGTAATCTTTTTGACAGACTGACAAGGTTGAGAGAGAGACAAACGAGAGAATGTATGATCCAACCAAAAATCCAAAGAGTGAAAGACCATGACAAATGGTCCAACATATGTCTGATTCGGAGTGAGAGTCTAATGTATGAAGTCTTTCAAAAAGCATTGTGCAAACCAGGCTTGTACCAAATATGGGAGTTTACAGATGCCCTCTCTTTATTCTAACATTTAAATGCAATTCTAAATCTTACTTTACTTGGTGAAAAAGAAATGTATACTTGTATTGTGATTTTGCACTTTGAATGTTGCCCTAGTGTACCAGAATGCTACTTGTGTTTGCAAGCAATCGTGAATGAAAGCAAATAGATTATTGTCCCAAATAGGTAGTAGTATTGTCAAAGTAAAATTTGAAATAACTGAATAAACAAAAGAATGACTGCATTTAATGCTATGTAGTCTTTTGTTGCTCCTGAAGTGTGCTCATATCGATTGGAGTGATAATGCCATAGGTCCCAAATAACCCAACTCATATGGTGAATTTTGATCTAGCCTTGTCCTCCTCTTGGCCAAAGATTTAGACAAGGGTGTTTTGATTGCTTGAAGCTGGACCCTGAAATATGATCTGTGAAGGTTAGATCATCCGATGTTTATAGATTTCGACCCAAAAGTGTAACATAGTGCGAATTGCTTCTCATTGATCCTCAAAATGTAAAACAAAATTTGTACATGGAAAATTTCATGGCCCAAGTGTATGATCTGTTCCTCATTATATTTCAGAATGCCATTATTTGCTCTTCCTAATGTGTTATAGAATGTCATCATTTGCTCTTTAGAACTCATAAAATGTCCTCATTTGCTCTTTAGAATGTCATAAAATGTCCTCATTTGCTCTATAGAATGTCATAGAATGTATTTGGGGCTCAAATCGTGATCCAATGGACAACACCATAAATGTGGATTCAGATGTGTTATATGCGTATGCAAAATCTATTAAGGAAATATGTAGCGAATCGAGAGAGATAATAAAATTGGAACAATAAATGTGTTTATTTATCTGCGCGTCTTGTACATATCATACTCCTAAGAAAAATGTATGACTATCTATTTTCTAACTTAATTGCTATCTTAAGCCACAAATGTGTATAAATATATATTACAATGCTGTGAAGGTGGAAAGAAACATTTGGGAAGTTGAATTGTTTTGGGACTCCATGCATGACTCTTCACCTTCCAACCGTGTAGATTGAAAGGCATCTTTGAGAGCCTTTGACATCAATGGCAAAGGGTTGTCCATGGTGCTCCCCCTGAACCGATGCTACTCCTTGAGACTTTAGTGACTCGATGAGAAGGGTATCACACCCAACTTGTGTCTAAGGTACTCAAAGTCCTTTTGAGAGGGGCTTTGTGAAAATGTCCGCTATCTGCTCCTCTGTGGCAATGTATTCCAACTTAACATTCTTTTCAGCTACTTGCTCTCTCAAGTAATGATATTTGATCGGAATATGCTTAGTTTTGGAGTGCATAACCAGATTCTTCAAAATGTTAATTGCACTAGTATTATCACAAAATATAGAAATGGGATCATCATTTTCTACCTTAATATCTTGTAGAGTCTTGCTTCATCCATAGAACCTGTGTGCAACACGATATTGCTGCTATGTATTTTGCCTCCATTGTGGACAAGGAAACAAAAGGCTGTTTTGCTCAACCAAGACACTAAATTTCCACCAAGGAAAAATGCTCCTCCACTTGTGCTTTTCCTATCATCCATGTCACCTTGCCCAATCTGCATCTGTATATGTTGTTAAGGTGAAATCTGCACCTCTTGGGTACCACAAACCATAATCTAAAGTGCCTTTTAGATATTTGAATATTCTCTTAACCGCTTGCACATGTGTTTCTTTTGGGGCTGCTTGGAAACGTGCAACTAAACCAATTGCTTGCATGATATCTGGCCTAGAGGTTGTTGTGTACAATAAGTTGCCAATCATTGACCTGTATAGAGTCTGATTTGCTTCGGGAGACTCATCATCCTTACTCAACTTGCATCCTGTAACCATAGGTGTGTTGACCGGTTTGCAATCTTCCATTTCAAACTTCTTTAACATCTCCTTTACATACTTAGTTTGAGAGATAAATATTCCCTTTTCAGATTGAGAAATTTGTAAACCAAGGAAAAATGACAATTCTCCTAGCATTGACATCTCAAACTCATTTTGCATATCTTTAGCAAACTCTTGGTACATTTTTCTATCATCTCCTCCAAAAATAATATCATCTACATACACAACAATCAATTGATGATTACCTTTTGTCTTAATGTAGAGATTACTATCTGCTACTCCTCTTTTGAACCCTTGTTGAAGAAGATATGTGTCAAGTCTTGAGTACCATGCTCGGGGCTTGTTTTAGCCCATATAGTGCCTTCTTCAATTTGCACACAAAATCCTTGTTTTTTGACAATAGAAAACCTTCCGGCTGCTCAATGTAAACTTCTTCCTCTAATTTTCCATTTAGAAACAGATTTGACATCCATTTGAAAAACCTTAAAATTCTTACAACTAGCATATGCCAAAAACATTCTAATGGCTTCTAATCGAGCAACAGGAGCAAAGGTTTCTTCAAAATCAATACCTTCTACTTGAGCATACCCTTTGCATACTAACCTTGCCTTGTTTTGGTTACTTCCCCATCTTCATTCAACTTATTTCTAAAGACCCATTTGGTGCCAATCACATTTTTGTCCTTTGGTCTTGGAACAAGTTCCCAAGTTTCATTCTTTTCTATTTGATTCAATTCTTCCTCCATGGCGTTGACCCAATGTTCATCTTTACTAGCTTCTACAACATTTTTAGGCTCTATTTTTTGATAACAAAGAGAAATTGACTCGCTCAGATGTACTTACTATCCTCCGTCGAGTTTGCACCCCAACATCTTTATCACCGAGAATCAAATTTTCTCCATGATTCTTTTGAACAAATCTCGATGGTGCCTTAGTATCTTCCCTTCCTCTTCTTCAATTTCTTCTTCGACTTCATTTTGGTCTGATTCTTCTGAGTGATCACTTACTTGTGTGGTCACCTTATGTTTTCTGAACTCATCCACTCTTACATCGGCACTTTCCACAATCTTTTGAAGTCTTTTATTATAGCATCTGTAAGCTTTACTCCTTGAGGAGTATCCAAGAAAAATACCTTCATCAGATCTAGAGTCAAACTTTCCCAAATCTTCATCATTTCTTTTAATATAACATTTGCTTCCGAACACCCTAAAGTATTTAACGGTAGTTGGTCTACCCTTCCATAGTTTGTAAGGTGTTTTGGTATTGTTTACTCTGATTTGTCCTCTATTAAGGATGTAAACCGTCATCTTAACTGCTTCTCCCCAATACCTATCTGACAATTTGGACTCATTCAACATAGTCCTTGCCATCTCCTGAATTGTTCGGTTCTTTCTTTCAAGTAACTCCATTTTGTTGTGGAGTTCGTGCAAGTTGTGAGTTGTCTTCTTATTCCATGTTCCTCACAAAATTCTCCAAATTGGTCTGAAAGAAATTCTCCTCCTCTATCTGATCTCAAGCACTTAATTTTCAACCCAATTTCATTTTCTACTAATGCTTTAAAATTTTAAAGTTCTCAAATGCCTCAGATTTATCCTTTAGAAGAGCAACCCATGTCATTCTAGAATAGTCATCAATTAACAACATAAAGTAACTCTCACCTTTTAAACTTTGAGTTCTTGTGGGCCCACACAAGTCTGTATGAATCAATTCCAAAGGCTTCATTGTTGAATATTCCTTTGATTTGAATTTGCCTCTAGTTTGTTTTCCATGCTGACATTGCTTGCAAATGGTGTTTGAAGGCTTCGTGATTTTTGGCATGTCTCTCACACACTGCTTATTGTTGATTTTCACCAAATTGTCAAAATTCATATGGCCCATTCTTTTGTGCCATAACCAACTCTCATCTGATTGTGTCATATAGCATCTTTCTTTCTTAACTTCACTGAGCACATACAAGTTATTCATGGTTTTTTTGCATTTGCATGCAACTAATCTTCCTGAATCAGCTTTCCTTACTTCACAACCTTGAGGATGGAAAGTGAGGATGTGTCCTTGATCACACATTTGACTAACACTTAGGAGGTTATGCTTCAGCCCTTCAACGTACAACACATTCTCAATTTTTGTCTTTCCATCATTGAGACTGAGATTACCTTTTCCTGTTATCCTTGTTGTAGCGTTGTCTCCAAATTTTATTGTTCCTCCTACTTACTTTCTTCAAGGAATGGAACTTGCTCTTATCTCTTGTCATATGGCTCGAGCATCCACTATCAATGTACCAATGTTGCTCTTCATTTTGCACATGAAAAGCAGTTTGAACAAGCATAGCTTTCTCTTTCTCTTCCTTTTGTTTCTTCTTCCAAGCTTTTGTAGATTGTTTTCTGCTTGGCCAAGGTATCCACTTTCCTGGTTTGCTTTGGATTCTCTACAAAAACACTTCTACAATATCGTGCTATATGACCAACTTTGTTGCACTTATAACACACAATATCATATTCATTGTAATCGATAGTGCAGCAAATGAGTTATGATTTCTACTTGAATAACCATAAGCACTTTTATTCCAACCATTATTCCTTGCTTGAACCTTACAATCTATTGCCTTATGACCAAAATTGTTGCACGAGAAACAATAGCCATAAAAGGAGTTTTGATACTTGATCATGTAAGGTTGCCTTGGATAGAAGGATCTTCTGAAGTTTCTTTGGAACCTTATGCCACTTGTTCTCATCTTTGTTATCCTTTTGAGGAATGTTGTTCTTATGAGGAGTCTTATCTTCTTTCTTCAGAGGTTCAACAATTTTTGAATTCAAATCCTAACTTTAGTAACTTTGATATGTATTTTCTAGGTCACTCTCCGGATACGACACGAGATTCTGTATGATGAAAAAGAGGTGACCTTTGGTTATTAAGAATTTATATAGAGACCTTAAATCTTTTCAAATTTTAATTCATTTTATTTTTAGCTTTTTATCACTAGACTTCGAATTCCTTTCTAAAAATCAAATGAATAAAATAAACCACAATTTTCCTCTTTTGCTATTTCACTTGATCAGAGTAGAGTTTTGACCTCCTATTCTTTTTAGCCTCTTCTAATTGAGTTTTTGAGGAAAATCTAATAATATTTAGATTTGTTTGAAGCTTTAAAATTCATTAGATATGTTTATTGTGAATTTCCACCTTTTTCATATTTATCTTTTGAAAATTTGATTTTTGATCCTGAGTTCTTTTTCTTAAGTTTCTTTATTTCACCCATGTTCACATGATATTCACTTTCTTCATTGATCCACTTCTCCTTCATCCTAAAAATTTCATAGTCTTAAGAAACATTTGATCTTTAACATCGATTCATTTGTTTCATATTCCATGTAAAGAGTTTTTCTCTATCAATCTCTTTATAGCATATCTCATTCTTTGTAAAGGCTTTTCTTATACTTGAACCAAAGATTTTACCTTTGACAAAATATTTGTCTCGGCTTATAGTTCTTTTTGTATGATATGTTTGCTCTTTCCGGCAAGCATGTTCTTCTTCATGCCACTATCATCTTTTCACGAGGACACTTTTCAAATGCCCTATCTCATGATGAGTGAAACATTTGAAAGGATTTACCTTTATACTTTTCAAGATCCTTTTTGATTTCTCACAAAAAAACCTTCTTCATCCGATTCAATTTTCCAAGAATTTTGATCTTTTTCAAATTTTAAGCTTATTTTTTGCTTATCACTAGACTTTTCAATTCCTTTCCTAAATCAACAATTTTAAATCAAGCTTATGAGGAAATTTTCTTTGATTTCAGCTGATCTTTAGCGTGTTTAGATCTTTTATTTCCTCAATCTTGATAATAATCTTTTAGGATCAAATCTCAAGGGATATGCTCAACCTGTAGAATTTCCACCTTTTCATATTTCTTAGTAATTTTTGCTTCAAGTTCCTTTTCTTAAGCCTCTTTATTTCACCCAAGGCACAGACAAGTTCTTCTTCAGATCCACTTCTCCTTCATCCTCAAAATTTTCTTCCTCTTCCAGAAACATTTGGTCTTCATCATTATTTGTTTTATTGCCATGAAAAGAGTTTCTTCTCTATCACTCTCTTCTTTTGAGCTACTCTCCTTCTTGGTGTAGAGGCTTTTCTTATGCCTATCAGAGCTTTTCTTCTTTTCATATTTGAAAGGGCAGGGATAGTTCTTTTTGTATGGATGTTTGCTCTTTCTACCTGCCATAGTTTACATTCTTCTTCTTCATGGTTCTACTAGGTCTATCATCTTTTGCATGAGGACACTTAGCAGCGAAATGCCCTATCTCACCACAATTGAAACATTTGAAAGGAAGCTTACCTTTATACTTGCCAGATCCCTTTTCAAATTTCTCACAAAAAGAGCTTCTTCTTCTCTGATTCATCACTTGACTCAGGTTTTGCATTTTTGACCCTTTTTGAAGCTTTTTGTATGAAGGCAGCTTCTCGCTTTGACGACTTTTCTGTTTCTGTCATCATTTCATACAATTGTGAGGATTCCATGTAACTATCCATCTTTAGCGTGTTTAGATCTTTTATTTCCTCAATTGCAGAAACCTTAGGATCAAATCTTAAGGGGAGACCTTAGCACCTTTTGTACTATTATTGGTTCTTCTATCTTTTCACCGAGCCCTCTGATGGTATTCACAATTTCGTCCACACGAAGAAGATAGGCTGCAACATTCTCTTCTTCTTTCATTTTTAGACTCTCAAACTACCTTTTGTGGGTTTGGAGCTTAGCTTGCTTTACTTTGGTGTCTCCCTCATAGATATTTTGTAGTTTGTCCCATGTCTCCTTTGTCATGTCACAATGCATAACTTTGACAAACTCAGATTCAAACAAGCCACATAATATTGCGTTCAAGGCTTTGGCGTTGTTTTCACTGGCCCTCTTTCCGGCTTGATCCGTCGGTGGAGTCTGAGGAGTTATATATCCGTTACTACCGATTGCCAAATATCGAACCCTAGAGCCATTAGATAGGTTTTCATTCGTATGCTCAGAAAGCATAATTTGTTCCATCGAATAACGGAGCCTTGTTTGTGGAGAAACCCTCTGGTACTTGATTATTGGCCATGTGTGTTGCCGAGATCTACCTTCCGTTGATTAGACTATTCTTGAAGGAATTGGGCCTCGATACCAATTGTTAAACACACTTATACTGAGAGGGGGTGAATCATATAAGATAAGATAAACTTTTAATAATTCAAAACTTTAATAGTCAGAACAACAACAATCTCACAAGATCTAAAAATTATGCAACACAAGAGGAACACAATATTTACGTGGAAACCCTTTTCGAAAAAAAAACCACGGAAAAATATTTGCTTATATATATATATAAACTCTTTTACAATTCGTGTAGGCACCAACCTACTGGAGACACCGATCCCCAATGCCAAGCACCAACTTAGCAATTCAGACACCAATCTTTTCTGCCGAGCACCAACTCAGCAAGAGACACCAATCTCTTCGTTTTATGAGGCACCAACCTCCAAACCGATGACGATACCACCTTCGTAGTGTTGTTGTTTCAATGAATGATGGAGACTTTTATTTCCTCTTCACAAATTTGCTTGTCTTCTCAAGATATAACTCTTATTTCACACTTATAAAATTCTGCTCTTCTTCCGAATGATATTCGCTCAAAATCTGCCCTTCCTCCATCCAACAAATCTTCCTTTTATAGCCCAAAAATGCCCTTTCGAATGGTCATGACTCTTCACCCAAGACTCTTCACCCAATAGGGTCGGCCTTCTTCAAGGGAGGTCGACCACATAAAAACAAATCATTTAATCTTAATGGAGGTCGGCTGGCCCATTAAATAAATGCTGTCCCTTCATGAATTGGACTTTTGGGTGGTCCTCTTGATCAAATATTGTGCAATTTGCATTGATGGGGCTTATGACATAAGGCTTTATATGACATGTGGTGATAGGCTTTAGATTTGATGGTAGCCTTGGTGCCATACTGGTTTTGAAAAGCACATGAGACCAATCCGCATATAGGTATCCTCTAATCTTAGTAGTGAAATCCCGAAAGAGGCACAAAGTAAAGAAGGGAGCAAGGTCAATGATGACCACATCTTGCGGGATGGAGAAGTTGGGACATGCGTGCGATGTGAGGCACAAACTTCCGACTACTCGATGGTTCCAGCTGCAGTTCCATGTAATTACACTACTCCTTTAGAGAGTGACTCATATTAAAGATCAAGTTGGTCTACTATTTGTTTGGGCATCACTGAACTGCTTGCCCTTGAGTCGATCATGCAATTGTGCACTAGATGATTGCCTATGATGAGAGATACATAGAAGGGTGATGGTTTCATGTTCTTACTTCATTGGTCATCTTTTTGTTGAAGAGTGTTGGTGAGCACAACTTTGTTATTTTTTGTAGATGACTCCTGTGGCGTGGAAAGATCAACCATGGCGGCTTGTAGAAGATCTCTTTGTCGGGAATAGCTAGAGATTCCCACATTGAAATGTTGACATTGGTCCTTTTCATTTTCTCTAGGATGTTTAAAGGATGACCCACGGACTTCAATGATAAAGGAGTAGCATTTTCCTTCTTTGCTTGTTCGATCCATGGACTCTCTTTAGGTGGCGAGAATTTCTACATTCGCGGATTTCCTTTGCTTGGCACATTTCCCTTGTTGCGTTGAATCTCCACATTGTGCGGGTCCGTAATGTTCCGCGGTTTTGTAGTGCTATGCGGATTTATTACATCCTGCGGGTTACTTGTTGGCTCGAGATCCACCTAAGTCTGCGGGTTGGCCCGAGTTGAAAGTGCGGACTTGGTGGAGTAAGAGATGGAGTATTTGTCAACATTTGCCTTATTTTTGACTTGGTATTTGCAGCTATACTTGAGGAAGGTGGTTGATTTATCCCTTGCAGCTGATTGATTCCGCATAACTCCTTCATTTTCCAATTCACAAGCGAAGCATCTCTTGGAAGCATCTCTTGAGTCGTCTCTTGCGGCTGATTTTCCTTCGTGAATGCACCTTGAGAGAAAGATGCACTTTGCACCATCAAAGCTTGGTTTAGAATGCCATTAGGGTAGGTTGCTTGGTTGTGCGGAAGATTGCAAGGGAAAAACTACTCATAATCTTGCACAAGATTATTTTGGACCGGGACCAAAGCCTTAGATGAGCTACCCACATTGGGATTATAGGATTGAAATAGCTTTGTAGGGGTGATTGGATTTTGATTTTGTGGAGTCGCTTGGAATGGCTGCCTATTTAGCGGAAAGGTGGGCTTGTTGGGTTGGTATGGAGGATGATAAGGTTTGAAATTTTGGGCATGTTGCTCTCTGAGGATACCAACTCATTTCAATGTTTTGTAATTGCTTTATGACTTTCTGTGATTCATTTGAAGGAATTGTAGAGGTAGATGCTTGGCTTGAACTTTGGCTTCTTGGGGATGGAATAGGGGCTAATTTAGGGATTTGGTAAGGCGCGAATGTCCCTATCTCTGGGAATATGGCATTGGAGGTCTAGGGGCAAGTTTCCCAGCCTGAATGAGACTATTCTTAGCTCTTTTTGGCAATATCATAAGCATCTGGCAAAGTTCTATCCCCCATCGATTGAATGGCTTATATGTCACTATTTAAAGCCCTTAGATAATAAAGGAATGCATATTGAGGTGTAGGTCTTACCATTTGAGGGATTCTATCCCAAGTTCTTTGGAATTTGATATTAAAATTAGTCATTGGCTCGTGTGGTGCCCTCTTTGTTGTTGTTAGTTTCTCCACCAAAGATAGATGGTTTGATTTATCTTCAAAATAGTTGCAAAGTGCTTCCCTAACTCATCCCAAGTAGAGATAGAGTTAACTCTTAAACTTCTGTACAGTTGTAGAGCTTTTCCTTTGAAAGAAGCTGCTAACAATCAAATGGCTATATTCTCTTGTGTAACATGGTAAAGTGAGCATATGTTTGCAACATTTTTAATGTGCTTTATGTGAATCCTAGTGTTCTCTCCAGTGAAGAAAGGAACACTTTTCAAGGCTGCAACTAGAATGTCATCATATTGAGCTAAAAGTAGAGGACTTCCTCCATTGAATGTGACAAATGTTCAATTTCTTTGATGAGCCATGAATGTAATGAGTCTTAGAACCCTAGAAGACAACAAAGGGCATACTAGGAGGAGTAGAGAGAACTCTGTTCGGAGGTGATGGTGATCTCTGTGTGGATTTGCCTTGCCTTCTTCTCTTTGGTGACGAGTTGGAGGTAGTGAAAGGGCTCTCCTCGTGCTCTCCTTTGTCTTGTTTGAATTTATCTCATCGAGATAGAGACACTTTTCTGCATCAACACCGGTAGATGAAATGCTTGGAGTCACTAGATGTTTTTGTAGAGCCTCAAAAGGCCGTATATCACCAAGGTACACACCAACTCTTAGTGAAAGCGACAAGAAAATCTTTAGTTACTCCCATAGGGTGTGCAGGCATTAGAGACCAAAGGTAACACCCTTGAATTGATCATGGAAGATCAAATACCTTGGCTAACATGGGATTGTCTTCAAAGTGTGGGACTTTGTTCCTTGAGACAAACCTCCAAAGAAGGTTGGTTCCTTATCTCCTAACTCCATGCACACTAACCTAAACTACTCTTATTACTGACTAAATGTAAAACTAAAGCTAAAGCATATCGGGTCTAGGGTTGAAAAGGAATGAAAAAAGCGTAAAATGAAATAATCTCGATGCACCAACACTAAGACAAGGTTCAAATCTGACCAGAAAGACACAAAGCAAATGCATATGTAGATATTTAATGAAAACACAACTCTAAGAGACATGAATGCATAAAACTTGATGAAAACAAGAGGGTAAACATCCACAACAAACACAAAGCACTTGAAGGAAAAACGACCACAACTATATTGCATTCAATATATATTCATCATGTTTATAGAGCAGAGGTTAGATATCTCATGCAAAATGCGAAGTTGCAGAGGTTTGAAGGCAAGAAAATGCATCACTCCATGGCAGTGAATGCGTATTCGACAAAAAGGAACACGAAAAATGTGCCTCTGCACTTACATTTATAGAATATGAAAATGGGAGAGAGAGATGGGGGAAATTTGAATTTGGGTTTGCCATGGATGAAGACAACTGTCTCCTACGGATCTTGTCGCCATTAATCTCTTTGACAAACTACGGTTTCTTCCTATAACACGCCATCACGATTTGTAGGCGAGGGCATGGGCGTCATTTTCGCATTTACTCCTGTTTGGTGAGGTAGTTGGACGTTTGAACGAGCAGCTGCATGTTCTCTTGCGTGTCCCCAAACTTTCATGATTCTTTTCCTATAACAACACCCTTCATTATGCGATCTAACCCTTGGAGAGATAAAAGCGAACACAACCATTGTTATGCTGACTTGGGGCTCTCGGCGGGAAGATCTAACCAATAAACCGGCTTCGCTTTATCCCGCGACACTTTTGAAGAAGCCGCGGTCTAAATCCTTTCTTGCTTTTGCGGATCGACCACTTCCGCGGCTTTTGGATTTGAGCGTTTCCAAAGGTTGAGAAACTGTGAGACACGAATTCTCGCATATTAGCGAAGTCTTTGCTTACACCGTCGCGAACTTCTAACCTTTGCACCGCTCCACTGCGCACATGGCTCCTCACATTCATACTTTGTCGCTTATGCCGAAACCCGTGAATGCCTTTTTCCTTTTCTACTTTCCATGAGACTTTTGAAATCTGCGTAACACCGCACTTGCCATAAAGAATCCGCTTGACACTAGGATAGCATTTTGCGGTTCTCGAGACTTAGCTGATTTTTGGTTGCACGAGACCTTCACCTAATACACATCCTTCCCATGGAGTTGGGAAACTCTGCGAAAGCTTGCTTCTCCTACACATCTGCGAGGCTCGGTGATCTCTTATCCCCGAAAGTGAATTCCACGAAACAATAACATTTCCTCATCCGCCGCGAACTCTTGTTTGCTTCCGATCTTGACTTGTGGTTCCGACACTTGGCGAATTTGATCTCCTTGCGAATGTGCTTGGGAATTCGTTCACCCCTGTGGTGGCGATCTTGATGTTCGTGGAACACTTGAGCGATTGATGCTTTGTCCCTCGAGAACTTTGAGAATCTGCGAGAACACTAAATTTTCGGAACAAGCCTCCGCGACTTTCATACTTAGACAATTTTGAAACTTAATGCCAAGAAGGAAGCCGCCTTGGTCTTGAACTTGACAAGTCATGCAAAATAGCAAAGGGAGTGTGATTTTGGATAACAGAAAGTAAGGGCCATCATGTACATGTGACCATGATGTTGATGAGTGGATGATGCCTAATGTCCGTCCACCCATCCATGACTATGTTGCATCCACTAGTGACCCAGGTAGCCTTCATTTTCTCCATTAAAATATTAATCTTGGAATAGTTCTTATCTAAGATTGTTGTCTTCAATTTTGTCTCCCCTGGTGGCACATATGATGGTCCTACTCTTATTATCTTTGCCACAATGTCCTTATAATAAGGAGAGTGAGCCACATGGAATGGAATGCCATTGGCAAAGAAGAATTTTCAATGACATCATCTACCTCATCCTTATATTGCACATTGAATAACACTTGCCACCATGCTTGTAGTGTCACTACTAGTCATTTTAGAGTTCCCCTAAAGCTCTACTTCCCCTAAACCAAATGGCCAAGCGGGAAGTTTTGCCTTTTGTAATGTTCTAATCTTGGGAGTAGGACCCCTTGATGGCATAGTACCAGCTGTAAGTGTTTCATCACCACAACCCCACAATTTATTTATTTCAGCCCTTTGTTTGAGTGACAATTTGCCACATACCTCCACACCTTTGCCTTGGATGTGAAGTAGGTGTGCATTAACTCTTGTAATGCTGCCTCAAAATTCAAGTTGACAAAAATTACACTTATACAACCTAGTGCCCCTTGTTGTCCCAAGGTTTGCTGGATTTTGTAGTTTGGTTGCAAATTGTTTTAAAGGGGCCTTCTTGTCGAAGGGACCCTTGGCAAAAGGTTCCAATACCTTGGAAGGGCAACTAAAATGAGCAGTTGCACTCCCAATGGAACTACTTACACCAGCCTCCCCCACATGCCCCCTCGCGCCAAATCTATACTTGGAGTCTTAGATTCACCCCCATAAGCTCTTGTTGACCCTCTTCGTCACTCATGTTGTGAGAACTCATAGTGACACTGCAAGAAATGAAATTTATAAATTAATTTATGCAAGGGCTCAAGAGTCAAACAATGATTTTAAATTTTTAATCAACTATTTAGGGTTCTCTAATTGTTGTTTAACAACCCTAAAACAATTAAAAAACAACTTATAAATTTATAAGCACATACAATTCTATGAACAATTTAATAATTTATTTAACTATTTTTAATGATTTATAAAATTAAATTTAATAAAAAAAATATTAAAATGCAATATTGCAAATCCAAAAAATTAAAAATTGAACAATGAAAACAACAAAATGCCAAAAGATGAAGGGCCATGGCTTACCTTGAAGGCTTGAAGGCTTGAAGTTGAGAGCTTTTGGCTTGATGAATGTGTTGAAACTTGAACAATTGATCAATGAAGACTCGGCACTTGCTCTTCGAACTTTTGTTGTTGCTGTCCCTCTTCTTAATGTTCTCAACCTCTCACTCTTGCGCTTGCTGACCTTGCTCAATGTTTTTGTGATTTGGAGTGAGAGAGGATCATTTATAGTTTTTGAGTGCCTAATGTGTTAGCGGGGCCCATAAACCATTAGGGTTAGGGTTGGGGGCACAAACATCTATAAAATGCTGTTTTTATTTAAAAAAAGACAACTGCAATTTTTGCCGCTGGGGATGCTTAGAGGCCTTGGCAATGTTTGAGGGACCCGACATGGTCCCGAGGCGTCTTGGGGTTGTCCCCAAGGCTCCTCACGATCACTTTTGTAGGTTGTGGACGTTTTGGAATTTGGGGACATCCCTTGTGAGCTGGTGGTGGTGGTGGGAGGGCGGATGGGCGTCTTTTAGACGTCCCAAGTCTCAAAGGATGTCTTTGGCCCCATAATAGTTAGTTTTGGGGGAGACACGTCCTCATGGAACACTGCTTCATCCTTAATGGGATGCCTCTTAAAATGTTTAGTGTTTCAATATAGGCAAATGTTACGCCTAATATGTTAAATACGACTCCCAAAATCGTATAATACATCAAATCATATGTAGGGTTTGTGTCTCAAAATCATGTAGAATGCCCCCATTGTATCTCAAAATCATGTGATATGTTTGTGTAAGCTCAATTTAACTCATTTGAATCATATCATATACCCCTGTACCAAATATGGATGAAGATCCATTTGATCTATTGAATAAGTTTGTGAAATAGGCTTTAGTAGTTGTTCCCATTTTGATACGAGGGATGAAGCCAACAAGTCACCCATCTCTAAAGAAATTATTATGCGTATCACATGCAATATATAGTCTCAACTAGAAATCATTGGTAGAAACCACTCATGAATATCATTAATTTATTTTGCAATCCGCAAAAATGTAATATTGGTATCGTTAATATACAGTCATATAAGCAATGTTAGATGTGCACATAAAAATATTATTATGTTCTTGTTAATCAATTTGCTATTTGTCATTCTTGGCAAGTAAAGTTGTCATAGTTTAGTAATATTGTTTTTTTGCCGCAAGCAATGTCAAATTTGAATTGTATCACAATTTGACCCCATTTGTAAGTGTAGTGCATGCTGTTTTAGGGTTTTTAGCCAAGATGACATTTATAGCTAAGTTGGTATATAAAGTTATGTGCTTTATTATTGCATTTCATAATCTGAAAGTATGATAATATGGAAGATTGATCCACCTATGATTCAACGCAACCGACGATGCGTAAAATGGATAAGCGGTTCTCCAGCTATGCAATTTTTGCGTAAGCTTATATTGATAGGTAACCATAAGTATTGATCTCGTAATACTATATATTGTTTGATAAAAATAGAATAGAGATTTATATTTTTAGAAATCATTTGCACCAATTTATTTTCCGATTTGGAGCTCTGGTCTGACACCATGTCTGTGCAACAGATTGCCAATCCCCGATCTGTTTGCCTTCAAATCACTGTCTAGACACAATAGCTGTTGCGATTGGTGTTTCTCTAAAAACATTTTTGGTCAAATTTTTCATTAGTTTGATTTTTTTATGTTCTTTGCTAGTTTTATGTAGCTTAGGCTAGTTTTATGACCCTACCGACAACATCCTAGGGCTTCTGGTTATGTCCACCTCTTGCTAACACTGTCCAAAAGTCTACTAATAGTGTCTACCATAGGCATCTCATTGCTGCTGGTCGTGTCCTCTTATGTTAGCAGTTTATGTTTCGGATTAGATTTGTCATTTGGGCTATTTGTTTTGGTTATTTGTTAGATTTGATCATATCTTGTTGTATGTCATCGCAGGGGATATGCGGGTGTGTGAGTTTCATCGAGGGCAACATATGGGTATGATGTAGACCCTTGGACTTTTTGATGCTGACCATGTTCTCATGGATAGACTTGGCCTTGGCTATATTGGTTGTTTTGGAGACATGCCCTGTGATATGCATGTCATGACTGCTTGGCTGAGAGGTGGGACATAGATGCTTGTACATTTTGGCTCTCAACGTGGGAGATGACCACAATTTTGGAGGATGTGTAGCATATCTCGTGTCTGGCAATTGTCTATAGATGAACCACTATTCCTACTGTTGAGGAGCAGGCCCAAAAGGGTTTGCCTCTGTGTATATGATTGGTCATGCTCTTGTAGCACGATATTCTGCTAATGACTACCATCTTGTTTTTAGAGATTCCATTGTCTGATGTTTTGCATGTGCAGAAGTATATTTGTCTAGTATTGCCTTCATCTATTACAGTTGACGGTGGTGGTGTAGCTATTTCATATTGGATGCATAGTATTGTAAGGGGTTGAGACTCCAAGTACTGTATATTCCTGGGATCACACTATGTTGGCTAAATCGTATAGAGAGCTATGTCTCTTTACCCATTAGGATAACACTGGTGGCCTTGTTTTAGCGACTGAAATATTTTAATTATTTTACACCCCATGGCATAAAATGCAGTAAAACTAAGATATAAAATTCAAAATATGTGATTAGGGCATCCAAATTTATTAACACAATAATGTAAATTTGATTTAAGGAAGTAGATATTGTGGTTGTTGGGTTTAGAATTGACAAGACAATAGAAAGACGAGTTAGCTGATTTTGGATGTTTGTTTGTCACAAACGGTGTCTTCATGGCTGAAAGTGATTTGGAGGTGGTTCGTGAAAGGTTCAAACCGTGGATAGGAGGGTGATAAATGTGTGGACACTACGAATAAGAGGCAACTATTATTGCAGAGTAGAATAGTTGGAATTTGCTAATAGTGTCCTTGGGCACTTTGGGACTGTCACTTTTGGAGCTGCTTCGCTTCTAGATATTTGGGAGCTCCTTGATCATGTGCAATGGAACTTGTTTTTGCTCTTTTTCTTCAAAAATCTAAACTTGCAAAAGAAAAGGAATTCTTAAAAAGGGGTAACGTTTTGAGTCGGACTAGCCTCAACCATCCCAATCACTGAGCATTGCCTACATCGCTCTACTCCGAAGAAGCCTTAAGACTCATGTAGTTCTCTTGCCAATGCATGCATGTGCCAAATCATGTCAAAGAAAAGTCTAAATGCAATTCACTTAATACCTCCATTGGTACATGCATTCAAATGTCATATGCAATTGGATTTATCCTTTAGAAACCTTATAATTGTATGTCTAAGAAAATATAATCAATTAGGTGCTCCTCTAGAAAGATGAATGCTTTGTCCTTAAAATGCCTTGAAGAACTTTGTTTATATAGTGATCTCATTTCGAATTAGGGACATATTGTTGTGTAATGCCAACACAACAAGACCCAAAAGAATATTAATTGGGTTGACATCAAAGATGCCAATACCAGAAAGCGGTAAGAACCCTGCTGAAAAACCTAAGACCTTATTGCTTAACTGGCAGTGTCTAATTTTTCCAAAGAAGCAAATAGGTGGAGAAGCGGACTAGACAAACTAGAGATCCCTGTGACAAGCTGATAAGGCCAACAAAGAGAGAAATGGGAGAATGTGTGATCCAATTGAGAAGTTAATGAGTGAAAAACACCATGACAAACACACCTACAAGTGTCTAATTATTATTGAGAGTCTACATGTACAAAGTCTTACCAAAAGAATTGTGCAAACAAAGTTTGTACCAAATTCAGATATCTCTAGCGGTTAATATTTTGCTCCTTTAAAGATCTTCTCCAAGTTCTTACCTACAATCTTGGAAGCTGACAAACTTTTTGTATGTGGGACTTATGATTTGTTGACTGAAGTCTTTGACGAAGATCCCAAAACCAAAATATTTGCATCATGTGGCTTAAACTTATAGTTAAGTCTTTTAAAATATGTAGAATAGTACCACTGGGTGTGCAAGCTTTGTTGATTGCTTTGACCTCTCTAATTGTGAAAATTATGAACCCGCAATCAAAGAATTAATTAGGGAATCCTTGGTAGATTTAACCAAAGGCAAACTTTGGACCAAGCTGACTACTTAATTCTAATGCTACCTAAATAGATAAAAGGGAGGAAAACTACAAGATTTTGAAAAAAAGGCAATGTACCAAGACGTGTGTGGTCACTCCCAATAGAGCAAGACATGTAAAAATAATTATAAATCTGAATATTTAACTATAGAATAAACACAACAATCTACTAATGCTAGAGGTAATAAATATAACATTGATATATCTATTTGTTAAGGTTGATGAGGATAAGTTTTGGCTTTGCTAATGTTTATCGCTTGTATCGGCCGTCTTATCAAGACCTCCTTGTCATACCACTTCTGCGGGATCTTTCAAAAAAGCTTGCATTTAAGTTGACATTAATTCTTCCCTTGGACGGATTAAGTCTATGTAAATGATCCTCAACTAGTCCATTGCAGCTATTGTAGCTGGTGGTGGTGAGAATAACACCCAAACGAGCTCGCAAATTTATTCCAAAGTTGTCTGATGAGGCTAGTTTGAAATCCTTCCTCAGCCTAATATTTACTAGCAATATGAAGCTGTAGAACAAGTGTTTCATTGATATGAAATAACTGTGTGATTGCTTATATTGTTGGTTGTGCCCCATTTGAAGACTTCCTCGAGGCTGGATGAAACAAGATTAGGTGACCCCTAGAGTCTAGGTAATTGGTATCCATAAAATGACCAAGAGTTTCTTTTTTGTTTTCCTTTAAAGAACTGTCGTAGGTGCAAATCCTAGTTGGAAAATCCCATGTTTGGTTCCTTAAGAACACCCTCATGGTTATTTCACCTTGGACAAGGATCTTTCGTGTTTCGGACCAAGCGGCCATACTAGTCCTTGTCAGGTTGAGTTATCTAGTCTCCCTTCCCCGATCCCTAATGGATCTTTTTGAATGAGATTGTCACTCTATTGGGTGTATCGTTTGTCATGAACAACAAAAGTTCTTTCTCGCGTAACCCAGTAAATGTGTGCGTGTCGAGGTGGATCAGTCGACCGGTTGAAAGAACTGAAATAGTCTATCGACATTCGTGTCGGGAATGAATGGTTTATGCAGAAAGTTATTTATATTAACCCCCTAACACTTGTATTTGGTGCAGTACCCGACCACAAAATACACAATTGTCCCCTTGTTCGAACCAAATTTTCTATTGAGTTTCCTCTAGCAAGTAAACAACATGCGAAGAAAATAGGGAAGGTAGCACCGCTTTATCTAAAAAGAAAGCCACAACTGGTTCCAAAAACTCTAATGCGAGTACTTCAGCCTCATTGAACAAACCCCCACCATATGAGAATCATGTGGAGAGAGCCTCTTCCCCACCTCCTAATTCTTGCCCCCAGTTCCTCATGTTCCCGTGCGAGAACCAAGCTTCTTAAGACACTTTGTTAGCATATGGATTTGCACGCATGCAAATGACATGCAACAGTGTGGGAACGAAGTCCCTCCTCAATGAAGGTGAGGCTGCCTTTATTGAAAACCAAAACTGTATTTACATCTGTACATTCAAAATTGTATGTGGGGGGTGTTTTGGAACATCAATGGAAAGAAAAGTGAATGAAGGAGATGAAATGGAAAGAAGGAAAGGAGTGGAATGGAATGAACTGAAAGAACATGCAAGAGTTAGGTAAAAACAGAGCCTAATATTGCATGAAGAGGAAAGATGAATGACCAACACAAATAAAATGGAGTTTGAGTTAGCCAAACAAGAACGTGTAAAAGGGAACACACATGAGCAAGTAGATAATCAGAGCTTGATCACTGTGAACTAGAACAACCGATTAATAATGTTGACAATAAGATCAAAGATAATATTTGCATGCAAGATTCAAACACCTAACATCTAATGAACATAAGAACATCAAATGTTACAAGAGACAATGAATGAGACACAAAGTTCGTATTTCATTAACTCTAAAATGTTTTTCACAAAAGAACACAAAGTTTCTTCTGAAACAAAGCTTGCACAAAAGTATTTTCTTCTCCTCTCTCAAAGTCACCCTTACAAATGAGCCCCTTTTATAACCCAAAAGTTGGTTACAAAGTAGTTAGGGTTTTAAATGCACATTAAATAGGGCACTTAAGTGACTTTGACTTTTTCAACCAACTTTTAAAAAGTGACTAAAAATAGAAACCACTTAAGTTAAAAAGTCATTTAAGGAAAAATACATAAATAAAAGAAATGGGTACATGTGGACCCACTTAAATGACTTGGACGCACACGTAGACATCCTAGTCAGCAATGCGCCACCCAGATCAAGACACCTAGGATCAGTGCCTTATCCATTGGGCCAAGAGTCCGCCTATCCCGATCGTACGGGAATGAACTCATTGACCGTGCTCTGCAATCCTCCAAATGACAAGAGTGCTGAGCTTGAAACTTGAGCAATTCATCCACCCCTCTCAATCGAGCAATATCCTGGTGTGAGAAAATTTGTCTTCATTCGTATTCACATTCACAATTCTCCACATGCTCGAGTACCTTTCCATGGTGAATTATTCATTTGTCGTGAGACCGTAGTCGTTACGCCACCTTGGTTTATTAGAATCCAACTTTTGGTCTTTCGCCATTGAGAAGATCTCTAAGAGCCTAAATTGCAATTCACCTCCAATGGTATTACAAAACATGGCTTTAACAAACACCCCATGAATAAATATAACCAATTATTTGCACTATACATCTGATTTGATGAAGCCGAAAAAACATTGTCTAGCTTTGCAAACACTTTCTACAAATTGAATAACCTGACTCTTCCATCTCACTGCATAACCTATCTTTTATTGGTTCACTTAACATCACCAATAATCACCAAAAATAACATTTTCCTTGTTTGAAATGATGGAAGCAGTTCTCATATTTCACAACAATCTCGGAAACAAACTCGGTTGCAGTGTGTCAGCATGCACACAATTGAAGGTTCTTGTCGAGTCAAATAGTTATTCCAAGGGACATTTTTATCAATCAATATGGCATTGCAAACTTCTCATCTAGGTGACAAAGGAATGATTATTTTACTCGTGAACATCATTCAAGAATCTTGAATCGAAAAATACCCCGTTGCCTCCATCTCCTGGGTAATTGTTAGTGTGATCTACACGCACCAAGCAAACACATCCATACAACCATTGCAGGTTTAATTGGCAATTTGGTGATAAAGTTTAGAGCTTCTTCGAGATAGCTAGCACGGCCAAGAAGGTCAGCTATACACACATAATGATCCTTTGCAAGCATAATGCAATAAGAGACACCCATGCCAACGAAGTATCTACAGCCCTCATCCACTAAACCTGCATGGCTGCATGCAAATAAAACACAAATAAAACTTGAATGGTCTGCGTTTATTCTAGAGTGCTTCATTACTTTTTCTCCCTTCTTTGGACTGCGTATTCTTTTAATTTTGTAGTGCGTGGAACTTATTTTCTTTTGGCAAATGCGTGAACAACGCTCTTAAAAATGCGTGGTGTTTTCCTTTCATTTTTTCTTGAGAACTGTGATTATCTTTGCTTTGCGTGGATGTTTGCTTTTGTGAATGCATTGGAAATGGGCTTGGACTGCCTTCCTTTGGTGTGGGATGAGTCTTCCTTTGGCGTGAATGGCCTTTAACCCGTGCGTGTATGTCTATTTTCTTGCATGCGTGGACAGTTGTAATAGTCGCAAACTGATTTCTTTTACCCTGCGTGGATAACTTCCTTTCTTGACCAATGCGTGTTCTATGCTTCCTTCAATCTTTCTTGGGAATCTCCTTCACTTTCTGCTTGGAGCTTGTGTTATGGGCGTTGTTTTACCAATAATCACATCCTCTCCTGAAACTCTAGTCCCCGGGGCAAGCCCATCATCATCCAATTTATCATATGAACCATGCCGCATGCCCATTGTATTCTCCCTGTTCGGACGACCAAATTCCTCCTTGACCAGCGTTCCCATCCTTTTTTCTTCATCTCTGTAAGACCGAAAAAATAATGAGCGAAAGAATCCATGATCTATGGAAGATTGGTTCATGATTACAAAATCTTCCTGATTGTATCCAGAATAGCAGGAAATAGCAACAATTGCATTAATTCCTGCTGGCAACTGCCTGAAGTGCAAGTGCTCCATGGCCCGAGTGGTAACAAGGGGCTTCTATGGATAATAGAGTACATAAGCTAAAGTATCCATTTGTAGCTGGTAATTAGTGACATAAATGCCCATTGCTTGTTTTCCCATAGCAGATTGGTATGTATTACGAGGAGACTGATTATGATCAGGGAATGGAATAATTGATGCACAAACACCCAAAATCAACGATGGATGAATTTCACAGTGTGTGTATGTATGAGAATAAGCATCCTCAGGATTTGTTCTTGCATTCACAAGGTCATTAATCGTCATGGAAATCACAGTCGTCTCCTCTTCCTCTGTGTCCACATACTCAATAAAACCCTGTGTAACAATCTCATGCCATCTGTCTTCCCGACTCGCTACTTTATAAATTGTTGATTTCTGCTTTCTTTATCTTCAAACGTTGATTCTCCACAACAAATAGCGATCGCAGCGGCCATAATCAGTATATAGCCTTAATTCCCTTAGACGAACGTCTCTCGACAACTCCTATACGGGTTGATGTCAACTTGTCTTCTCTTTAAAACATGCGCAGCTTTTGGAACAAATGTCTCTTCTCTTCCTTGGCTGTGAATGCGTGGAAAGCTTCTTTCTTGGACGCGTGAGATTAAAACTATTCTTCTTGGCCTCAAGGCGTGGTCTGTATCTCCCTCTTTTTGCATAAAACCTCTTGTATTTCTTCTTCACAATGGCATTCACAGTATTGTGGAATGTGATAAAATATTACTTCCTTCAGAAGAAATAAGAAGCAAAGCTTCGCATGACTTTTTCCAACGGGTTTGATGGAGGAAGTTATGGGAATTAATCTAACTTCCTCTCTTCGGGTAGTGGCTTAAGTGCCAGGGGGAAATGGGGAAAGCAACGGACAATTGCCAACGGGAATGGCAAAGCGGGTTGGCAATCCCCGTTCAATTTCCCCATGTGGGAAATTGGGGAATTTCCTACCCGTTAGCCAATCCATGATTTGGCAATTGGCAGAGAAAATCCCACGTGCGGGAAAATTGAAGGAAATTCCAGGAAAGGGGAAATCCGGGTTCGGGAAGCCAAATTGGCTTCCCGGCAGTTGGAAGCGTAAGCTTACTTCCCCGGCATTAAAATTTGTTGAATGATTTTAATTTATATTTATTTAATTAAATACTCCTCAAGTGATTTAAAAATTAATTTAATCAAACAAGGAGCAATTAATTAATTAAATATTAATTAATTAATTTTAATGTATTTTAACGCGTTTTAAAGCCTGGCGGGAAGAGTTCTTGCCCGAAAAGGACGAAACGAAGACCGAAACGATCACAAAAATGAGATGATCGCAATGAGTCCAATGAACCACGCAAAGTGACACTTTTCAAAATTTTCAATTTTTTTCATTTTTATTATTATTTTTAAACAATTTTGTGAAGTCAAAATTGGCGATATGAACACTAACATGTTAATTGTCGGTTCTAGTGTCATTATGCTCACATAATCCACCTCATGGTGGTGGTAAGTCACCTTGGGAGGTTGATGGGGCAAAACGCCATGCCATCACACTAGGTTCTTATTTATCAAATTAGCAATCAGCCTTGAGATAGCTTTGCAATTCTAGGCTTTGAGACGGACGTTGAGGATGGGTAGGGGAATTATACATGGAGGATTCTTCCATGAGTAGACTCTCTTTGACATTCCACGTGTTAGTGGTTTTGATAATCTAGATAGAATTCATTTATAGAAGGTCGGGGTTTCAAATTTCCTTTCAGATCTGCTCTAAAGTGTATCTCTCAGACACCACACACATCTCCACCTTGTATGAAGATGGTCGTGGCGGTGTTGGAATTTTGATTTTCGTAAAATTTATGACATTAATTTTTACCTTAGGAGAAGGCCCCTCACATGGGGTTATTTGGGTAATTTTGGGTATTATTGGTCGTCTTTTAGGGATTTGTAATATTTATGCTCTATTGATGCACTCGACAAATCTACCTTTTGGCGTTGGTTAGAGGATGATTTGCCTCATTTGCGGTGACATAAACATAGAGGAGACTCCTAAGGACAAGGAGAGGCGAGTACCTTTTTGCTAGCGCGTCGAGATAGGAGGCATGATACTTTTGAAAAACCGATGGGGTTTATCGGAACCTCTTGTTTGGTGGCGGGATTCAAACCGTGGTTTACATGGTCTAATTTCGTGTCGGTGATGATCGAGTTCTTAAACCCCTTGATTATGTTATGCTTTCCAAACACACATGTTCTCTTTTCGCCTTTTTCGGCGGGCAACCGGTTTCCGTCCATCCAAAGATTGTCTGTCAATCATAATCCCATCGCTTACTAGTTGGATTGGAGAAGTGTCTTAAAAGTCCTCCACAATCAATTCTTTTTGAATACATTACTTCGGGCGACAACGACACAATCCAACTCAATGCCAAAGTGTGGAATTCAGCTCCATGTACTCCCTTTGTTGATAGTGGAACGAGCGTTATTAATCACACCGCCTCTTTCTTTTGCCAATGTGACAAGCAGGTGGTGTGGGCCAGAAGCAAGCCGATGATGCTCTTTCCAAAGAATACTAGAGTGTTTCTTCACAACTAGAGTATGATTCTTGTAATTTGCACTGCAGCCATGAATGTCCAACATAAACACAAACTTATGCATGTGGAACTTCATGCCACCAAGGGCTTTCAAATCCGAGCTCTAATACATTGGCTCAAAGTCAAAGATCATACCTCTAAGGAATTATTCAAATCACTCACACTTTGAAGCAAGCCAAGGATCAAATTAAGGCCATCCACAATGCTTATACCATTCTCACTAGTCTACGTGAATTTTTATTGGCCTTTGTGGAACATTACAAAATGGTTTTCCATGCCTAGGATTATTCGACCGAAAGAATTCAAGCCTTATAGGAATTTCTTGACGTGGTGCCCTACAAAGTGAGCCCTTCGTTCTAAAAACTCAGCAATTCTCCTCTTTACCCCGAGTGAGCTCTGTTTTTGTTCAAAGCATTGCAAATTTGGTACTTGTTAGGCCAGATTTGCTGCAGGTTTATAAAGAAGTGCTCGACAACAAAACCTTACGGAATATTATTAATAAAGGCAATATTAAATTTATCCCCAAAGTTGGAGATCCAAAGTTAACTACTAGTTGGAGACGGATTACTGTTTACAAGATTATTGCCAAAGTTTTAGCTCTTAATCTCTGACATATCCAGCCTGCTATCATTAGGTTGGAGCAAGCAAGTCTCATCAAAAGTCAATATTTCTTGACAACATCATCATTGTTTGGGAAATAATGGAATGGGTCGGTGTCTCTCTACAGGTAACCATCTTCCTCAAGATCGATTTTGAAAAATATTATGACCGTATCAAATGGCCTCTCATTCTTGCTATTCTCAAAGTGCTTGGATTCAGAGAGTTTTTCATCTATGTGGTTCAAACCCTTTTCTTTTAAATATCAATGGTAGTTAAGCTAATACTTTTGAGCTCCTTTGTTCCATCCGACAAGGATGTCCCCTCGCTTTTGCATTACATGTTCTTGCAGTTGAAGCCTTTGGGTACTTGCTGGCTTATCAATTAGAGAGGGGTCTTGTGCGGGAAATTTACCTCTCTAATCAAACCTCGCAATCGATTAATGGCCATTTTACTTATGATTCTTTTCTCACTCTTTTTGACTAAAAGGTTTCTTTCAATGAAGTTGTGTTGTTTAGGTATTTTCATGAGCAAGGTGTCCGGGTTGAATCTTTGGTGAGCTAAGATACAATGCTTTAGGAAAAGTATGATTCCTTTACTTGAATGGCTTAAAAGCTTTCATTGGAAATGGATCAAACAAGAAGAGCAATTCAAATTCCTTGGTATTCCTTTTGCTTTTGACTCTTCCCCAAGATTTGTGGCAATATGTGGTTGATCGTGTGGAAAACAAGATATCCTACCACATAACTAAGCATCTTTCCCTCGTTGGCGAGTTCAGAGTTGCACCAAAATTCTTGGTGCTACCCACATGTATTACTCATCTTTTGGGTCTCCCTTTATGGCTTGTTATGATAATTTGTTTAAATTATTAAGAGATTTCTCATGGGATAGTCTTTGAATAGATCCACGGGGCTCCACATAATTGCTTATGATATTTTCTTTCCTGCTTTAAGAAAGAAAGGAGCCATGGGTATCATTGACATCCATCACCAAAGCATTGTTTTCTATGTTATGTGGGTTCTCTGGGCTATGGAAGAAATGAAACTTGGAAAATCTTGTTAAGACACTGTATATTGATGGGTTTTTCATATGGTAAAATTTGTTTGAAAAATATAGGCTTCCATACACTTTTGATCACCATTGGGCTAGTTAGAATCAAGGGGTCTTTTGTTTCCCAAAGCATCTGGAAAACCTTTGAATTAGGTAAACCCCATCTTAAGTGGGTTGGGAATGGTGTCAAGACTAGGCTTTCCTTGATGATCATAATTTATGGTGGTCCCCTATTATGACATCTTTTGCAACCACTGTTGCTGAAATGTTTGTTATAAGAGTGCTCAAATTCTTTATAAAAAGGCATTATTTATATTAGCGACCTTGTCATCTGTAGAGACTAGATCTCGTGGCTTGATTTGTAGAGGAAGTTTCAGCTCTTAGCTTTCAAACCTACCTTCTCTTTTTGTTATTAAGGAGCTTTTGCCAAATGTAATGTTTCATAGTCTTGGGCTTTAGTAACCTTTGGTTTGATGGGAGGATTAGCGATGGAATTATGATATTGCTTTCAAAAATTATTACGGAGGGCTATTGTATCAAATAATGAGTCCGTTCTCTCGGCGGTTGACAAATTCCACATGCGTTGGAGTTTACACTCCTCTCCTTGCAATTAGCTTACCAAACTCAATAGGATTTGGAATGCGAAGATTGAACCTAAATAAGTGACTTTCTTTGGTGCCTAGTCCACCAAGGCTTTTCCCTCGGAGAAAGACTAGGTCACTTCGACATCACTAATGTTAAATGTCTAGCGTGTGCCCGCACAAGAACTTTCAAACACCTATTTTGGTTTTGCCTTAGAACTTAGTTGATTTTGAACTCGATTCACAACATTTTCCATCCCTTCCATCCCAAGCCTATTTTTTGGTGTACGATTTTCTTTTGTAGAGATTATGCAAATTGGATTACTGAGACATTGCTTTCCTTTGGAAATTCTTCAAAGCGGTTATTCTATTTTAGTAATGGAAATCTAGAAATGCAACTTTTTTTAATAAGATTTGATTGGTCATAACTTAACTATTAATGAAAAAGTTCTTGTGAATATTGTTTGTGTGTATGTAGATTCAAGCTCAAGTTGAGAAAGTATCAATTGGGTTTCAACACTTGTAGGATCTTCTTCGCCATTGGGATGTAATCCTCCTACACCATGAGTTGCATGCCTCTAGACCAACGTTTATAGGGTTCACCATTGGCACCCAAATGTCGGTAAAGACATTCCTGCAATTGCTTTTCCACTATCTTTGTGGAGGGTTGGAGTTTTCCACCGTGTGGCAAGTCTTCGTTTGTCTGTTGCAATGGCCTTTTCGATGCTTGAAGTGTTCAAATGGCTGCTTTCCCACCTCCCGGGCGGGGAGTTATTGTTTCATTGGCTCTATTTGGTGACACTCTTGATGGGAATGGGTAGGATACTATTAATCCTCCTTGGGGTTTCCCAAGAACGATCCTCCTCCACCTCCCCCTGGTGTTGTAGCTGCATGTGCTTGACCTTTCATACCATGTTTTGAAATTTAGTGCTTTTTGTAGTTTGGTAGTTTGTGTTGCCAAATGTTTCCTTGTTTTTTGGACCATGTATACCAACCGACCACCTTTTGATGCAATTTTTTGTAAACTTATTTTATTGAAGTAATATGATATGTCACCGAGTTCCAAATAAAAATAATTCTATCTACATATTTTAGACTAAGGTTAGTAAACTACCCACAAAATCATTACTAAATGCTTCAAATATTCACAATAGCATTTAGCTCTTCAAAGGTCGAAACCCCGCTGAATACAAAGAAAAAAAACCTACCTAAGCAAGAAAATCTATAATAGAAACAACCTCCTAAATAGAGAGGCCTTATCTTATTTATTCTACATACACAAAAATCAAAGGCGGTAGAAAAACATACCACGTGCAGAAATTTAGACCGCTGAAAGTAAAACTCTAGAAGGATCTTCCCAATCCATCCGGATCATCTTCTATTTCTTCTTCTTCCATCAACACTCCCCATTCTTCCCTATCCATGCCCATGTTATCCTCAAAAACATCTCTTGTAGTAGCTTATCCAAAAAGATTTCTCCTGGAAAGCATCTTTGCCAATATTAGGCATGTAGGCCCCGAATGATAAGGAAATTGAAATAAAGAAAAAACCTTATATTTCAATTCTTACACATAGGGAATATATTCTCATCATTTTCGTAAGAGTCTAGACCTCTCTATGTCTTTTCTATCTGTGGGAAATATTCTCTCTAGCCCTCTCTTTTTTTACCTCTAAATACATGCCTTACTACCCCAAGTCAAAGATGCCTCTTTAGTGCATCTTGGAAATCACTTCCATGAATCTAAGTTTCCCATTCATTTAAGTACGGTTGGCCTACAACAACATGTAAACATCGATATACCACGATCCTTTTTTACAACGGGGATGATCTTTGGAATGGAAGTGGCTCATCTAAATACATGCCTTACTACCCCAAGTCAAAGATGCATCTTCGGTGCATCTTGGAAATCACTTCCATGAATCTAAGGTTCCCATTCATTTAAGTACACTTGGCCTACAACAACATATAAACATCGATATGCCACGATCCTTTTACAACGGGGATGATGCTGGAATGGAAGTGGCTCATCGAATATAATGGTTGATTGGTTGTGGGATGAATATGTTTTCTTGCTCGACCTTCCCCTCTCCTCCTTTGTGGCTTCATAATCTGCAAAAAAATCTTGTTTGGTTGCCTCTAAATACATGCCTTACTACCCCAAGTAGGATATGCCATTCTATCCATCTTGGAATTACTTTTAGGACATTAAATTCATCATTCATTCACCTTTATATGTGACCCTTATTATATGGGAGGTAATACCTCATTTCCCTTTTATATAGGGGCATAACGTTACAAATTATAAAGGGTGGTACCTATAATTGAGCATTAAGTATTTTCCTTGAGATTCAAATATATTCGAGAGGCATTTAGCCTTTTGGATAGATGGAGAAATAAATCCAATGAATTGGAGGATAGAGAAAAATCTCTACAATTATACAAGATAAAGTGGTAGGAACATAAATGGTTCTTATAACCGTCCTCATCGTATACACATTATAATATATAACCTTTTCTGTTTTTAGTAGAGTAGACAAAGATACAATAAATTCATAATTTACGAAGCATTGAATTGTACATCATTGTAGTACATTTACGCAAAATCCTGACACACCAATACAATCTTCTTTAGGGTTCGATATATGGGGTATACACACTAGCTTTTGCATTGTGCATCTCATTGCCTCTTTGTTTATAGTAATAGAAGAGAAAATTTGCTTGCTTTTAAGCCATGAATGTGTAATGATTGTTCTTGTAATATCAAAACTAGGGCTAATCCAATTATGATATTGCGGTGTGTATTAAGATAATTCTAGAACAATATATATAGAAACGACAATCGTAAAATTATGAAAGGATGAAATATTTGATCAACACACTTATAAAAATTAGATAACAAAAATTAGGGTTAGGGTTTGGAACAAATCCACCCCAAATGGGCTTAGACTATGTGAGAGTGATTTGAAACGGAAGAGGATGGTGTGCGGGGTGTCAAAAATCTTCTGTGAAATATGGGAGCCTGAAATTGAGTGGAGAACAAGTTCCTTTGTTTGTGGCCAAGTTTGTCGGACGAAGGTGCCCTAGGGTTGACAATTTTGTCCTCTGCTATGTGATTCACAATTTGGCTCTGGAGCTTTCTTTGCCTGTCTCTGGATGTGTTTTCTATGTGGATCTCTTTCTTAAACCTTTTGTACATGTATGTGACTTCCTTTGTCTCAAGCCCTAGCTCTCCTTCTTTGGCCTAAAAGGGGTTGACTTTGACCGAAAAAGGGGTAAGTACTATTTGAGTTGAATTGACCTCACCATGCCCCCATTGACACGATGAGTGTTGCACTATGTAAAAATACGCCAAAACGTGATCAAGCCACACGTGGAGGTTAGAAAGTGCAATTAAAGATGGAGCCTTAATTCAGCCCACAATGCTTGGCGGTGATGTTTGACTTGATTTTAGTGCATAGATGTGATCTAGGGCAGCGATGATAGATGTGTTCAGATTTTCATAGTTCTATTGTATGTACTCCAAGGAGAGTTCCTTGATGTTTGATTGATGACCTCAAAGTGTGCTTGGATATGTGACCTTAGATGCCCCTAATGAGTTTCGGTGTGCATGTTTATATAGATGACTTGTGTGGATAATTTTTGCTCAACTAATCCTAATCCGACAATGGGGATTTGTGCATTAAAAACATGACCATTACAAGTACAAGGGACGGGTTCATCGGCCCTAGGATAGATTTATAGGCTGAAATTGTCGTGAGCTTACGAACCCATTCGGGGATAGTCGGAATCTAATATGAGATGAGATGAATTCGAAAGAGTTTGTAGATGTGTTTGGTATAAGGTGCATTGATTCTTGAAGTGCTAAGCTGAAGAACAAGTCATGACCTAATGGACTTAGAGTGTAAGATTGAGAAGGATGCTTTAAGTTTAGTCAATAAATGTGTAAATAGTATAATATTGGGATAAATGTCAAAGTAGACAAGTGCCACAAGATCAAATTTCAGGTACTACAATTGCCCCTCTTTTGAAGTGCCTCATTAACAATAAAACGAACAAGAGAACCCAAATCTCTCATTACTGCAACCACATGCGTGCAATGTGGGAAACCAAAGAGTGTGCCCCCACATCATAAGTGTGAAGTCTGCGATCACATGTCAAAGATGCATATTAATGCTCAATATATAAAAACTAAAATGTGCAAATGTCATAAATGTATGAATTGACTACACCTGATTGGCCTTTGTGTGCTTGTATATGAAATGCATGTGTATGTGAAGCTAAAGAGTGTGTCCCCATGCCAAAAATATGAAATTTGCAATCTCATAACAAAGACGTGTATTACAGCTCTAGAGAGATAAAATCAACATATATCAAAATTGAAGTGTGCAAATGCCATAAATAAATGTGAAACAATTATACTTGATTGCTCTTGGTGTGCTTGTATAGGGAATGTGTGAACATATTGTGTAAGAATTAGCATTTGGCTCTTATGCCACTGTACAGCATTAGGTAGCTATGTCACCATTTAGCTTTGGGCTGCTAAGTCATTATCAGGTATTAGGTAGCTAAGTCATCATTGTATTGGTCAAGATATAGTCCATGCTGATATAATTGAGTAAATGTCATAAGTATGACAAAATCTATAAGATGCAATGTTCGACGAGGACATGTCCCCCAAAACTAACATCTCGGAGACTCGGAACGTCTTTGATACTTGGGACGGTTGGGAAATGTCCCTCCATCGTATCAACACCACCACCATCCGTATGGGGGCGTCCCCTGAAACATTTTCCTCAAAAAGGGGACATTTCTAGGACGTCCCCTAATTTTGGGGACTTGGGCAAGTCCTCGAGGCGCCCAAAGACTTCCAAAGTCTCTCGACCCGTCTTAGGGACTCCCAACCATTCACGAGACTCCCAACTATCCTCAGAGGCATGAAGGTTGTCAATTTTTTAAGTCTTTTTTTTTTATAATTTTTGGCCCCAAACAAGAACCGTAATACTCAATGGGCCCCTCCCACCCCCTAAGCACTCCAAAAAAAACTATAAATAAGAATTACACCCTCACTCCAAATCACATTAAAAAATTCAAAGAGTGAAAAAATTAGCAAACAAGAGTGAGAAGGTGAGAGCATTAGCAAGCAAGAGAGAGCATTAACAAACAAGAGTGAGAGCATTAACAAGGAAGAGGGACAACATTAACAACAAGAAACAAGAGTTAGAGCAAGTGCCAAGTCTTCATTGCATTGAGCCACTGACCAATTGTATTTGAATTTTGAATGTTATTGTCATTTTGAATATACATATTAATATATCGATATTTGACATTTTTATTGTTCAGTGCAATGTGTTTAGTATTTCAAAGTTTTGTTTGTTGTTCCTTATACATTTTTTTATAACTATTTTTTCAAGTACTATATATATTTGTGTCACCATCCCACTTTGCTGTCCCCCTGCTGTCCCCAAACCTAGGCCCTTCGTCCCCTCGTCTTCGAGACCTGTCCCGCCATCCCCTAGTCCCCTCCTTCCGAGACTTCGTGGAGCACCGATAAGATGAGCTTCTGTTAGCTCATGTAAATGCCATATAAATTGAGTGAGTGGTATAAATGTGTCTGAAATCGTAAGATGAACATGCTCACCAAGTCAATGCCAACATGATAAATCCTATAAACGTAATGATGGACCATCCCAAGTCCATGTAAATTTGCTAAATGTTTTTGAATAAACCTCTAATCTGTAATGATGAACCATCTCAAGTCTATGCAAATCTGCTAAATTTTTGTGATGTGTCCTCAATAACAATATATGACCTATACGAATACGATCACCTTATCCTATGACACTTTGGCCATGATTTGTGTGAATTTTTGGAAGAGCCCACAATATGCCCCCTTTTGAGATGAGGGATGTTGCCATGTATCACTTAGCTCAAAAGAGAAAGTGTTAGCTATAAAGAGTATATAATCAAAGCATCAAGATGTGAACCATATATAACATGTAAACTAAACATGGTGATATAAGCAATGTGCATTATATATGATCATTAGAGAACAAGTAGTAGATGTCATCTCATAGGTAAGCAACATGGTAAGCATAACCAACAATACATAGAGATCAATAGCTAAGAGTGTAACAATGAATGGTAGAGTAGCATGAAAGTAAACATACATCTCGAAACCTAATGGATCCATTGGGACCTATGACATGACATGACATGCCGTTCCCATCATAACGCAAGCATAATTGACAATACATGATGACTCGACTAGTGTTAATAGAAATTGTGTGCCTTAAGCAAGTGTGCATCAAACAATGTGCTATGGGTGATGTCTAAATCAAAAGATGTTTTAATCAATGCGCTATGAGCAATGTGTCTAAATCAAGAGATAAATCAATCAATGTGCTATGAGCAATGTGTCTAAATCAATAAATATATCAATCACTATGGTAGGAGCATATGTGGTCTATAAAATGGGTGTCTAAACAATGTGTCTTAGATAAGATGCGTCTCAAGCAATATGTCATAAATGATGTGTTCCAATCAATAAATGCATCAATTAGTGTGTGCGGGAAGCAATATGGGTGACAAACACCATGTGTAATTAGACGGGCATAGATCAAACAAGTATAGAGGCGTCAATATAAAGAGCAAACAACGACATAGAGCATACAAGGCCTGTAACAAACAATGCATAAAACATACGATGATGTAGAGCATACAAAGCATAGAGAAAACAATGGCATAGAGCAATCATTGCATAGAGAAAATAGTGCATAGAGTGAACAATGGCATAGAGTAATTAGTGTATAGAGCAGATACGATGGCGTAGAGCAATTAACATATAGAACAAACAATGACATAGAGCAATCAATGCATAGAGCAAGCAATGGATATAGGTGTTGAGAACACTCTCATCTAGGATCACTTTTGCTTGCCATAGCCATAGTTGACTAATCCATACATGTGCAACAAGATCATGCACTTGAAATTTGTGTATATTATTCTCATAAATGATGATAATACAATAGTCACCTTGGTATCAATAACGAAGCTGAGTTTGTTACATATCTACAAGTGGTTGGAGAAATGACTAATTATACACTAGAGCATAAAGTCATATGTCCAGAACAAATTTCACAAATATCTCTCAACTAATAACAACTTGAGCTAACTCAAGCTTAACTCTATTCTAGTGTGAATCTAGACAAAACTAATCTAGGTAGCTAAAGACACCTTCCAATTATTGTAAACACACCAACACCCTCCCTTAAGGGTAGAATTAGGGAGAGAGAAAGGAGAAAAGAAAAGAGACAAATCCTTAAAAATGGGTCCCGACAACTAGGCTTGATCAAATACCCATGTACAAATATACAATATAATACTAAGCGTCTCAAGTAGCAGAAACAACACAATACTCAAACATACTTTGCTGAAGAAGGTGTTCGGTGGGGTGAAAGTCACTAAGGAACTCAATTCTACATGAGTGGTTTGGATCCACTCTTCAATCATTGAAGAAGACACACTAACATTGTATTCACTAGAATAGCTTCATACAAGGAGATTGTCAATCTGTCGAATGAGGTGTCGAAAGTGCAAAAAGTTCAACAAACTAAATGTGATCGATTGCCTCAAGTAGACATTTTTTTATGTTTCAAAGGGTTAACAAAGAACTCAAAGCCCAAAGAAGCAAGATCTGCCCCTCCCATAATAATCTTACGTGTTTGAGTAGTAGGATTCTTCCACTCATACTACTAAAGCAAATAGTAGTTAGCATACATGAAGGGTAGGAATCCTTGAGAAGAGATGTGAAGCTACTGATAGGTAGCAATCTCTACGAGAAGAGAAGTCATGCTCAATATTGTGATTCTTACATTCAAATTCCAATTCCTTTATATCTATTTTTAGTAGGAAATGAATAGTCTACAAATAGAATGTGAACCGATTTGAATTTAAATCTCAAAAATCATGTGACAAGTGTTTCCCCAAACGGTTGATAGGTTTTGTCTTGACCCAAAACTCATACAAATACAATTTTATTATTTTGAGGTTTTTATTTACATTTTCGGATTTTGCATTTTTAAGGACCCTCAAAATATTTTGAGGACCCTAAAATTTATTTGGACCCTCTAAATATTTGTTTGAGGCATGTATTTAAGGCAACTAAACTAGTTTGTTTGATGAGATTTCCAATGCATATTACAGTTTCAAATTCCGATCGGTGACCTAGGAGATATGACCCGACAAGGTGATGTACTAGTGACATACTAGTTTTTAATTGCTTTGCCCAAAATTTCATCTAGAATTACAACCTAGATCATTTGCACGTCTTTGAGAAACAATGGGCCCCATTGCATGTAGTCTCAATTTTTGATGAACATAAGAAACTCTAAGTGCAAAAGCGATCCACTTGAGTGTGTTGGCCCTCTTGAAACTCATATTTATTGATTATGTGGATTTTGGAGGAGGGGTTCTGTGAACCAAACATGTGCTTGTGGTGGAATGTGAAAATTGTGACCTATATACAAGACCATAGTCTTAGGCCTCATCTTTGCTTTAATGGGTGTATGAATTCCGTGACCATCTCTGCTAAGGCCTTGATCGGTGTATTCGACCTTTTCAACAACTTCAAACTAATCCATGTGGTATGTTCTTGGAAACTGCCAAATGAACCTCATCGATGATTGCGGTCTTGAAAATTAATTGGGCTTACCATGTACTCCTTTGTTTCTGTCAAAGCATCTATTATTGCATTTTTCTAAATATGCAACTCCACACATCTATTTGCAAGCCAATCACATTTCCTCCTTCATGGATAATACTCATGAAGTTTCTAGATGGCATGTTTGCTTCTCTTATATGCTCAAAGCAATCCTAAGCAATTTGGTCTCCAAAGTGAAGAAAGTTCTTCTACATCCACAATCTACTCCACAACAAGATTGGGGTGGTCTTGTATCTATTGGTTCTCATCCCTCAATTGTTGATTTTCCTCCATGTGCAATTTGTCCTAGAAGGCACCTCTATATCTTGGTGCTGGTCAAAGAAGACAGCTTATTTTGCAGCAATCAAAGATATTTTAGTAGGAGGGGTTACCTTAGGAATTTTGTAAGATTGCTTTCCAAGACTGACGGTGACAATACGAGTTCTAGGTTGGTAAAACCATATCGATACCACATGAAAGGTTGACCGAACTGAACATCATACACTTCGAGGGGTGCCACGTCTCAAAGAAATTCATCTTGACATGGGTTGATCATATACAAATGAAGGCACTATCGTCTAACATGTTTGTCTCTATCTTGATTCATGCAATCAATTTTGTATGGTTGAAAATATGGTGTTGTTGGTAGATTCAATCATCTGACTACATCTTCTGAAATCAGGAACTTATGACTTACACTATTCACACTAAAATGCATAGATGTTCCCTTGACCCACATTTGGGAGTGGAAGAGACGTTTTGCATCCTCTAGCTCAATAGGTGACACATGTCATAGCGGCATAATAGAGGTTTAACGGTTTAACTAACCTTTATGATTTTCTGTCCCTTGTCCTCTATAGGCGGCGGTGTTGATGTTAATACTAACGAAAATCCTGGATCTGAATTGGCTCAAGAATTTAGTGTGGGGCTTGTAAATTAGCCAATAATGCTTTTCTAGCACGACTTTCTTCATTTAAGTGTTTCTTGCTCTAGTGGTTATCGCACTAATTTCTTTTTTTTTTTTTTTTTTTTTTATGTGGGATTTTATTTGTAAAGCCTCTCCCAATGTTCAAATGTTTGCAAACTCCAAGTCTTGTTGATGTAAAACCATAAATTGCTGCAATAGTTGAGAATTTGGTGACACTGGTGACTCCCATTGTCACGTGTGCCAAATTTTTGGTAAGGCATGAAATGCATTGGTATAATGTTGGAAATATTGTCATTGATGTCATTATGATGACAAAGAAATTTGTATAATGTCATTGATGTTTGTCAAAGGAATGATGATGTCAAAGAAATCAGCTTACATGTTTCATATGTTAGAAATACTTGTCATTGATGTTTAAGGAATGTGTTAATCAAGAAAAAGCTACTTTAGTTTGAATTATGCATGCCGCACAACAAAGGAAAATATTTTGTAGTGTTCCGTGGGTTTGAAATCAAGTTATAGTGTTTCGCGGGTTTAGACCATTTGGTAGTGCTTTGCGGATTCGGAGGATCACCTTGAAGTGTTTTGCAGGCTTTGAAGGCAAGTCAATGTCGTGTAACAAATTGGGACAAATTTTAGTGTTCTTGACGGAGAGAATGCCGCAGATCAAAGGAAGAGATGTATAGTGTTCCGCGGGTGGCAACAAGACTAAAAATCAGCGTAACAAAGGATTTGGAATGCTGTGAAATTCAAAGAAGGGCTGTGAAAGTCAAGGGATGCCGTGGAAGCCAAGAATGTCCATGAGAGGTCATAGAAAGCCGCATAACAAAGAGAAAATAGGGAAGTCTGTGGAAGCCTAAGAAAATCTCAGAAATTCAAATATCATTCTAGAAAAGGCTGACTCATGTCTTGCATCTAAAAAGAATGTTATTGGGCTGACCCTTGGAAAGAAATCACACCCTTTCAAGAGATGAAAATGGTATAAAAGGACATAGAGTTGGAAAGATTTAAAAAGTGTGAATCATGGAGAATTGCTAAGGAAGAAGAAAGTGTGAATTAAGGAGGAGAAGGTAGATTTCTGCAAGTGAAGGAATGAGAAATTATTAGAAGCAGATTTCTGAGTATGAGAGGAGTAAAATAGAAATTATACAAGGCATTGAAAGGGTGGAAAGAAGTAGAAGATCATTCAAGCATAGTGTGTGAAGAAGAGTTGATTATTTCAAAGGCAGATTTTTGAAGGTGGAATTCAGAGCAGATTTTTGTGGAGAAGTTTATGATATTGTTATTCATTGTAGAAGATTGTTTGGAAGTTGGTGCTTCCTAAAAGAAGAGATTGGTGTCTCTTGCTAAGTTGGTGCTTAGTTGTGGGGATTGGTGTCTCTTGTAGGTTGGTGCCTACAAACTTTGAAGATTGGTGTCTCTTGTAGGTTGGTGCCTACGAATTGCTTAGCGGTGGGGATTGACATTTCTAGTAGGTTGGTGCCTACAATACTTTGTAAAAGACCTTCATTATTTTGTGACTGGATTTGGACAATAGATCCAAGCAGTCTTTTCTTTGTGGTTTTCTCCGAAAGGGTTTCAACATAAATCTTGTGTTCTATAATTGTTGTATCTTGTGTGATTGCTAATTTTGTAGACTATAAGTTTTGAATAAGTAAAAGATTGTATTATCCGATTCACCCTCCCCCACTCACCCCCACCCTAAGTGTGTGTTCTCCATATAATCTTGCATCAGATTGTCACAACCCTAACACTATTGATGCATTGCAATTTTTTAAACTAGTCATACTTCTTCACAAGTCATATTCCTCTTATGGCCTCTACAACATCGTCCATGCTTTTCGGGGCAGCCTTAAGAGATATCTTGCCATCATCTTGTTAAAGACACTATGATTCCCACCATTGTTTGACATGAATTACAATTTTTAAGAGTGCAAGTGTTAGATTTTCGTTGTCAAAAAATATTTATAGAAAAATATGATTCCAATTAGTTCAACCGCTTGTCTTCTTTGTGTGCATCAAAATTTTCTTCAAAAAGAGGAATATCATTTACTTGTACCCTAGAGGGTGTTCCCCCTCCCCACCCCAAAGTGCCTGTATTTGATGAAGTGGTGGGCACTACGGGCATGGTATGTGAAATAATATTGAAGAATTGTGCTATCATCTCCGCCTTTGATTTTCAAGGGCTTCATTGAGCAATGATCGGAAAGGATCTCATGTTCCTCTTTTTCCATCTGAGATCATTTGGAGTGACACAAAAGATAATCCCTAGGGTCACGTAGCTTGTGACCATGTTTCCTCTACTCTAACCTCGTTCGATGGGACATACAAGAATGGAACAAATTGCTTTAATACCACTAACTACGGATGTTAATTGGAATCTGAGGACACCACACTAATTTGTAGAAATTTAATTTGTTATAGAAGCAATGAATCAAGTCATAGAACGAACAACAACAAATAACAATATATCGCCATGCAAATGAAGCTTTATTGAAGCCAAAGTAGTGTATGCGAAGGGTTGTAATCTTTGAGAAGGGATGTGAAACTATGATAGGTAGTAATCTCCAAGAAAAGATGTGAAGCTACAATGTTCTGATTTTTACATTCAAATGACAATTCCTTTATATCTATTTTTAGCAGGATATGAATAGTCTAAAAATACAAAATGTAACGATCCGGCTTGGAATCTAAAACGTCATGTGACAAGTGTTCCCCAAGAAGTTGAGAGGTTTTGTCGTGACCTGAAACTTAAAATACAAAAATACAAGTTTACTATTTGTAGCTATTTTTATACGTTATTTTATTTGTGTTTTTCAGACAACTTGAAGCATTTTTTGGACCCTAAACTAAAGTTGGATGCTCTAAATAGTTGTTAGAGGCATGCATGTAGTGAAACTTAACTAGTTCATTTGTTAAGCTTTCCATCACATATTACTAGCATAGTTTGATCAACAGACTAGGAGATATGACTTTGACAAGGTGACCGGCTAGTGATATACTAGTTTTTCCGGCATTCTGGCTGAAAGATTGTCCTAAACTGCCATCTTGATTAATGCCTTGAGTTGATGTTAAGTGTCGTTGAGTTGTGTGGTATGTCATACATATTTCTATTGATCTTGGTCCATTTTGGATCACTTAACCTACCATATAGAGGTACCTGCTATCCAATGTTGCCTAGAGACTCATCTCCTACCAAAAAAATGCATCTAGGAGACTGGTACTTGCAGGTACTCGGCTCGGAGACCCTAGATATATATATCTTTACTCTTGACCCTAGATATGATATCAAAAAAAAATATCAATGTAATTACTCTTAAACTTCTAATATATATATAAATGTATATATATATATCTTTACTCTTGACCCTAGATATGATATCAAAAAAAAATATCAATATAATTATTCTTAAACTTCTAATATATTTAGAAAGTTATTAATGTATTTCTTTGGCTATATTTGGCTGTATAATATTGGTTTACCTAAAATTTACTTTAAGTGTAAATGTCTTTGTAAAATTATATACATTTACATATACATATTGCCATCTCCAAGTGTCAGTCTCCTATCTTTCTGAAAAACTTTCTCCTTGTACCAGTACCCATCTCCTGGTAACTATGCTACTATCTTTCTAAGAATGACCAATCTTAGAAATCACTTGTTGTAAAAGTTCTTAAAGTGGGATTTTGGGTACCATCAAGTGTTATTGTTGCTACACATACTGAAGGTCAAGCGAAAAAAATTGGGTAATGTTTTTGGCATCGACATCTTTCATTTAACTGGGCTCCACTAGGGTTTAAATTAGGACTTACATATTGCAGATAGAGGTTGTTAGTTCAGAACTAGTCATAGCAATATGTAAACCTAGATACTTTCAAACTTTGTCATCCATTTTAGATGGGGAAAAAGCCTTCCATCAGCACTCCTATTATGAACATAAAGTTTTTTTGTAGCCAAAATCTAAAATAGAATTTTAGATTGGCAAGGACGAATTAAATATCCCTTTCTTTTGGTGCAGACTTCAAATCTCAGTCGCCTCGATGTTTTTCTATTTGGTGGTTTCATTTGCACTTGCAACAACTCGAGTAACATCATTTGCATATGGATGAAATTGAGTAATCTTTTTTTGCATATATGAACTTTCTTTCCTGTTCAGCTTATTTTGAATGGGGTTCGGTGCACCATAGACAAGTATACAGTTTTTGGAAAGTTCTATTATGTGACAATAAGAATTCTATTGATTTGGCTCTTATTGTCATGTATTTGTTTGATTGAATGCAGAATTAGACTTCTTTCAGTTTCATTGTCTCTTTGAATAGTATATACCCGACATCATATCATGTTTTATCCCAGATTAGATACAATGAAAACCTATTTTTGACTGCTTATATTTTTCAACTTTCAGTATCTTGGAGATCTTGGCGCTAGATTTGATGTCTATCGGAATGACGAGTTGACACTGGAAGAAGTAAAAGAGTATGGGATTTTCAAAGCATGTATTCTGTTGAATTCCATTGTGGGATATGTTTCTGCTTTTTTCTTGCTTACCTTGGAAGGTTTTGCTACGTGTAAGAGTGAAATAGAGAAGAAGAGCATAAATGAAACAAATACAAGGGAATGAGGAAGTACTTGGATAAAGGAAGGAAGAGCAGTAGAAAATTGAGATATACAATGGGGAAATAAATGAAACTAGGAATCCATTTCTATAAATGTGTAGGATACAAAAACTGGAAGAAAAGTATGCAAGTAAGATTGTCGAGTCTGAAGCTAGTATGACATTGACGTGATCTTTGTTACCATTTTGACAGGAAAAAACCTAGAGGAATTCTTATTTCGCCTGGACCTGGTTAGTATTGGCAAAAATTTCTGGATCATCATTTGGACAAACATTGAAGGAATTAAAACAATCCTCATAGTGAAAATTGGAAATGTATTAAAACCCATTTGTGTGTTTATATTCTCTTACAAAAACATGTTTTCATTAGCTTGTCAGAGGATGTCTTTTGCAGGCACACCACATGATTCAGGCATTTCATTACAAACTGTTGTTGAACTTGGACCTACGGTACCTTTATTTGGAGTTTGCATGGGTCTTCAGTGCATTGGCGAGGCATTTGGAGGCAAGTGTTAACCTCGCATGTGTGGAGGTGCCTTCCCTACTTTATATATCTAGAAAGCACTTGTAGGTAAATTCATGTTTCATACCTTGTGGAATACGGAAGTATATTATTTCTTTTGAAGGTGGTTTATACAATTAGACTGCTAACTAAATGTACATTTGGTTTTGTGCATTGAAGAAATGAAAACATCCACATTTTACATAAATTATATGCTTTATCAATCCCCATATACTGTTTTGTCATCTCTGAATGTTGTCAGGAAGTGGTTGAAACTAACTTAATCCCTAAATTAACTCTTTATATTAAACAAACATTCCTTGCCTTTGAAAATGCAATGGCATGGAAAGAAGGGTAGATGGTTGCATTTTAACTATGCTAGTATGAGAAGACTGCTGAATACAAGTTTGTTTTGCAGGAATTGTTGTGCGATCTCCTTATGGAGTCATGCATGGAAAAAAATCTTTGATTTATTATGATGAGAAAGGAGAAGATGGTATTCTTGCAGGACTTTCCAAGTAAGATTCATTTTTAGATTCCTATTGTATATGTTATATATGTTTTCTACTTCTTCCTACAAGGAAAGAAACATCTCTTAATTTTGGAAACCATGCAAAACCAACAAATGCGTAAGGATGTGACTAAGATTTCAAAGTTCTTGAAAGCTCTTTTTTCAAGGCCAACTTAGGTTTTCCCATTGCTACTGCTTTTCTTAATCGAGTGAAACAAATACCTTATGGAAATATTAAAATGGAAAATTACATACAATTAATAGAAAAGAGTACTTGAGCTGGTTCTCACCAAATCTGCTTGCTTAATGGGTCCATCCCTAGTCAAATATTCTTGCCTTGATTATCAAATGTGCTATCATCACTAAGCCAAAAGGAAAAGGCCAAGCTACTCTTGCCATCATCTTCAACCTTCTCTAACCATGCCCTTTGCTTAGAGTGGGATGGATGCCACAAGGATCGAATGCCAATTTCCCTTGCATAACATTAGCTTCACAGGTTGGGGTTATGATTTAGTTGCAATTAGGGGTCCCTATTAAGGGATGCGTTAGACCATGCAGTCCACAATTTCAGAGTTAAATCTCACCGAAGCAAGATCCCAGGTATACCGTAACAAGAAGTCATAAAAGCTTCTTTTATTGATTATGAAGAAAGATTACAGACTTTGACACAAAATAGCATTCCACACCTATGGCAGTCTTATACAAAGTCTTCAGAAACTCATTGAGAATTTCAATCCTATGACCTATCCTAGCTAAGTTTGCAAACTCTGCTAAGTTTCTACAAAACTAGAATTAAAACTCAACACTAGCTCAATTCGACAACTGCTCAATGGATGCCTAGATCGATAAATCTCTTACTAGATCAGCCCCCTGCTTGCTTACCATTTTCTTCCATTTGTAGAATTTGACATGAATCAGGTAGGAGAATAAAGATGTGTTTTCAAGATAAGATACCCTTACAAAGGTTCTCAATATGCCCCATATCACTATTTGTATCATCAACCGATTTGCACGTAGCCTCTCATGCAATCCTCTCTATTAGATCAAGCTTTACTAGGTTTCTCAGTTTGTCCTTGGGCGAAGAAAACAGATCGAGGCCCAAATGTGCTTCTCCTAATTGTATTGATTTTGACATGAGATTTTCCAAGACACAAGATTCTAAAGTGGCTACATGAGCTAGTGGTTCCGCAGGGCATCCGGTGACACATAAAGCTTCGTGAAATCTACACGGCTTTGCAACATCATGCAAGATCTTTGCAAATATTGAATTTAACTTCAACACACAAGAATGGGGTAGCGCAAGACTTCGCAAGGCAAGGTGTTGTGGCATAGAGTATTGTTCGAGGTACTTTGCAAGGCTAAATAGTGTTAGAGGCATTGGGCAACATTGGGTAAGGCCTTGCGGCATTGCACAACACATAGGCTTTTTGTGCAACATGGTCAAAGCTTCATAGTTTTGCGAACCATAGATAATCTAATAGTTTTCATTTTTTTAATTATTTATGTTTAAATGTTTTTATTATAATTATTTTTAATCTAATAGTCTTAATTAAATTATATATATATATATATATATATATATATATTTAAAGTTTAATAATGTTTTTAATTTCTTTATAATTTTTTTCTCTTTTTATTTTATTTTATTTGTTGTTTAATTTAATTTCTATATATTATATTAAATTTTAAAATTGAGTTGAATTTTAAATTTTTATAAAATATAAATTTAGTCATTTTAATTATTTGAAATTTAATAATTAATAATTTATTAATTCAATTAATTTAATAATTTATCATATAATTTTGGTATTGATTTAATTTTTTAAATTTAATAATTAATAATTAATTCTTTTTATGTTGCATTTTAATTATTAATTTTATAAATTTTAAAGTATATTTTTATCTTTATTTTTATTGTGAGTGTGTTTTAATTTTAATATATTACTTTTGTAGGCGATTTCATGGTAAATCTTTAATATTAAATTTGTAGCCAATAAAAGTAGTTTGCCAAGTCTTGCTAATAGTCAGAGCTTTAACATGCAAGATGAATTTACAACCATGAGATTGTGCCTAGCAATGCTTGCTAGTTGTAATTGTTCACTGATAAGCCTGACTCCCAACTCGGGAGTTGAGTTATGGCCATTCTTATCTTCAATTTGACTTTGAGAATCTCTTAGCTAAGATTGTTAACAGTTTATATTCTTCATATTGCAACATTATTCTCAATGTGACAATCCAAGTTGTCAATTCTATTACTTCCGCCTATCTAGATACCATTCTTTATCTATAGTTTTATATGTAAATAATTCAGGGAAGCTTACATGATATAGTTTTTTTCACAATGTAGCCCCTTCACTGCTGGCCGATATCATAGCCTTGTAGTTGATGAAGAAAGCTTTCCTCATGATGAACTTGAGATTACAGCCCGGACTGATGATGGACTTATCATGGGTGTTCGACATAAGAAATACAGACATATCCAGGTAAGAGCAGTTTCTTTGCTGTTATATTGTGACACACTATTGCCTCCCCTTTTTTTTCATTCTTTTGTTGAAGTCCTTTTAGATTATCTTTATTGAGACATGCTCTCTGTTCTGCAATAGAAACTGTGATTTTGGTGAAGATAGAAAGCTCTCAATGTATGTGTTCTTTTAGTTACTCAAAATAGCAAAGTGCTAAAAGTCTGAAGATGTATCTAACAGGGGAAGTGCTGAATCATTTTAGAACAGCTCGAAATTCCTTAGAACCGATTGGCTCGCATTGAAGATGTTTGTGGTCATATTTTAGGCATTAAAGGCCTTCTGTTATACTTTTTTCTCTTATTTCAGCCTATGCGCAGGACTTTGTTTAGCTTAAGGATGCCCCTTAGTGTTTTTGAATTATTTTACTTTATAATTTGTTCTTTTTCTTAGTAAGTCACTATTTAACCGGAGATTTTGTGTTTGATATTTGATCATACTAATTCATTTACTATTGGTAACCAACTCACAACAGACTAGTAATATACTTGCTTAGATGTTTGGGATTTCCACATGTACATCTGAATTAGGTTATCTAGAAACAATTGTATTCTATCTTGTTTTTTTCTGAGGTTTTGGGTCTATCTTCTAGATCTGTCTTCAGGGATCTGGATCCATATCCCTGAGGAGAGGTCTAGAAGATAGACCAAACATTGGAAATAAAAAGGACAGAACACAGTTGTTTCCAGATTAATTAACTTGAATATACTTGCTTTCTCTGAACAAGAACTTAGATGGCATAAAGACTTGAACAAACCTTTGCTGTGAGCATTTCGAGGCTGGCTTGGATTTACTAATATCCGTCCTCTGTCGAAACTAAAATGGGCCATAATGAAAGCAACTAAATGTAAAACACTATGTTTCATATCAGACCGCATGATCCATCATGAGGATAAAAATGTGTTATGGAATGCAAAATAGAGCTCCTTATGTAGGTAACTCTAATGGAAATACACAATGTCATGTGGGACCAACCAAAAGAAAACATAAAATATGAAAATATCCATTGCAAACTAACTATTAAAATCTGACTGTAAAAGACTAGCCATTACAATAACTAGATGTAACCAAACTATAATTTTGTTTGAAGGTCTATTTTTAAGTAACCGTCCCTGCACAATATCTTTGATATAATTGACAACTTATTGAGAAGTCCTCTTCTCTATAATTTCTTATGACACCTATTTCTGGTAATGCTAATATTTGCAAAGGATGGGCCGCTCTTTATGTCTGTTATATGGCTGTATTTTCATACTCAGGGTTGCTATATCTTTGTAGTGTATCTTAAGCATTGACTTAGATGCTAGCTTGATTGCTTCGTCTTCTTATGCATGAAGTCTTGATTCCATTGTTCTAGATCTTTTTGGATGTGGCGCTTGGTGCAGTTCGAGGTTGGCTTGGATTTACTAATATCCGTCCTTTGTCAAAACTAAAATGGGCCATAGGAAAGCAACTAAATGTAAAATACTACATTTGACATTTCATATCACACCACATGATCCATTACGAGGACAAAAATGTGTATGGATTGCGAAATAGAACTCCTTATATATGTAACTCTAATGGAAATACACGATGTCATGTGGGACCAACCAAATGAAAACATCAAATATGAAAATACCCGTTCCAAACTAACTGTTAAAATCTGACTGTAAAAGACTAGCCATTACAATAACTAGATGTAGCCGAAATAGAATTTTGTTTGAAGGTCTATTTTTCAGTACCTATCCCTGCACACGATCTTTGATATATTTGACTACTTATTGAGAAGTCCTCCTGTATAATTTCTTATGACACCAATTGCTGGTAATGCTAATATTTGCAAAGGACGGGCCACTGTATTTTCATACTCAGGGTTGCTATATCTTTGTAGTGTATCTTAAACATTTACTTAGATGCTAGCTTGATTGCCTTGTCTTCTCATGCATGAAATCTTGATTCCGCTGTTCTAATTTTTTTTTGGATGTGGCGCCTGCCTCCTCTTTATGTTAGATGGCTTTCAGAAACTACTAGACATTCAAACTTTGGATATAATATGTGGACGGACCAAGGTAAACCGTAATTTTTTATAAGTTATGGTGTCAATACTAATGGGCGTAATCAAAATCAATCTTTGCTTAGGGTCGAAATGTGGCTTTAGGACAAAATCCCAAGCTAGACAATTCTTATAATCAAAACAAGAGCAAGTAAACATGGGAACACTAAGAATAAATCACATCTAAACTCTGAGTTTTTCCTTGGCAGAAGTGTGTGTCAAAATAAAATCACCTAGGTTTAGGGTAAGTCGGTCTAAATGGGGCGGTCACGGTTAGTAGTTGACTTATGGAGGTTAGCATTGTTGGGAAAACCTATAGGGCTCAAGGAGCATCTCAGCCTCAATTTTGTAATATATCATTTTGTCTTCATTTTCGAGTTATTCTCTCTGTTCTCAAGGGCTAATGTCAAATGTTTCTTGCATGTATTGAACTATACTATAGGAACTTGACATTCCTAGAGTGACTCCTGGTGATTCAAAAGTTTTCGAAATTCCCTTTTATGGATTTTTGTTCTTTCTCAATATTTAAGGTTTTGATCAGGATATCTCTATTAAATTTGCTCAGGGATGGAGGAATCGCGTGGTAAAATACAACAACATTGAGGTTGAGATTACGGAGGAGCTTATTGCTCAAGTCACCGGACTCAGTCTTGACGGCTCCAAATTCTTTAACAAGAAGGTGGTCAGAGAGGTGGAGACAAAGAAATTCCTGGATGAAGGGGAAGATCTTGAATTTGTGACGACAGGCATCAAGTTGGCTTCGGTTCTTGAGCCTTTTGCTGAGATTGCTAGAATGGTAGTAAGGTATGTAACTCTTGAGGGGAGATTTGTCACTATTCCTCTAAAACATTTGATCTTTCTCAATCACTTTCGTAGAAACATCATTATCAACTTCCCTCATTACTTGATAAACTCGCTGGAGAAATCCGTTCGGGAAGTGCAAAATCATACTAGGGCAGTTCCCCTGCATCAAGGGTTAATACTGCTTATTCACCGCCACTGCTCAGCCTGTCCCCGCTTGGATTCTGCTCCTCCCTCTACCTTCATTCCTCCCCCTGCCCCACTTGCCTCCATTCCTCCCCTGCTCGAAAGGAAGATTGACATTGCTTCATCTAGCAAGAAAAGGAAGGGGATGAAAACTAAGGTCCCTGCTTCGCAGAGGGTTCTTAGAAGCCACAAAGACCTGGAGCTTGCTGAGAATCTCCTGCACATTAGCCATCCGGTGGAGGAGCCTAAGGATGAGGACTTGTTGAGCAGAGTGGGAAAGATGGAAAAGGAAATTCAAGAGCTTAAGAGTGTTATTAGAGATATGGAAAAAGCTAAGGGGAAAAGGAAACTGCAAAATGATGAAGAAGAGGATGTCACTGCTGAGATTTTCAAGAAGCTTCAATCTCTGGATGGCAGACTTGGAAACGCAAAAGGATGTAATGATTGTATCCTCTCTGCCCTTAAAAGTATTTACAATTTCATCGAGCAAGCACGTCGTAGTATATCTGCGATCTTAAGCGGGATTACACGAGGACATTTGGGGCTCCAAGGAGAAAAGAGATATTGCAATTGCTTAGGTGGATCTGAAAGACCCTTCCCAGGCCACCGCCATTGCATTCTTTGTCTCGCTTCAAACGATCAAAGCCAAGATTGACCGGGCTATCAAGTGAAGCGGCGCTCTGTTGCTGTTTACTGGCTGTGAAGTTGTTGTTGACTGGCGGTTTTGGTGCTGTTTTTGGCTGAGATGACCAGTCTCTTGTTAGTTTTTTGTCTCTTCTGCTACTTTTCGGATCACTGTACGTCTTGATCCTTTTTATTACTATGTTGTCTTATCTGGCTGTTGAGCCCTTTGGTGTTGGTTGTTTTGCTCTTTTTGGGTTGTTTCTACCTATTTTGATATCTGGCTTTTGAGCCTTTCTGTATACAGGGTATAGTCCCTTCAAAACTATTTACCCTTAATAAAAATAAATATTTTAGCATTTTTATAGATCTCGGCATCGTTATTGGGTTTTTATGTTTCAGCATTTACAGTAACGTGGTTCACACAAATAAAGTTAACATGCTGCAATTTTTAGACTTGGTCTCGCACAAGAAAAAATGTGCGCCACCATCCGTGTTATTGAAGTTTTGTACTACATATAGTTTGGATCTGAAAAACTACATCATAACTTACCAAAATGAAAAGGATCATGACACACTGTTGTGTAACTAGTAATAGCAAGCATGTTTTCTTGTTTCTGCTCGATTATTTTTCCAATTTTACTTTTTTGTTTGCAAATTATACACTTGTTATGGGGTTTTTGTTGTGTGTTTGTTCCGTAGACAAATTCCAAGTTTTCCTAGCTCCTGGGTTAAATTTGGAATCACAATTCATTTTTGACATGGATTTTCTCTGCATGCTTTTGTGGTTTCTGATTGTTTGTGATCCCAAAAGTAGTGAACTGCTTCTCTTCTAAATTTTAAGGGTTTGTTAAGAAACGGTTGTTAAAGCATCGGATATCTTAACAGAGTGCATGTGTATTATTTTATGACAATTGTTTTGTGAAAAATATAGCATTCTTATCCTCCTCTTTTAACCAGCTTTCCCTTTTTGGTTTCTTATAAACCTTCACTAGGTCAAATTCTATCGAGTGTCAATAGGTTGTTGGTCCATTGGTGAAGTTGCTTGGCTTACAAAGAGCCCATTAGGGATCAATTCTTGCCGAGTGCAAAGGCCTTGACACCAAAAGGGATGAGGCTGAGATCGTGCCCTGGGTGAATTTAGTGGAATGGATACTGCTTAGTCCTTGACACTAAGCCTAAGAAGGCAGGTTATTCTGTGCACCTAATCCATGCAATTGTTGTTCGAAGGATTAGGATGTTTATGCTTAAATCAATATTTTTTTCGCCAGTGGGGAGCTTTCCTTAGCAAACAACTCCTTAGAGTATGGAGTCTACAGATTTATTTGGATAGCTTTCAAATTTTCAAGAATTGAATTTTGTGTTGGAAGTTATTGCCAAATGCCTCTTTGTTCATATCTCTCATTTTGGATTTAATAAAATTAATTAAGATTTCTGAGTTAGTAAGCACTGACATCTTGGTGTCTTGCAGCTAGCATTCTGCCCACCATATTTCCATGCTTGGTTGCAAATCCGTATGAGAGCCCATGTCCTCCCAAAGCTGAAGGGGGAAACATACTTCCTATTCTCACACAATATTCAGGAGATTAACTCCAACAGTTAGATCTCATCCCTTTCAAGGCCTTACTTTTGAATCTTTGATCAACATGGCATCTTCCAACCAAGACATCCAACAACAACCCATTCAGGTGTTCTGAGATGGCAACCTACCGTTTAATTTATTACCATTGCTTAAAAAACCATCATTCAACTTAACATCGCAAAGATTCTATTTATCCATGAAGATACCAAACTATTTGTTTAGGTCTGAACGGAGAATGATGCCACTCTTTTTTCTCTTAGGTCAAAACAACATTGGATACCTGTCCCAGATTCATTATTATCAAGATTATTTTCCTTCAAAGCAGTTTATAGTGCCTCTACTCCCGTTTTTTGAGAATACTTTAGGAATGTAAAATTGATAACATTAAAATGCAGCTCCTTGAGTAGACCGTTGACCCTGACATATTTTGAAATCTTATTCTTGCTGATAAGAGTTCAGTCCACCTTCCTTAGATTCCACACAACAGTTTGTTGGACCCAACACACCCCATTCCCCTTTTGAAAAGAGAATGGAGCCCCCTTCTTTCTATCAATTATAAAACTAAGTTGTAAAGCTCTTTGGCATAACTGATAAGTCTTTGTTTTGCATTCTGATTATACTCCTTGAAAAATGACAGAGTTGAACAGTTCTACATCTTTGTTTATACTTTAAAAAGTTTAACTCTTGCCTTGCTTTTGGTTTAAGCATAGTTTTCTGTCTTAGATAAGCTCTCTCTAGTTTGTTTAAGTGTTTATTATGTTTGTAGACAAAAGAAGGAAGAAAATCCAGGACTTTGCCATTTTTGAAGTCAAGACGAGCTTGAAACTTGCATTTGACTGTCTCCTTTTAAGTTTTGTATTAACTTTTAGAAGTCAAATTTAACTTGTTTAAACTCTGCCGCAGGTTCATGGTGGCACCGATTAAAGACAACTATTCCCGAGGACACGCGTCCTTTAGTTGGCTTTTGCCAAAGCCAGAGTCTTGAGTCTTGCCTAGAACCCAAGAGCTAGAGATAAGCACATTTAGCGCAGACTTGAGGATTTTGGAGTTATGGTGAAAAATAGCCCAGAAGCTCCAAGAGTTCCGAGATCCCGAGATTTAAAGATCGATACACATTTCACCTTGGAGCCTCAGTGTCCCAAAAGTTTCACAAAAGTAAAATCAAAAGGCCCTGAGATCCCTAGAACACGAAACCGTGACGAAAATCCATGTGCCCTCAGTTTCCAAAGGCATAAATTCAGAAAAGGTACTTCGAACAAACAAACTTGAGATCTTGAGATTTAGAGAGGTCGACTTAATCGATTTAGCTTTTGTTAAAGATGAGTCACTGAGAGTTTTGATCGACCAAGTCACAAGGAGATAATCAAATTAGAGGAGCACATGTGGATTAAAGCTGAATCAGCTAGAGGTTTAAAGCTCGAGTAACTTGTGGGGAATGAGTAAACAGATTAACGACAAGTGGCTAATAGGGACGCTTGTCAATCATCGGTGTTCAGGGTAATTGCGGAGTTATTCAAGGGCTAAGCTCCTCGCTCTGGAATTTACAGGCTGCCAATGGGCAACACGTATGCATAAACTTTACAGGCTGCCAATGGGGAACACATATGCACGAAAAAGACAAGTGGCGACAATTAGATTCCTTGTGCCATCCAAAAGATCCTCTCTTTCCCCTTTGCTCCAAACCATACCAAAGTGATGATGACAAGCAAGTAGTGTTAAGTGTGGAGCTTAATTGCTTCACAAGAAACTTGCTTTTACATGTTGCTGGTTTTGACAGTGACCGGCATCGGTCAGAAGGTAACCGACATTGGTTAGGAAGTGACCGACATCGGTCGGGGCGAGGAATCGACATCGGTTAGGCAGAACCGACATCGGTCACTTGTGCGACGGTGCTTTGTTCTTTAAACGAGAATTAGAATAAATCTCTTGCTTTAAAGATGATTTATTGATTGTAAAAGCATAGTTAGTTGCCCATAATAGTATATATATGCATGTATGCATTGTATGAGGGTATGAGAGAAGAAAATAGCAATTGTTTTTGCATGTTAGTTTTCTTGGTGAGCAAGAAAGAGTAGCTGAGTGAGGGAAAAACATTGAACATCCTGTGAGGTGTTGGAAGACAACAAATCTTCATTGTATTTCCTTTGTAAAGCATTGAATAATAATATTGGCCGTTTCTTGGTGGACGTAGCCCACATTGGGTGAACCATGTTAAATTTGGTGTTATTTTTCTCTTGTTTATTTTATCTTCTGGCTTATTTTCGCATTCATTGCTTGTATGCTTTATCTGATTATAGATTTGTGCAACATTGTTATATGGTTTAACCCCAACAACTGGTATCAGAGCTTTGTTTGGAGGTTTTGTGTGTTGACAAGATTTACTCACAGAGGGTTTTTGATTGAGTGGGAGTAGAGCAATGGAAGAAGATAGTAAATACCGAGTAGAGAAATTTGACGGTCGTAATTATCAACTATGGAAGATGCAGGTGGAGGATTATTTGTATCAGAAAGATCTATACTTACCGTTGGATGAGCATGGACAGCCCGGACACGATGACTGATGAAGAATGGAAGGTTCTTGACAGAAAGGCTCTGGGATCTATAAGATTGAGCTTGACAACATTGGTGGCTTCGAATTTTATAGATGCAAAAACCACGGTAGAGTTGATGAAATCTTTAGCAAATTTGTATGAAACTCCTAGTGCTTCGAATAAGGTTTATTTGATGAAAAATTGTTTAATTCTAAGATGCAAGAAGGTGGATCTGTATCTAATCATTTGAATGATTTCCGGTCTATTGTAAATCAATTAAAATCAGTAGAAATTCCGTTTGATGATGAAGTGAAAGCACTTTTATTCTTATGCTCTTTGCAGATAGTTGGGATAACTTGGTAATGGTTGTTAGTAATACAACGAATGCTTCTAAAGGTTTGAAATTTGATGATGTGGTTAGTGTAATCCTTAATGAGGAAATACGCAAGAAAATCTTAGGAGAAGCATCATCTGGAAATGCTTTAACTATAGAAAGCAAGGGAAGATCTAAGGAGAGATCATCAAAGAGCAAGAAGAATGGGAGATCAAAGTCAAGACATGGTAGATCTAGATCTAGGTACAAAGATTTACTTTCTTTGGAATTGTGGAAAGAGAGGACACGTAAAGGAGTGTTGGTCCAAGGAAAACAAAGAGAATACATCAAACAAAGGTAAAGAGGCAAACGTTGCAAGTGAGGTAAAGCAAGATGCCCTTATTCTCTCCTTGGATAATAAATTAGAATCTTGGGTTTTAGATTCTGGAGCTTCTTTCCATGCTACCCTAATAAGGGTTATTTCAGTAAATTATGTTCAGGGTGATTTTGGACAAGTTTATTTAGGAGATGATGAGCCATGCAATATTATTGGTAAAGGTGATGTTTATCTAAAGTTGCTAGAATGGAAATCCATGGGTATTGAAAGATGTGAGGCATGTGCAAGCCTCAAGAGAAATCTAATATCTGCATGGCAACTTGGTGAATCTGGATGTGTGGTTACATTCACAACTAATTCTTGGAAGGTTACCAAGGGATCTCTTGTTGTGGCAAGAGGTAAGAAGGTAGGAACTTTATATATGTCTACTGTGTTATTGATTCCTTTTCTGTGCTATCTACTACAGATTCAGATGCAACCATGTGGCATAATTGGCTAGGCCATATGAGTGAAAAATGAATGCAAATCTTAAAGGCTAAGGGTAAGTTATCAGATTTGAAATAGTTAGATCTTGAATTTTGTGAGCATTGCATATTTGGAAAGTAGAAGAGAGTGAGATTTCTCAAGGTTGGGTCAACAAAGAAGGAGCAAAAATTGGAGCTTGTACACTCAGATGTGTGGGGACCAGCTCAGGTAGCTTCTATTGGAGGATCCCAATATTATGTGACTTTCATTGATGATGCCACAAGGAAGGTATGGATTTATTGTATTAAGCTGTAAATATGATGTTTTGAGACTTTTAAAAGATGGAAAGCCCTTGTAGAAAATGAAACAAACTTAAAATTGAAGTGCCTTAGATCTGACAATGGTGGTGAGTACTGCAGCAAGACTTTTAATGATTATTGTTTAGAGAATGGAATACGAAGAGAAAGAATGGTTCCTAGAACTCCACAGGAGAATGGAGTTGCAGAAAGAATGAACAGAACAATCATGGAACGTGTTAGAAGCATGAGGATACATGTCGGCTTGCCTTTGAAGTTTGGGTAGAATAAAGTGGATACAACAATGTACTTGATCAACCGTGGGCCTTCAACAACACTGGATGGTGGAATACCAGAAGAAGCTTGGTCTGGAAAAGAGGTAGATTTTTCTTTTCTTAGAGTTTTTGGCTCATAAGCTTTTGTGCATGTTGATAGAGAAAATAGGAGGTTGGATGCTAAATCTAAGAGATGTACTTTCATTGGTTATGGCTCTGGTGATTTCGGATATCGATTTTGGGATTTAGAAGATTCTAAGATTGTTAGGAGTCGTGACGTTGATTGGAATGAAAAAGAATGTACAGGGATCAGGTTTTGGTGCCTAAACATGAACAGGTTGATGATATTTTGAAGGAAAATCAACTTTTTCGGATCAAAAGCGAGACATCCACGAAACCGACGTCTGGTTCTATAGAATCGATGTCGGTCAGCTAATCGGCATCGACAGACAGATCGGGTTCGAGAGAAGAAATGGGCAATGGAACCGTGTCGTACTCCTCGAACCGATGTTGGTAAGGCAACCGCATGATCGGTGACAGACAGAGGAACCGTGGTCGGTTTAGAACTACGGTCGATTACAGGTGACGGCGTCGGTCAGCGATGCAGAGATTGACATGAATGTGCAATAGGCACAAAATGAGCCCCTAGACACCCCAAATCTCATTAAAAGGTCACAAAGAGTAAGTAGACCTCAGAGAGATTTTCACCTTCCTTTTCTTATTTATTATTGACTGATAGTGGTGAACCAAAAGCTTTGAAGAAGCAATGCAGGTAGATACCCACGAGTAGTGGGAGCATGACATGGATGAGGAGATGGACTCCTTGGAACAAAATCAAACATGGGATTTGGTCAAGTTGCCAACAAGTAAGAAAACATTGTAGAACAAATGGGTTTACAAGATCAAGGAAGAAGAGGGTGGACTGAAAAGGTACAAGGCGAGGCTTGTGGTAAAGGGATTTGCATAGAAAGTAGGTATTGACTTTGATGAGATTTTTTTTCCGTAGTTAAAATGACTTCTATTCATACTTGTTCTAAGTTTGGTTGCAACAGAAGATTTGCATTTAGAACAACTTGATGTTAAGACAACTTTTCTTCATGGTGATTTGGAGGAAGATATTTATATGCAACAATTGCTTGGTTATGAAGTCAAGGGTAAGGAGAAACTTGTGTGCAAATTGAAAAAGAGCCTATATGGGCTCAAGCAAGATCCAAGGCAATGGTATTTGAGATTTGACAGTTTTATGTATAACATGGTTATACGAGATGCGAATATGACCATTATGTTTATTTTAAGAAGCTTGAAAATGGGAACTATGTTATTTTGTTACTGTATGTGGATGATATGTTGATTGCAGGATCTAGTATGCAGGACATTGGTAAACTTAAAGAAAGGTTAGTTCACACATTTGCAATGAAGGATTTGGGAGCTGCAAAGAAAATCCTTGGCATGCAAATTCACCGAGACAAGAAAAACAAGAGGTTGTATTTGTCTCAGGAAGCTTATATCAATAAGGTGTTGGAAAGGTTTAACATACAAAATTCAAAACTGTTAGTACACCTATGGCTGGACACTTCAAATTGAGCAAAGATCAGTGTCCTTCATCACACGAGGAGGTTGAGTACATGGCACGTGTTCCCTATGCTTCAGTAGTAGGAAGTCTTATGTATGCCATGGTTTGTACTAGACCAGACATTGCACAAGTGGCAGTGGGAGTTGTGAGCAGGTTTATGGCTAATCCAGGTAAATAACATTGGAAAGTAGTCAATGGATTCTCAAGTATTTGAGAGGGACATCCGGCATGGAGTTATGCTATGGAGGGTCAGATACTTCTTTACGTGGCTATGTTGATTCAGATATGGCTATGGAGATTTGATGGCAGAGAGGGTACCACTTTGGATATGTTTTCACAGTAGGGGAATGACGATTAGCTGGATTTCAAGATTGCAGAAGGTTGTGGCTTTGTCTACTATAGAGGCAGAGTATGTTGCAACTACATAAGCTAGCAAGGAGATGATATGGATGAGTAGGTTCATGAAAGAGTTGGGTAAGGAGCAAGAGGATTGCAGATTATACAGTGATAGTCAGAGCACGATCCATCTGGAAAAGAACTTAGCATTTCATTCAAGAACAAAACATATTCAATTGAGGTATCACTTCATATGGCAGGTGTTGGAGGATGGGCAGTGAAGTTAGAGAAAATCCATACGGATGAGAACCATGCGGACATGCTAACGAAGCCATTGGTAAGGGAGAAGTTGGAGCTTCACTCCACTTTGTTGGTCTTCAAGTTTGAGACTTGAAGAGGAAGAAACGGGCCAAGGAAAATGAACCAAGGATGGTGATGCACAATACAGATGCAACAATTGATCTCCAAGTGGGAGATTGTTAAGTGTGGAGCTTAATTGCTTCACAAGAAACTTGCTTTTACATGTTGCTGGTTTTGACAATATCGGGCATCATCGGAAAGGTAACTGACATCGGTTAGGAAGTGACCGACATCGGTCGAGCGAGGAATCGACATCGGTGATCACGTGCGACGGTGCTTTGTTCTTTAAACGAGAATTAGAATAAATCTCTTGCTTTAAAGATGATTTATTGATTGTAAAAGCATAGTTAGTTGCCCATAATAGTTATATATGCATATATGTATTGTATGAGGGTATGAGAGAAGAAAATTGCAATTGTTTTTGCATGTTAGTTTTCTTGGTGAGCAAGAAAGAGTAGCTGAGTGAGAAAAACATTGAACATCCTGTGAGGTGTTGGAAGACAACAGATCTTCATTGTATTTCCTTTGTAAAGCCTTTGAATAATAATATTGGCCGTTTCTTGGTGGACGTAGCCCACACTGGGTGAACCATGTTAAATTTGGTGTTATTTTTCTCTTGTTTATTTTATCTTCTAGCTTATTTCCGCATTCATTGCTTGTATGTTTGATATCGATTATAGATATGTGCAACTTTGTTATATGGTTTAACCCCAACACGTAGCATGGTGTATGCGTGGCACACATCAACAAGCTCGAGATTCGCTCTGAGTGCTCGCTTGTGAGAATAATTTTTGACGGTTTGACTCAGTGTTGAAATAAGCTTGGGGACATCATGAAGGCATGAATAGAGACCTAGTTTTTTGGTTGTATTTCTCGATTAAGACCTCCATTTCATAGGAGACATTAGAAACGTCTTGGAGAGGGTTACACACAGAGACAAATTTGAGAAAGAATGGTGAAGAGATTCTGGATATTTTCATGATAGAGTCAAAATGCAAAAGAGAAGGAAATAAACAAGCTAAGAATCAAATTTGGTTGTTACAATTGCAAGCATGATCTGATTGGACAAGTGGCAACCCAAGCTTCTCTAATCCTCCTGACTTCATGGGATAACCATGATGCTCTCACACGGATCAACTCTTAAGCAAGTTATTGTTTATTTTGGGGAAATTCATTGTAATCCATGGGAATATCTTCTTCAATTTGGTAGTTTAGGGTTTAATATTAGTTTTTTTCCCACTTTTTTTGTAATCTAGAGGCTCCAAAGCATGTAAAGGCAATGGTTATGCCCCATTTGCCTATAAATAGCGCAAATTATACCATAAACATCATTCGGACTAAGTTCAATACAAATGATCGACTGCAACTTCACAATGTTTTGTGTGTGTCAAGGTACTTACAATTGAGAATTTATGTTTGAGATTCTTAGGCATTAAATCTCTTTTTGTTTTTAATTAAAGTTTGCACTTCCGGTTTTGTTGTTTGCGGGGTAAATGATTGAGCTGAATAGTCTTATTTTCATGAATTAATGCTTCTTACATTTGGTTTCTTGGATGTGCTATGCAATCTTAGCAATTAAGTGGTTTAGATGTTTTAGTTTACGGATAATTACTCTGTTTTGTGTGGAATTTGGTTAGCTTGTGCCAATGCTATCTTTGGCTAACCCTTGTAATGATCTAGGTGAATGTACAAAGTGATTTACTTGGTTTGTTTAGGGTTGCGATTCTTTGTGTCTATCTCCTTTTACTAATTGCCTAGAGTCTATTTAGAAATGAGCCAATGCTATTTCTTGTTTTCTTTGGTTTCTTGTGTATGATTTGGCTAAGCTCATAATGCTTGCCATGCTTGAGAAGAGAGAGAGTCTAGCTTCTTTTCTTCCCTACCCTTTTCTCCTTTTGAGTTTCTTTGATGAGATCCAAGTCACTTAGAGCCATTGTAATACTGAGTAGGTTTGAGCTTCACTCAAATCGGGATATTCAGAACCATAACCCAAAATCTAATAGGTGGTCTCCCAAGACACACTAGTCCCTCCACGGAGTTAACACTAAGCCATATGGTCTCCCCATTCAAGCTATGTGTGCTTTGAGTATTCCGTACCTTGAACCATATTTCCAAAGTAGGGTTCTAAAGCGAGTGGGGTTAAATCCCCTTTTGTAAGTGTTTTCGGGGTATGTAACAAAACCCACCAACTTCACATTACGCCTCCTAATTAACCAAAGGAACCCATGTCCAGGGCGAAGCGGTTCTTCCCAAATAGGTTAACCATAATTGTCATGGTAACCTCCATATATTATGTTATTTATAAGAAGCGGATATCCATGGATTATTTCTCTATTTGATGCTATATGAGTCTCTTTTCGGAGGAGGCATTTAGATCACCGACATTCCAATAGAAAACGGCCTTCTCAAGCTTTACCCAAAGTAGAATCATTGTAATTTATGGATTGAGTTAGTCATTATTATGGGTCTGCTTGTATCAATTGCTCAGTCTAGTGTGCTTGCCTTACTAGGTTGAACAAATATCCGCTTTGATTCATAGATATAGATGGTTCAAGAGCTGGTTCTTAGCACCATCTAGTTCTATGTTTGGTTCGGATTGAGAAGAGTCCTCTTGTTTTTCACCTTCCCGCTTATCCATCTGAGAGCCTTACATTCAACTCACTTTCTGTGGGGGCTTAGGTTACCCCTTCAAACTCATTGTCCTTCCTCTCCCAAGTCAGGTTGCATTGTAGATTTCACTTTCAGTGTTGGTGCAAAGCTAACATCCTATTCAAGTTGGAATTTGTATTTTCTATGTTTGCTTTGCCACCCACATGTTTAGAGGGAGATGATTGATACTTGATGGAATTGATACATTTATGTTGGTTGTGTTGTGATTTCGGAACATGAAAAATCCTCATCTTGTAATCTAGTGGTCGAGGGCTAAGATGACGAGGAAAACTTAGGCTAGGTGGCCACCAAGGTTGTCATGCCCTAAATGTCTTACCCAAAACAACCTAACAAAAACATGAATAATTATTTTTTTCTTTGGACACACTCATATTTCCAATTGTTTATTGATACTGAGATGAAGGATCATAACACTAACATATTTGCATATGCCATACATGCGATTGCAATCGATACTCATACAGAACAATAAAAGAAGATGACCCATCTACGACCAACCATTCAAGACAATCACATCCGGCCTATACTTTAGTTTAGATGACACCATCACACATTGCACAAGATTCTTTTAAACAACTTATACCGATCATTTTCATAAAACACAAAGCAACAAGAGGATCGATCCAAAATCTAGTTCAATAATACAAGGGCTTTGGAAGTGGCTTATCAAGGCCATTCAATGGGCAATAGATAAAACGATAGGGGACTTCATGAATCACTCAATATGTCGGATCATATGGATATTTAGGAAGGAAAGCCTTTTGGCAACACACAAACATGCTCTAGGTCTCTCACTCACAATATATCAGCGAAGGTTAGGAGTCTATCACATTCTTTGGTCATTTATAAGGATACCCAACAATTTACTTTAACAAGATAAGCCACAATTGCTCCATGGTAAGATGAGATTAGTAACAAGCATGTGTGCGCTTGGGTTATGGTGAAACAACTCAAGGCATGATGATGGTTGTATTAACCAAAACCTAGGTACAATGATTAGAAAAGTTTAATTCACAAAAATTCGAGGCTAGGAGAATTCATTAAACATTTAGAAGTCATTCATCATGTTAGGAGTATTTTCATCAACAATGGGGTGTTATTTACTTAGTTAAAGCATATCCCAATTTCACTTATCACTCTTGTATACATTGATTACAACTCTAATGTTTTTGTTTGAAACAACACTGTAATGTTAACTTCGAATACTACATGGTTTAAAAGGTTAAAAATGCATTTAGTGCTCGTAAGAAAACCTTAATTGTTAGTAGGGTGTGAACTCAATAATCTAAGGAATGAGCGCCGAATGTAGTTATTTCATTAGCATTAGTGTTTATTCCTTTAACAACAGGCACAAACTTTTCCTTTAATTTTTTTTCACACCTAGTGTTCTTGTTTACTATAATATCCCCTTGTGGGATACTAATTAGTTATTATTAATCTACTTGCAAAAGAATCAAACTTAGAAGAGAAACCCTTCTAGGTTCACCTCAACTAACCCAGTGTCGGCTTCAAGACAACCCAAATGGGGTTGGAGTGAGCCAAGGTAAGGGTTTAGATGGACTATCTAGTTGGAATTTGCACTTTTTTAACCAATAAACTTGCAGAAGTAGAAAAATAAATTATTATGCCGGAAAATGACTGCAAACTTTAAAAATTAATATCAACTCCAATCTTTATCCATTTTGAATGAAATAAATTGCAAAAGGATGATAAAATTATGCACTAAACAAAGAACTAACAATCTGAATATTCTGATCACAAAAACCCACTCAAAACAGCCCGTGAAACTGCAGTTCAAGTCGCTAGGGTTAGGGAAAATTACAAAATTGATTCCAACTCAAACATACACCTCTCCACACTCAAAATTATCACTTTCAGATCTGCATTAATAGATTTGTAACAGCAGATTGAAAAAGACTTCAAACCCTTCCAAAATATGATAGAAAATCACATAACCCAATCGATTTATTTATCATAAATTCCAACAAGGTTAGCAACTCCAAATATCATGAAACAAGTGCATTAGCAATAGAATAATAAGCAAGAACAGTTCAGATTTTATCCTTGCAAAATACCACTAAGAAACACCATAAATCTCCCTCCACAAGTCGATTTATATAATGACAAAACCAACAGCAATTTCCAGAATTTATTGACCAAGTAGTGGCCCAAACACTCTCCAAATAAACTCACAAGCTCTCACAATAATGACGACTTTACTTGGATTGAATAGACATGCAAATAACTCATCAACTCAAGCTCAAAGGGCATACACACTTCACTCAAAGGTGGTGTTGAAGAACACCTTTTGTTTTAGATCATTAGTGGGCATACATCCCTTCTTCAAGCATGAAGATAAGTTTAATAAACTGTCAACATGTGAAAAAGGAGTACCCACATCTTCTTTTATATCTTTTGCCTTGCACATCCTCCAAAGTTCTCTCTCCATCTTTGGTGCCAAAATCTAGGAGGGAATATCATTTAAAAAAGTGCCTGGAGATCACACTCAAAGAAAATATTAAATGCATAGGGAAATTAAATCAAATGGGGCCCATATGGATCGACCCATGCCTAGAAGAAATCGATTTATTTCAAATATCAAACATTAAATAATTCCCAAAAAAATGCGACTTGCTTAGTCACTTAATTCACCTTAAAAATAAGTAATTATAATCCCAAGGTGAAATCAAATTTCTCTTTTATTTTTGATTTGCACAATAAAATATATTTTATTTTTAAATTTACATGTGCAAATCGATTTTTTTTAATTTTTAATTAAAAAGGGGGACATTACATTTACTACACTAGGTAGTTTACCCATGGCCAACATTTCTTACTAATTGTGTTTTACTTCTTATCATAGTTACCAGGAGACAGGTACGGATACAGGTATGTGGAGACGGGTACAGTGCAGTCTTTGGTACAACATTTTTTAGAAAAGTGGGAGACGGGTATGGGGAGACAACAATATATATGAAATTACTAGAACAATACTATTGTACATTATTAATTTAGTTAGATTTAGAATGCACTGAAATTTAAAAATAACTATACTTTTTGAAGTAAGGAAATCAAATGTTGACAAAAGATGAGTGATTCTATTGATATTTGATATCTCACATATTGTGGGAAGAGTACATTGTAACATAAATATGCAAACAATCCCTGTGTGTGCGTGTGTGTGTGTGGGGAGATGGGAGGAGATGTTAACAAAGGTTCTGCGTGCGGGAGGCGTACCCGCACGTGTACCGTACCGGTACATTTACGAGTACCTAGTACCCGTCCCGATAGATGGGGATGCGTCTCCCTGCAACTATGCTTTTTTTTTATCTATTTAAAGACACCTCAATTTTCCTTGCCCCAAAATAATAATCTAGTGTCGTTGTTCATTCAAGGAGTTCTATTGTTAAATAGCTCATGTGAAAATTAGTTTCCAATTGCTTTCACACAATAAGCATTCCTTAAAAGGCTTCTCTAGGTCAAAGAAAGGGTATGCGAGAATGTTATCGTAACTATTAGCAAAGGATGGGTAAAGTTTACATAACATCTTCACTTAGAAAATAGGGGTTACTTGCTCTAGATGGAAAAAAAAGAGAATATCATAGCTTATGATTCAAGGGAATGAAATAGGTCAAAAACAAGGATCCTTCACCGTATCACAAGACCTACTATTGAAAGATTCGAAACCAAGGAACTAGCCTTGAATCAACAACCAAAACTCATCCATGGAACATTCCTCAACCACAATTTTGGAGTTTCACCAAGTTTAAGCATACGAATCCTTGACTAAAAACATATAAGGTCTTACAAATGGTTAAGAAAGTCACAAATTTTGAGAGAAGTGGTTTGCTTGATTAAATTAAGGGTCGTGAAAAAGGAGAACTTTAGAGGAACAACGCTCATCCAAAACAATGTTAGAGGGGTCTTACAACTATTACATTCAAGTGCTTTGTTGCATTGCAAAAGGCGACACACGAAACAAAGTTTACACCAAAAATGATGAAGGATACGATATAGAGAATGGTATAGGGAGAGAACTCTAAACAAATTCCCATTTCCGTTTAGCAAGAGAACTAGCTAATAGATCAGTGAGGGTGGCACAAAAAGGAGGCATAGTGGTGTAGTGTGGTCTAGGTTCGTGTGTACCACTCACTTGCACTTGATTGTCTAAAAAAGCATGCAATCTCAAATGGCTTAAAACAGCCCGACGGGGTGAACAAGAAGTAATTCCAAGCCTTATGAAAGGACAAGATTGACAAATTTTTCCAAAGTTGCAGAAGTGTCTTCTGGTGCAGAATTTTCAGCTCCTAGTTGTATCATAGTAGTGCAGCGAAAGCATGGTGATGAGCTCATTTTTCACATAAGGCAGCCCCGGGAAAGCTAGAAGTTGCGGAAACAAAACAAACAACTGAGTTGGGTATATATAAGGAGTCTACAAGAGCTTTGTGCATGACTGTGGATCGGCAAGCAAAGCAATTTGAGAATGAGAAAGACAAAATATATGCATCACACATAGAGATGGAGAAGGCTTCAAGGGAACTGCATAAACAGGCCTCAGCCAAATTTATGCAGTCAAAGGAACATAACGCATCACATGAGGAATTCAAAACATGGAATTGCAAATTCCAAGGATTTGGGATCCAGGTATTACAAAGATAGTCATTTGGGGAGAGTTAGAGCAGTTGAACTTGCATTGCTCGAGGATAAGCAATTTTGGGAAGGGCGGACTGTCATGTTCCCTTTTCTAAATATTTTTATTTAAGGAAATAATTTAATAATAATGATTTAAGTTGTCCAAGTAACTTTATATTTATAACATTTAAAGGGGAGACTTATGTATTATTATTATTTTAAAATGGGCCTAATGTAATCCTTTATTATAAAGTTTTTTTAGACACTCAGAAATTAAGCGGGAAAAGGAAATTGGAATTAAAAGGGTTATTATAAAAGGAGCAGGGTTCAAAAGAAGACATCCATTGTCTATTGAAATCAAACCCTATTTTTAGAGTGTGAGCACTTGTGTTCATCTTCTCACCCGAGGACGAAAACCCTTTGGTGTGTTGGATTGGAGGACGAAAACCCTCGTCCATTGTGGTGATTCCATCTAGGGATTGCATTTGTGTTGAAAGATTGCAGTTTATTCCAGTTTCAAGTTCGCTATAAGGACGCTACTGTATCCTCTGCTGCAGTGCTGTTGGTACAACGCTGCTATGGTGACGCTACAGTACCCCATCATTATGATAAGTATTTATTTCAGTTTGGTATCATTTTAGCTTGGTTTGCAGTGAAAGATTGTCAGTGTGAGCATTCAAAATTTGTGTGTGCAGCCACTCATTGATTGATATCTATAAAGGAGTTCGCTGTCCTATATTTTTGTGTATTGCTATTTCAGATATCAGTCAAATGTGTGTTGAGATTTTCAATAAAATACTGTCATTTGAGGTGCAGTCATAACATTATAACAGCAATGAATGTATTCAACATTATGTGTTAGGGTTTCAGTCATTACTTTGCATTCTTATGTGTAGCACAATCATATAACTGTAACAATTGTGAGGAGTTTTGGTGTTAGGGTTTTATGAGTAAACATTCTTGCATATATGTTTGATCTTCTAAGGCATAAAACAGCAGTTGCATACATTAAGTGGTGGTTTTGGGTGTTAATCATCATTGTTGTTTACATTGGAAAATACAGTGTTTCCATTATATTTAGTAAATTCGTAGTGAGTAATCCCGTGGCTTGTTCACCGTATGCTTTCACCTCGCCCTCATGGGATCTTGGTGATCATAAAGTGGCAAGGTTCTGATCCAGCATAGCAAGGAACCAAATTTTTTTGTAGGGTGCTGTAAAATACTAAAAAGAGACATTTCATCGTGTTAGTCATGCTACTCTTGGTAAATTTGTGTTATGTCTTTAGTTTTTCATCTATTTATTATGTAAGCATGCTTGTGGGTGCTTTATCTTATGGTTGTTTACAACAATTTTGGAGAGTACATCATTCTTTAATACTGCCTTTCCTCTTTACCAAATATTCTTTGTATTCCTTTCTACGTTGTCTTTCCTACACATTTATCTAAAATGTTTTCATTTTCTCTGTGCACTTACTTTGGTAATGTGTGCCTCCAATCTATTTTGGTGCGGTCTACTTCCTTACTTGTCTACCCCTCAAAGTAAGGGTATAAATCCACAACATTGAAGATAGGCCAAATGTCAATCCCATCCGACAACTCTATCTTGTTTGCATTCACTACCAATTTCTGCAAGAATTAACATGGTTCAATCTTCTTCCACTTCAACTTATCGTACGTTCCTCTTGGGAACCTCTCTTTGTGCACGTGCATAAGAACCATGTCTCCCACTTTGATTTCTTGTACTCTTATTATCATATCTGTGGATTAGTTATATTGTGCATTGTTCTTCTCCAACTACTTGTGCACTTGCTGGTACACATCCTTCATGTATTGCAAAAATTAGTATGCTTCTACTCTTGTTCCTCTTATGCCCTTGATGTTACACAATTCCACAACACCTCGTGGACTCGGTCAATAAACTACACGGAAAGGTGACTTCCTAGTGCTCTTGTTTACAAAGCTATTGTATGCAAACTCGCTTGTGTAAGGACGAAATCCCATGTCCTCTCTCCAATCAAGCATCTCAAGTTCAACATATCGCCAAGGTTCTTGTTGATTACTTCCATATGGTCATGTGTCCGCAGTGATACACAAAACTAAACTACAACTTAGTGTTCAACTTCTTCCATAATGTGCTTAATAAATGACCCTCAAACTTAGTATCTTTGTTTGACACAATATTGTGCAAAAATCAATGTAGCTGACTTTGTGAATTTTGTGAAAAATAAGTAAGTTAGTTATGTGTAGCATGACTAATATTTTTACAAACAATAAAAGCGAGCCATCTTAGAAAATCTATCAACAACAACAAAGATAGAATCATGACCCTTTTAAGAAATCCCAGAACAAAATCCATGCTTTGCTCCCACTGGTTTCTCACTAGTAGTAGTTGATAGAACTTTGCATTCGACTCTTTCTGTTTGCTAATCTGGAAAATTCTACATCTTTGTACATATCCATACACATCTGTAGCCATTTACGACCGATAATATCACATCACTTAGGTGTGGAAAGCTCTTATTGCAGATGGGAAAGCGCACTCATACCATATGCCATTGAAGACTAAGAAAGTAAACATTGAACCGAAGACACGCCAAAAGTAGTGATAATTGGGGACTATTAGTGCGAACACGAGGTTGCAAAAATTATTGATCTATAGCGTGATTTTAGGATTTGTTTCCCAGAGGATACCATGAGTTAAAGGGTGTGCATCCATCGTTAGGTGAAATGAAAATCAAGCTCAAAGATGGCGCGCGGACCAGTTCGCAAGAGGCCTTACTAGATGAATCCTAATTTGCGCGTCAAGGTGAAAGAAGAAATTGATAAAATGCTAAAGTCAGGCATTATTGAGCATAGAGTTTTGAATGTTTCATGTGTTATTGATCCATTTCCCACACCGTTTATCGAAGAGACCTAGAAGGTGTTCGGAGCGTGAGATCTATTCCTTCACATATGGATTTTTAGGTTATCACCAAGTAAGGATCGCACACGAAGACCAGGAAAAGACCACTTTTGTAATTGAATGGGGATGTTTCTCTTACATGGTTATGCCGTTTGGTGAGGAATTCACCCGTAGTGTTCTCACACATTGTTGTGTAGGCATTTCAAGACTTCATTCATAAATTTCTTTAGGTTTACTTGGATGATTGGACGATGTATGGCTTTGGTTAAAGACTATTGGATCGCTTAAGGTTGATGTTTAAAGATGCAGGCAACTTAACATCTCTTTGAATATTAAGAAGTGTATCTTTGCGACACCATTTAGCATTTTTCTTGGATACATTATATGTAAGGATTCTTTGGTGGACCCAAGCTGAAAGTGCGGTCATCTTAGGGTTGGAGGATCCAACTAATCAGAGCGAAGTGCGCAGATTCCTTGGACATATTGGTTATTACTACAATTTTTTTAAGGGGTATGCAAATATTGCCACTCCACTTGAAGAATTGTTAAAAGCGAAGGGAAAAGTATATTGGGGTGGCACGCAACAACTAGCGTTTGAGACTTTGAAGTAGAGGCTAACTACCACACCTATTCTACGTTTCCCTTCTTGGAATAAGCCATTCCATGTTCATGTAGATGCCTCTAGTACAACCATTGGAGTAGTGTTAGCGCAGCCAGGGAAGATAACGTCAATCATCTTATTTTTTTGCAAGCGGGAAGTTGACAACGACCGAGAAAAATTATACAACCACAAAGCGTGAAGCGTTTCCAATGGTGTACGCACTTCACAAATTCAAACAGATGTCTAAAGCAACACCATTTATTTTCTACACTGATCACATGGCACTTAAATATCGGTTAACAAGCCAATTTTGCAAGGGCACATTTGTCGTTGGATCCTTTTGTTCCAAGAATTTAATTTTTCAGTTATAGTGAAGCTTTGACAAGAGCAATTCGGGATGAGATCATCGGTAAGGATTAACTCCGGTAAGGACACACAAAGCATAGAAGACACTATGCTAGATGCTTAGTTGTTTAGAGTACACCGCGCACTTTGAGATGACTTAGAGGACATTGCAATATTCTTGTGAAATGTCCCCTTTTTCAAATTAATCTAAAATAAAGGATTCCTTGGCAAGCAAGGGTTGAACAAGGGAAGATCATGGATTATATTTCAGTTTTCATCATTCATATTCATGTTTTATTTTTGTATTTCCCCTCTTAATGAGGTTGGCTGGGTTTAGTGCCTTTAATGAGGCTTAATAAAAGATTATAATGACTTATTAGGGGTCGGCCTTACCTTTATGAGCTTTGGCGCCAAAAGGAGGTTATAAAAGAAGATTAGAGAGCTCATTTGGGGATCTAGATTTTGGCGCATTTTCCTATTTGGGCATTGTGAGCTTGTTGCTCCATGTTCTTCCACTTGAGGACGAAAACCCTCTTGTGTGGCTTCCTAGAAGGACGAAAACCCTTCTAGTGGTTTTGTTGGAGGACGAAAACCCTTCAACATTGATTGGTATTGAAGAATATTGCAGATTTGAGAAGAATACTTCATATTCAGATTTTTATTGACATTGGGCAGCTTTATCTACTCATTTAGAGATTTTGGGATCAATTTTGAGAGGGTTCCCATGGTTGGAAAATTATGATATTGGTCTCATTTGATTGCTGATATTTTTATGATCATTTTGAGTATTCACATGTGTGGAGATTCCTTGTTTTCTAAGAGTTATTGAATTTACAAGTTTCAGCTGTTTTTGTGCCATAATAAATTCCAAAATTTTGAGTTTGATGATTTGATCACATTTTCTAGCTTCTAAAATCAAGGGCAATCCAAGGAATAACTTCTCATAAATTTTGAGTGTACTATAGTGGATTCTCTCTCTCCTAGTCGTTAGGGTTTGAGAGTGTGTCTTTGGTCCTTTATTAATTGCTGTTATAAAAATCAGATTTGCTTGTATTGGGGTTTGAGCTAATTTCCTTAATTTTCAGTTTTATCCCCAAAAGGGATATTTCATCTTCTTACCTTTGGAGTTGTGCTTGAAAGTATGAAGACCATTGAGAAGAAACAACTTTCCATTCGCGTGGCACCCTACTAACTAATTAGAGGAAATTTATACAAAATGGGTAGAGACGAAGTCTTGGGTAGAGACGAAGTCTTGTGTAGATGTGTGTTGGAGCACAAACACGAGGCTATAATGGAAGAAGCACATGGGGGAATAGCTGGAGTTCACTATGCAAGTGAAGCAAGCTAATAAGAGCTTGCCACAATTGCCATTTTGTAATATTCTCAAATTGTGCAAATGCCATTTCCTCTACGTTTTCCTTTATGAGTATGGTTGAAATGGGCATATGTCCATTCTCATACAGTTAATATAAAGGAGAAATAGAGGTTACATTTTTACTTGTCATAGAATGGGCATTTATCCATTCCAAATATTCTCCTTCAAAAAATTTAGAGAAAAATACGAGAAATATTCAACTCAAATATTTATATAAATCTAAATAAATGTCCATTCCAAATATTCTCCTTGTAAAAATTTAGAGAAAAATACGATAAATATTCAACTCAAACATTTATATTAATCTAAATAAATGATTTCTGTATTCTTTCTATCTCATTGATAGTATTAAAATGGGCACCTACCCGTTCATGCCATTCTCAAAATATTAATTTACAGGAACATACTCTATCAAGTAAATGATTTTGAATAGTAAAACTATATATGAAGTAAACATTTTCAAGAATAGATAGAAGTCTATTTTAAATTATGTATAAGAGGCGTATTTAGATATTTATAATATTGTTTAAGCATGAGCTCTTGCTTTGGATTCTCCACTATAGATATAAGTGAAGTCCTCCATACATTATGTGTTTCCTTTATTGCATTTGTACCACCATATAATATTAAAATAGGGGATGAATTGGTGCTTGACTATCAATCATGTGCTCCCAAAATGCACATATCTCTCATGTTTGAATGGATTTTCAGGAATGAAAACCCCAATATCAATGGGTTTGACAATATCCAAGGGCTTCTTATGCAACCAATCAAGTTCCACTGCCACATTGTCATTGACCATTTCAGTTGAACTATATACACCATAAATGCTAAAAATTGAATTCCCTTGAAACCCAACGTCTCCATTCAAAACCCTGTAGCACCCTTATGAAATGGTTGCATTTGTTTTTTAGTGTTTTTGTGTAGATGCTTACAAAAGTATGAAACAAATATGCTTGTATCTGCGTGTAGAAGAAATATGCGGACACAATTCATGATACTTGACCCAATGCATGTGAGAAGGTCTATTATATCTTTTTGTGATATTTTACTCACAACATTACAAAAATCAACAATTACCACTTCTACACTAAGTGGAGACAGATGGTTTTCTAAACCTCTCAATGTTCTGTTTAACAAAAAGGATAAGAACATTGACATGTAAAATCATATGTATCTTTCTCTCTTGGTTGAGAATTACTATTAATGGAAGATACATATAATTCGAGTAAATCAATAGCATTTTTGAAAAATTTGTGTAGTCTCCTTGACTCCCTTGCTGATTGAGTAGCTTTTTTTTTGGTTTTTTTCTTGTCATCTCAAACTCTTGTGAGTTGAGCAAAATTAGTCTCATGCGAGTCAATTTTCTCATGCCAACCCACCATTAGCATACAAATAAAAACTAACATCCATTTGTCCTGACTTGTATTTGGAAGAATAAGAAATGGGAGCTTGTCACTCAAGCTTTCTACTTTTTGCTTCTAAAAATAAGTAGACAACCGCCTCTCGAATGATTGTATGTGGACATAGAAATAATTTAAGAAGATTTAAAGTTATATTTAGTTAATTTTTATGTGTAATAAAATGAAGTACAAAATATAAATACCCTCCAACTTTTTGACTTTTCATGGTCGAGAACCAACACGTTGTGGTCTCTTTTTCATGATCCACCTTGACCTGGATTTGTATAATAGGTCAATAAATACATCGTGCAAACCCATGGTTTGGTGGCCATATTTTGTTGTTTGCAAATGCTAATTATTTGCTTTGTTGTTGCTCTAGAAGATAGAATACGAGTAGACCTTTGCTTAAATCTAATGAAGATAAGGAGGGTTGTCTTCCCATGTAGTGGTGTGCTTGAGAATGAGAAGCTTCTTTCTACACGCGGCACAAGTTTGGAATATATGGTGAACCACCATCACGGATGTGAGTCCAACGTTACTGGTTCACTTGGTCCAATTTCGACAAGGACAAGACATATTGGTTAAAAGGTTAGATCGTGCATTATACGCCAGCAAAACCTCTTTTCTCTTACCTCCACTCATAATAGGTGGTTTCGGTCGTCGCATTTTCCCTACTCTCATACCACTAACCCATTTGATTTAGCGTTACTTGGAATTTTCCTTGCCTCAAAAGAAAAAAACCCCAATTCTATCTCAACTTTGCCCACCTTCGACATGAGAGGACGTTAGGACATATCATAAGGATCGGAACATTGATCCAAGACCCACTGAGGGATACTGAACTAGATTAAATGGTGGACCATGCCATCAAAGAACCATCTTTCTCAAATTATATGGGAAACAAGCAGCCACCTATAGGTAGAGATCCCATGAAGCATCATACCATGAATTCCAAAGAATTTCACAAGATCTTAATAGCTCTCCCTTCAACATCTCCTTACAAAAGCAAGCAGCTCATTGGCACAAACTTAAAGTGGAGGAAGCCTATAAAGCTCGTGGAGCTCAATTGAGCAAGATTGCATTGGCTCAAGATTGGAGACAAAACATCTGAAGAATTCTTTACTCTTCTCCACTCTAGACACAATGTTGATAGAATTAAAGCTATCCAAACAACCAATGTCAGACTTACCAAATTTCCTGACATTCTGCAAGATTTTGTTCATCACTACCATGATGTGTTTTCCTCGCAGCCTTCATCTCCAAAAAGAGAGGATGCTCTTATGAAATGCCTACAAGTGGTCCCTTGCAAGCTTTCCCAAGCCCAAAGAGTTGCCTTTGAAAATCCCCTTTTTCTCAATGACCTCAAGGAAGCTGCTATGTAAATGGCTCCGGACAAAGTGCTTGAAATTGATGGCTTTCCTTATGAGTTTTATCAAATCCTATGGGACTCTGTTGGCCCTGATCTGCACAAAGTCTACCTTGAAGCCATGGCCTCCAACTCCTTAGGCAAGCTCATCAATCAAGGTAACATCAAGTTTATTCCTAAGTCTAGAGACCTGGAACAAATTGCTAACTGGAGGCCTATTACTCTCCTCAATGTCTCCTACAAGATCATAGCCAAATCCCTTGTAAATAGGCTTAAACATCTCCTTCCTCTCATTGTCTACATTGAGCAGAGTGGATTCATTAAACACAAATACATTCTTGACAATGATATTGTTGTTTGGGAAGGCATGGAATGGGCCAAGGTCTCTGATCAAAAGGCTCTCTTTGTGAAAATTGATTTTGAGAAAGCTTATGACTGAATAGAATGACATTTCATTCTTGTCATGCTCCAAGCCCTTGGCTCTAGGCCTCGCTCTGTGCATTCTATCAAAATGCTCTTTCGGGGTGTTGAAACACTGTGTCTGATTAATGGTGCTTAATCCTCCAAATTTGGCCTCTTTCGGTCCATAAGACAAGGATGCCCTCTCGCTCTATCTCTGTATGTATTGGCTACAGAAGGGTTCAACTACTTACTGGCCAACTATTTTGCCCAATGTCTGGTTAAAGGCATCCAATTTCCCCAGTCCGATCAACAACTCATTAATGGCCATTTTGTAGATGACTCCTTCCTCACCTTGCTTGAAGAAGAGGCGTTGGTCTCCAATGCTATGGAATGCTTGAATATTTTTTGCCTTGCTTTAGGTTCTACCATCCAATGGAAAAGGAACCAATGCTATAGACAGTCTCTTACTCCTAAACCTCCCTGGATGGCAGACTTTCAATGGCAATGGATACAACCTAGCGTTTAATTTAAATCTCTTGGTATACCATTTGTTTTTAGAGCTTCTCCTTCTGAGTTATGGTCTTATGTTGTCCAGAGAGTGAAAAAAATTGCCTACTGAATAACTAGACCCCTCTCTTGTCGTAAAATTTCTGATTTGTTCCAAGGTTTTAGCATTTACTCATGTCTACTATTCTTGTTGGGCTCCCTCCAAAGCCACTTATACCAAGCTAGAAAAACTTTTAGAGACTTCTCATGAGCCAACTTTGAAGGCCATAAAGGGTTCCACAAAGTTGCTTAGGACATTTGTTGTAGACCCAAAGAAGTAGGAGGTTTGGGGCTATTGGATGTCAAACTCCAAGGTTCTGCCCTTAACATCAAATGGATAATTTGAAGCCTTGAAGGATTTGAAGCTTGGAAAATCCTTCTTAGAAATTGTATTAATCGAGGGACCCCTCTAGGTCAACAAGTTTGGCAAGGGCTAGGATTTCAAAGTTTTATCCTTTCACCTCTGCCGGTGAACATCGTGGCACTTTTGTAGCTAAAAGTATATGGAAAACTTGGGAATTGCTCAAACCCAACCTCATGGATGGGGATAGCTTCAAACCGGGGCTTTCAATTAATTCTCTCTCCCTTTGGTGGTCTCCCTTTCTTAATTGTCATAATGTCCCCTCTGCCATGGTTCCTTGGATTAAAATTTTCAGACTCTTCAAGAAGCACGTTAGAGTAATAGGTGACGTATTCTGCAAGTTTACCTAGGGATTGACTACCATGGCATCTGCTCAAACCTAAATTTCAACTCAAAGAAGAGGATGCAAAGTCTATTTCAAAATTACAAATTCCATACCTAATATTGCCTACACAAAATTGGAATATCCTCTGGTGTTCCCTGGTGGAAAGATTGGCATTGGCCTTTGGCGACTCCTTTTTGCCACTACAAACCCCACATCGGCTACCATCTCCTTACCCCAAAATCTGTTATGGGTGATTCTCTAAATCATTCTTTGGAATAAAAAAATCAGAAATGGGACTTGCACCAAAAACTTTGAAAACGTTTGGAAAGCTTGGATTGAGCCTAAAAAAGCACATTTTCTATGATGCATTCTTTATCGGGGACTTCAATAGGAGACAAAATCAAACACATGGGAGTTGCTTAATCCAATGTACCCGCTTGCCCGTGATTAGAGTCTATCAAACACCTCTATTGGTTTTGCCCATACACCTAATCCGCTTGGATGTGGATATACACCTTTTGGCTATTTTTTATAGCTGATATGCTTTTTCACATATGGTAAGACATAAATTTTTCTTGCTTTAACACTACTATGGATAGAGACATCCTTGTGACTAATAAAGTTATTGTGATCTCGATGTGATGCTTGATTTAGGTACATGTGGAGAAAGTCTGCTGGAAGTGGAGCATTTGCAATCCTTGCTTGCACATTGGGGTAATGTCTCGTGTGCCATCAATAGAGTTCCTCTAGATTCATTGCGCCCTTTGCTCTCCCTCGCGGGGCCGTGGCGAGGTTTCCCTAGGCGTTGCTCCAAAAGTCGGCAAAGCCGCTCTCATGACGTTGTTGCACCCCTCCGAGATCTCGACACTCTTCCCTGTCCACAACGGAGGTGTTTTTGACCGGTAATGGAGCAGTATAAAACACCCATAATGAAAAAGTCATTTTCTGCGATTTTCTCTTTGCAAATGGTGTGACTGCTTGTTAGGGTTTTGACTTGTCATCACTCATCACAACCCTTTGTTGAGTTTGCTCTCGCTTTTCATGGATCAAACTTCAAGGAGCTGTTTTACAGTTTTACTTTTTTGAGTTTTCACTTTTCCTTGTTCAAACTTCAAACTTCAAAGATCAAGCTTTGCCTTGAGGAATACAATGTCATAGTCTGCAAGTTGTCATAGAAATTTTGAATTCCAATGGAAATACTCAAAGTTAAGCGAATTTAACAATACAAAAAATTGTTCATATTCACCTTAAATTTTGTGGATTTGTCAAGAGCTATCAACAATCTTGCAAAGAGTTGTCGAGAGAGCTTGCAAATGGTGTTCTTTTGGAAGATCTGTACTCAGCAAAATTGTATGACCTTAAAGGTCAACACTTTAAAACATCCTTTGCAGATAACATGCATCTATCGATCTATAAATAGTGTGAATGGTCTGCTGAAAGATGGAAGGGTTTGTTGAAAGGTGGAGGCGTGGAAGCATTGGTGCCCGTTGTAGAATTGTTGACCATTTGCAGCGCCATCACTCCATTACAGCTATTAATTTAGAACTTTATATCTTCAGCTTTAGTGCAGGCTTCCTTTTTGTCCTTTTACTTATAACATTTATTTATTCATCTATTTAATATTTGATATAGTTAGTATGTAGTTAGGATTTAGTTACATATATAATAATTGTAATTTAGCTTATAAATGAAAATTATTTATTTAGTATTATAGTTAACATATTATTTATTACCGGTATATTATTTATTTATTTATTTTTGATTGTTAAACGCTTTTGACCGGAGCTATGAACCGGAGGGTTGGTGGGGCCCCACCCTACAACAATGTCCTTAGACAAGATATTACAATTAAGACCAACACAAACCACCGCGGCCACTGAGCCCACACCGACGATGCAATTTTCCGCCACCGCTGTTTTTAGAGCCATCAGTTGCTGCCTAACGCCAATGCCAATGATGCAAATTCCGCCACCGTCGAGAACCACCAGCTGAAGCCACAAGCCGCATCCATCGGTGATGCAACACCCGCCACCACCGAACCGCCGCAACCTACTGGTGATGCAACATCGCCACCACCGGTAAACCACCTCGAAGGGATCGCGCCTAGCGGGATTTGAACCTGGGTGGATCCGGACACAACTGTCCGTCTTAACCAATCCACCCAAACCCCATTGGCACCAATATATTATTTATTATTAGTATTTAATTTAATTTATTTATAGGATTTTTAATTTTTAATTTAAAGCGTTAATCTGTAGTTTTTATTAGATTTATATAGGTTTCAAGTTTTTGTTTTATTAGTATTTAGTTTTAGGTTTTTATTTTATTAGTATTTAGATTTATCTATTTAGACAATTTTTGGTATTTATTTCTTATTTTGAAAATTAAAAAACAATTTTTTTTTTTATATTATTCGAACTAAATCACAATTTTTTTCTTGAGTTTCATCGGCTTTGAATTTTATCCTTGCTGAACTCAAACACGAACCTTGTGACCTAGCCTACGTGAGTAACAAGTTACAAAACCACAATCATTTAAATTTATTTTCAATGTTCATGAATCATTATCTGTCTTTGAAGTTGGCAGCTGGCTAGATCTCATTTTGGTAATGGTTCTACTTCTCAAAGAGTTAAAAGACTAATCTCTCAAAGATTCAAAGTTCAACTTCAAATGATGATAATTTGACTATTAACTGTTTTGAACTTTTGCGTGTCTTTGTTCGTGTTGATAAATTCAAGCTTCCAACAAACTTACATGATTACATCTGCATTCTTACCCACTTGGTTGGAAATCCGAAATACAGTAATGGGTAATGAGTAATCTATTTTAATTTAGTAATTTACCTTGGCACTCACGCTTGTACAATTGTACAGTACAAATGTGAGTGCAAGGTGAATACTAAATAAAGCAAGATTGCTCATTACAATGTAATTATAAACAATAAATACTAAACCATAAATCATAAATCCACTCCATTCATGATAATATAATATATCTCTGTTATAAGAGTTTTAAGGTTTGTAATGTATGACCCGTAGAGCAATATTCTTGGAATATTGCTCTATGGGTCATACATTACACTTTTTAAATAACAAAATATAGAGTTGTTACCATTGCTAACTGAAATAAATTCTGTGGAACAGAATAAATGGTGTCTTGAATGGAATATGTTTGCATTAGAAGCTACTTGACAATATTTAATTCTTTTGACTAAGTTTAATATTATTCCCTATTTCCTTTTGCAACTTGATTTCTGTAAGACTTATAAAACTAAGAAAGAATTGTTTTGTTTTGTTTTTAGAATAACATCGACACCCGATTCAGGTTTAGCTACCTATAGTAAGCCTAAGTCACAAGACCCTTCTTAGAATCATTGTGAATGAGTAAAGGGCAATTGTGTTGTATGCAATTATTGTGGGATGAAGATGAGTGGAGGTGTTTATCACCTTAAGTTCCACTTTGCACGGATATTTGGGAATGTAGTGGCATCATGCACGCAAGCACCCCCTGAGGCTCAAAGAGAGTTAGTTGCTGATCTTGCGGCTTATGCAGAGAAATAAGAGGAAAAAAAGAGGAAAGTTGATGCAGTTACAACCCTAGTTAATAGGAGGGCAGCGAGGGATGATTTTGACATTGAGGCCTTTTCTATTGCCCCAACTTCAGGAGGTCAGGGACAGGGAAATGCCTCATCCAATGAAGATAGTTTGGTCACATTTTTTGGTTCCTTGAAATAGTCTTGGGTCACAACCTTCACTTGAAGATACTGTTTGGAACAAAGAAATGCACAATGAAACAAGAATATATGCGGCAAAATTCTGGTACTACAACAACATTCCTTTCAATGCGGCGAAAAAGTCATATTGGGAGAATTTGGTCATTGCATTGATCTTTGCCGACTTCTACTCCCTATGATTTGAGTGACCCATTGTTGGAGGATTTTGTCAAACATACTACAACTATTGTAGAAGAGAGAAAAAAGTATGGCAAAAAAAAGGCTGCACCATTTTGTTTGATGGGTTGAGGATGGGAAAATTGCACATTGATTAACTTCCTAGTGGCTTCAAGTGAACAACTTTTTTTTGAAGTCTATTGATGCTTCCCCCCAAGTGAAAATTGCAAACATTTTGTGTGCTATGTTGGATGAGGTGGTAAAGGAAGTTGGCATGGAGAATATCATTCAATTTGTGACATACAACGCGTCGACTTATGTAGCAGTAGGGAGACTTCTTGAGGAGAGACACCTTACACTTGTTTGGACGCCTTGTGCAACCCCTTGCTTGGATCTTGTATGTAATATCCCTTTCAAGGGATTGGACCAACAACTAAGGAAATTAGATAAAACACCAAATAACCAAATCTGATTTCTATAACCAACAGACTGTAATAAAAACCAGCGAACTGATTTCTCCAAACAATGGTATGAAAATGTATGCAAAACACAAAATTCACTCCAATTAACCTTGCCACAATTTAGATATGAATTTTAGGCATCCAATAGATCAATAATCAATGAAAAATCTAAGTCACACACAATGGAAAATTAATTACAACCAGCGAATAACAACCACAACTAAAATATGAAATATGGGTCTAGAAACCCTAAAAAATTATGAGAATGTAGATTCCGACCTTAATAAATATGACAAATCAGATTATGAACTGAAAATTCAACTTTATGTCCTTCAAACCATTAAACCCTACACCAAGGTAGGTCACTCCACCTATAGAAGGCAAATAAAAATTTGAAAGTAGATGATTCTCCTCAAATCTGCAATTTACTTCAATACCATGCAAGGTTGAAGGGTTTTCGTCCTTCAACAAAACCACTAGAAGGGTTTTCGTCCTTCTAGGAAGCCACACAAGAGGGTTTTTGTCCTCAAGTGGAAGAACATGCAGCAACAAGCTCTCAATGCCCAATAATAGAAAACACGCCAATCTAGATGCCCAAATGAGGTCCTTAGTCTCCTTTTATAACCTTCCTTTGGCGCCAAAGCTTAGAAAGATAAGGCCGAACCATAAAGTATTCTTTTTAATCTTTAATTGGCATTTAAAATGCATAAAACCCAACTGGTCCCTTATATTGGGTTTTTACAATGATAAAACATGAATATAAATGAAGAAAACTAAAGTATAATCCACGATCTTCCCTTGTTCAACCATTGCTTGCCTTTGGAAAGAGGAAAGGCAAGGAATCCTTTATTCTAGATTAAGTTGAGCAAAGGGGACATTACGATTCTCCTTCCCAAATTTGCTTGTCCTCAAGCAATTTTAATCACCCGGATCCCAATTGTATCTCAACTACTTCTTCTTGATGTACTGCACATGAAGCAAACATATCAAAGACAACAAGAGTGTTTAGTAACACTTTTAAATTCCCCTTGTCATGCCTTAGAGACATGATAACTAGCTTGTTCTCGTGGCTCTAGGAAGCCACACAAGAGGGTTTTCATCCTCAAGTGGAAGAACATGGAGCAACAAGCTCTCAATGCCCAATATTAGAAAATGTGCCAAATCTAGATGCCCAAATGAGGTCCTAAGACTCCTTTTATAACCTTCCTTTGGCGCCAAAGCTTGGAAAGGTAAGGCCGACCCATAAGAGTCTTAACCTTCTTTATTTGCTTTTAACCCAACTGACTTGCTTCAAGAGGGAAAACACTAAAAAGAAAACATAAAATTAGAAAAAATGAAAGCAAATGGAAGCTCAATGTTCTTCTCCAACTCTTCTACTTCTTTGCCATGGAGAAGGAATGGCAAGAAGTCCAAATAGTGACCCTTAAGTGGGAAAAAGGGACATTACAGTCCTCCCTTCCCAAAATTGCTTGTCCCCAAGCAATTGCAAACCCAATGTATCTACTGCCCCGTACTCTTCATTCCCCTTACTTTGAAGTTCCATATCCTCTAATGAAATAGGAGATGGCATCCATGATAAAGCATCCATGACCACAATAGGCTTTCCCTTAACTTCAATAGTGCTGTCCCAAAAACAGCTGTAATCATGCATCTTTCTTTCAAAAATCAGAATGTACAAGTCTGAAAATAACACATCATAATCTGATTTTATTCCTCCATTCAACTGAAATCTTCCTTCCTCATTATTCCATGAGGGAATGCACTCAAAAAATGAAAATACATTGCTGTTCATGGCTGCTAATGGCAGCCCCAAATCTGATTTTTGCAAATTCAGTCCTATAATCATGGTATAACAACTACCAGACTGAAATCTCACAAAGAAAAGCAACTCCATAAATAAAGTAAGGACTGAAATTTGATTTACATATGCTGAAAATTTAAGAACAGACCTACAATTAAAATCAACAATTATCTTGGCCTTAAACTTGAGAGATTCAGCCTCCTTGGCATTCCCATGAATGTTAATTTCATCATTCTTCAAGTGGAACTCATACTCCATGTGACTTTTGAGGGAAAGTTCCTCTAAATTTTGGATCTCTAGATACCCCCAAACATTGTGTGACTCAGCTGAAATGAAAACAAGGTAGTCTAAGCAAAATCCATACCTCATCATGGGGTCATAAAACTGAAAGATAGAACCATCATTCTCCTCTTTGGTGGCCATGTGAACAGCTGCAAGTTTATCATAATTGTTTCCCTTTGCCCTTACTTCTTTTGGTTCTCTCATGGAACCATGGGTTAACAATCCATAGAGAGAAAAATCAGAATTCCCTTCAAACTTATGCTTCCTTAAACATGTCATGCTAGCATTCTCTTTCATCAAATTCCATAAGCAAAGAGAAAAACTGAAATTTTTACCTTCACCCTTGTCATGTCTCATGAAGTGGCCCGGATGATCAGCCCATGGAGTATCATGAACAGCCCTCAAGATCCTGTTCTTCACCCTTGATTCAGGTACCAAATAGACTCAGTTTTTGTAAAGGATAAGCCCATCCATCACCTTGTATCTTTCCTTACTTATTTCTCCTTCAAAAACACCATTAGCAAACTTGTTCTTTACATACTCAGCTGAAATTAGTGACTTCCAATCCGCTGTAATTTTAGATAAAGAACAGAAATGTGACTCCCATGAAATAGTATCTTCCACCAAATAACAAATTTGGAGTGTTTCCGGAAGCATACCTTGCAAAGTGATCTTTTTACCTTTGTCCATGAAGCTTATCTTCATGCGTTGATAGTTGAGAGTGAGCTCTCCCAACGAATGCCACCATTGAACTCCAAGCACGATACCCAAATCAGCCATCACATAGAAATCAGCACATACCTTATATGGTTCCAATGCAACTTGGAGTTGAGAACACATCTTGGTATGTTGCATAGAGTGACCATCCGCTAACTTCACAATGAATCCTTTGAAGTCTTCAACCTTCAATCCCACTTGTGCCACCAAGCACTCATTAATAGAACCATGAGTGTCTTCACCATTAATCAAACTCGTGGCTCCTTGTCCTTGGAAGGTAGAATCCTTCATAACCTTGTTAGCATACATAATGATTTCAAAATATTCTTCATCAAAATTTCTTTTAACCATGTGCATGGGGTAAGAATATCATAGACTTCCTTTCTACAATGCAAGAGGTCAACCGGAACCATGTACCCTTGCAAGGAAATATCTAAATGCCATGTGTCATCCCACAAGTTCTTCATATCATCACCAAAACTTGGCATGTGATCTTTAACAACAACTTTCCCAAAAAGACATAAGTATGGCAGCAATATAAAAGGAGATAAAGTGTGATTTCCATCATACCTTGGGTTGTCCACCACATATCTACCTTCCCATGTTGGATGAGGAGTGATCAAAACATCCTCCATATTCCCAATCTTGTGACTCAGAATTTCTGAGTTGAAATCAACCTTCTTCTTCTCCTCATAATCAACAAATGAAGCTTCTTCTGCCTTGGCTTCAACCATATCTTGATGGTGTTCACATAGGGCAACTCTGTGGCTCTTACCATAATCATGGGCACCATAAATCTGCCTCCTCTTGACTGCCGTTCTGGAAAATCCAGAAAATTGAAAATGATCATAGGCACTTGGAAACACATCTTCTTCATCCATGTGACCCCCAACAAGGTCACTCAAAAATCTTGGTCCATGGACCCTATGCAAATCAAATTTTTCATCATATGTATCATCATGAAGACTACCCTTTTGCCATGATTTGCTTTGGAGCATCATATTTGCCCCAAGGTTAACAAAATTCCCATGATCATAAATCCGAAATGGCATGGCATAAAGAAATAAATCTGAGTTACCTCCAAACCTTCGGTTGCCTTGTCTGTGGGTGTTTGAAATGTCTTCGTAGCTCTCACCAAGGTCCCCTCTATCACCAATTTGCTCTTTAGTGACTGCTGCTATAATCAGACCAACAATCTTATTGTCATCATGTTCCTTTGGAGAAGGGTTTCCAACCAGCCCTTTCTCTTCCCCTTCTTGCTCCACACCCCTTGTTTCATCTCTGGATTCATCACAAGTCAAAACATTTTTAGTATTAACCACAGAATGAGCAATTTTTACCTCATGTTGTTGACTCTTTGGAATGGGTGTAAGTGCCATGGCCTTAGGTCCCTTGATCACCAACCCTTCTTCCTCAAACTTCGTGCTTTCTTCATGTTGCTTGTGTGGCATGTGATGTCTAGGCTTGGGCCTAGGTCTTCCTCTATTCACTCCTATGAATTCAACGAGTGAAATGGCCTCATGAATCTCCCTTGGTAAAGCCATATATTCCTCATAACTTGCAGCGATATTCCGTCCACCCGCGGGTCTTGTTTCTTCCTCCAAAATAACCTCCTCCCTAGGAAGGAAAGTGGGCTTTCGTAACCGATCCTCGGGCTGATCCCATTGGTTGCCGTGTACTATAAGCCCTAGTCGAGCTACCATCACCACTTTGAACCCTAGATTCAATGATCTTTTGGAGATATAGGACAAGTCTCTCTTGGCCGACAATTAATTTATCAACTTTAGCTTCTTGAGAGTCATGATCAGCCATGCTACCTTCCTCCCTTGGCTGGTCCTCCTTTCTTCTTCTTTGGTAATAGATGAAACCCTTGTTGCCTTCTTCCATTAAACCCTTGGCCTTTGAAGATCCGAGCTCTGATACCACTGTAATATCCCTTTCAAGGGATTGGACCAACAACCAAGGAAATTAGATAAAACACCAAATAACCAAATCTGATTTCTATAACCAGCAGACTGTAATAAAAACCAGCAAACTGATTCCTCCAAACAACGGTATAAAAATATGCAAAACAGAAAATTCACCCCAATTAACCTTGCCACAATTTAGATATGAGTTTTAGGCATCCAATAGATCAATAATCAATGAAAAATATGAGTCACACACAGCTGGAAAATTAATTACAACCAGTGAATAACAGCCACAACTAAAATATGAAATATGGGTCTAGAAACCCTAAAAATTATGAGAATGTAGATTCCGACCTTAATATGAAAAATCAGATTATGAACTGAAAATTCAACTTTATGTCCTTTAAACCATCAAACCCTACACCAAGGTAGGTTGCTCCACCTATAGAAGGCAATTAAATTTTTTGAAAGTAGATGATTCTCCTCAAATCTGCAATTTACTTCAATACCATGTAAAGTTGAAGGGTTTTCGTCTTTCAACAAAACCACTAGAAGGGTTTTCATCCTTCTAGGAAGCCACACAAGAGGGTTTTTGTCCTCAAGTGGAAGAACATGGAGCAACAAGATCTCAATGCCAAATAATAGAAAATGCGCCAATTTAGATGCCCAAATGAGGTCCTTAGTCTCATTTTATATCTTCATTTGGTGCCAAAGCTTAGAAAGGTAAGACCGACTCATAAGATATATTTTATTCCTTCATTAAGCCTATCTATTTGCCTTTAACCCAACCGACTTGCTTCAAGAAGGAAAACACTAAAAAGAAAACATAAAAATTAGAAAAAATGAAAGCAAATGAAAACTCAATGTTCTTCTCCAACTCTACTTTTTGGCCATGGAGAAGGAATAACAAGAAGTCCAAATAGTGACCCTCAAGTAGGAAAAAGGGACATTACATTGTATTGGAGGACGTGGGAAAACTCTTATGGGTGAAAAATGTGGTTGAAGATGCAAGAAATATTGTCAAGTTCATCTACAATCACACTTGGGTGCTAAACTTGATCAGAGTGCACACCAATGGAAATGAGCTTGTCCTATTGGAAGTCATAAGATTTGCGACAAACTTCATCACATTACAGAGCATTGCAAATTTCACCAACATCAATTAAGAAATGTTTGTGATTCATTGGTGGTTGGAGTCTCCCTATCCTAGGAATGTCAAAGGAGAGGGTCCTGAAGACCATTTTTGATGATATGTTTGCAAAGTGAACTGAGGAAATCATTACTATTTTTTTAAATTATCATTTATTTGTTTTATATATTTTTTGTTAATTTTGATTTTAAATGTGTATTATTTTGTTTTAGGTGTTAGAGCCTTTAGTACGAGTTCTATGGTTGATGGATGGAGAGAGAAAATCAATGAGTTATTTGTATGAGGCAATGGATGTGGCCAAGAAGGCCATAGCTAAATATACGAATGTCAGTATTTAGCTATGGGCTACTACTTGAATCCTAAGTTCTTTTGTTCACATTCATTTAAGGATGATGAGGAGGTTATGAATGGCCTCAATATATGCATAGAGAGGATGATCCCGATGATGACACTAGAGATGTAGTTATTGAGGAGCTGCAAATTTACAAGAATGTAATAGGGAGCTCTTTTACGTGATTTTATGCATTAAAAGAAAATACACCTCTCGCTTAGGTAAAAGCATATCGAGTCATTTATTTTACTTTTCAATCTTGTTACTCGTAGATACTACTTACTAGTACTAAACTTCTTTCATTTTTTCAAGCATAGTTGAGTTACAAAATTATGAATGTTGTATTTCTAGATGTTTGGTGGGAAGAGTATTGTGTGAAAACAACAAATCCTCAAAGGCTAGTCATCTCGTACTCATCATCGACCATGTAGCTCTTCCGACTTACAACATAATTGGAGCATGTTCAAAGTTGTTGATACAAAGAAGCACAACATGTTGACAACCCACCTCAATAACCTTGTCTTCATGGGATACAATCTTCGTTTTATGTGAGACAAGTGGAGGGGGTGCAAAGTTATGATGCAATTGACTTAGATGAAATTAGTCCATATGATGACTGGATCGGCGATGATGTGGATCCCATGTTTACCATGGAGGAGAAAGCAGATTTGGAGAGCGAGACAAAAGAAGCAATAGTATTAGGGGCATTAGGTATTGGTCCGGATCTAGATGATATCTTTGTGGATGATGATGTTGGTGTTGTAGATGAGGAATCTTTACCTTCCACTTCCACAAGGCAGTCACAATAGACTTATTTTAGGCGCACTTGATGAAATGTAATATGTATATTGATATTTCAAAATTCATATGACTTGTACTAGCATTGTAGTTTGTAACTTTGTATTTTGTATTTTGTTTGGTTGAAAACTATTAGAAAACATACGTATAGCATTTTGTACATCCACTTCTCATGTCATTTAACAATGTTTTACATTTAATTTAAGTTTATTTTATGAATTTAATGTTTTTAAAGTAGCGATAAAGTTCTTTGAGTAATGCCAAAAATTGATGATTCCTGATTTCCAAGTCAAATGTTGGGCTGCTGATTAATTGCCGAGTACAATTTTTTGAATGATGCTTTAATCCATATAATGTATGATGCCTAAAGTATAGTATGACTTACAACATTCTAAAATAATTGGCCTTATTGTCTTGATGTACGATAGATACGATCCTTTACAATAATCTTACCATAGTATTTGAACTGTTATGAATATATACTTTTCTGGAGTATTACATAACTGTTTTCTTGCACACATGCTTCTATAAATTACACATTGGTATATATTTTGAACTCTCTTCTAAATCTTTTTGAAAGTTTAACATGTTCCAAACATTTCCTTTCACCAATCTTCCTCAACTTTTCAGATACCACTAACTATGATTGGAAGAAAGGCAAAGATTTTTTTAACAATTTGAATAATTCTAGAATATATGATGCAAAAGTATGACATTTTGACAAAACTAAAAACCTTTTCTTCTATGTTTATCAAGCCCATATGAATCGATGTGGGAACTTTCCTTCCAATTCTTTATAATGATTCTTGCAGTTCTAGGTTTTTCATATCCAAGGTTATAGGTAGTTCTCATATCTTTCTAGTGCTAGAAACTATGTTTGGGGTGGTATGGGTATAGGTTTGATATGTGGAGACGTCGATTTTAAAAAACCCTTGGGTATGATACGTCTTGGATACGTGTGTACACACACACACATACATATATATGTGATACACACACACACACACACACTGTGATACGTGTGTACACACACACACACACACACATATATATGTGTGATACACACACACACACCTGTCTGTGTGTGTGTGTGTGTGTGTGTGTGTGTGTGTGTGTGTGTGTGTGTGTGTGTGTGTGTATTTGTACACACACATATACATATACCACTCATCATTTTTTAGTCCATAAGAAATACAAAACTTGAAAAATATAGTACGATCAATGTTCAAAACATTCAATATACTTGAGATTTTACATTTTCTATGATATATGAATATTGTATTCCTTTGTGTTTCATCCATTTCCTTTGAGATTAATTTTTGTGTTGCGATGGTGGCCATAAAAGATGTATATAGGGAGCTCCTAAAGGACCTATTTAATGAGATTGACTCTAACCTGCCAATGATAACTAAAGAGGTCAGTCCAATGGTTGGTTCTTGCATTCATATTATCCAAAATCACCTTCTAATCCTCCTTAAGGATGTGGGAAGGAGTCAATGTTGTGCCTTGGTAGTTTCTGGGAAAGGATGCTCTTTGAAACTTTAAGCTATGCAATTTGCGGTTCCAAATTTTTCTATTAGTATTGAAGATCACCTGAGATTTGATCTCATAAATAACTTGTACAGAGGCTCAGATATATGTCCAAATTTCTATGAATAGCTTCTTTCCTTGGCCAATTGCGATGATCCCAAATAATTACCTCAAACATTCTTGATATCCTTTGAATATTTTCTCTTCAATAAACTAGAGGGATTTTAAACAATCTCCAGGTTTCCTTGTGGTTGCCATGCCCTCACTGAAGTTTGTTCAAGTTAAAATAATTAAGAAAAACTTTTTTAGAGCCCCCCGACTACCCAATCCTGCGGTTACGTCCAGGTACATCCCAAGTATGTCAAAACGTACCTAAGATGTACCCGGTATGTACGTGGGCCTACCCCGGACGTATCCATACCGGGTACGTATCCAGGGGGTACAGGAGGGTGGGGGACGAACCCTGGTAACATAGGCTAGAAAGTTACTGAACATTTCACACATCCTATTTCCTAGTAGAGAATTGCCATATCTAGGATTTCAATTACAATTTTTGGGCAGTAACCAATGTTTTCACTGTCAAACTCTCTTAGTATTTTGAATATTCGAATATTCACTGTATTTTTTTTTAATATTTTATTATCTCTCTTTCCTTTTTATATATCTCATATATGTAATAACACACAGGCACTTGACATACTTTCATAGTTGTATGGAACTGTTTTGCAGGCTGTGCAATTCCATCCAGAAAGTATTATTACTTCTGAAGGGAAAAAAATTGTTCAAAATTTTATCAACATCATAGAGCGCCTGGAGGGACAACATTCTTTCTGATGCTTGCTTACATGTGACAGAAACTGAGTGAAAGCTATATTCATTTTCCTCAGCATTTTCGTTTTCTAGGCTATTCTTCAGAAGGCATTGAATTTATGGGTTATCCTTCAGGTAGAAAATTGTATGTCCAAATGTTGTGCCTCATTAAGTGTTCTAGAGAGAACAATTTTAAGGAACAAGATAGGAAGGTCAGTAAAAACTACGATTGTTGAGAATGTAGAAAGCAAAATAAAATTAAAATCTGGTGTAGACCTTAAGGTGCAGCAATTTTTAGGTGAAACATAATTGAACCAGATACACAGAAAATGCAAAGTAGATTTGTGTGCAGTATGTGCATGTAAAGAAGTGTCGAAGTCACATAAATTGTGTGCTATTATTTGTTGATCTAGTGCAAATGGTACCAAGTTTAGTTCTAGGATCAGGGGAGTTATGGTGTGACATGAGTTCCCATGTTGGCTAGTTTGACAAGAATTGACATAAATGGAGTAGCCAGCATGGAATTAAATGGTGGTAATATATATTTATGCTCATCACCATCACCATTACCAGTACGAGTTCTTATCTTCCAGGTATTTTACCCTTATTCAAATTGAAGGCATTGTTTACTATTTCAGATATCTGAAAATGCCTTTTACACTGCATCACTTCTCTGCAACATCTTTTAATTAACGTGTAAGAATCTACTTATTTATTAAGAGCTTTCTGACTTCAGGATATTATCCACCGTTTTTAATTATACCCATCTAGAGACTTTATGGTTTTAGCACTATTAAATGAAATTTTCCTAGTATATGGGCAAGAAACACCAGCTTATTTCATGTAACATAATATAAGCTTTCTTGAGGTTGGCAACTCATTTTTACCGATGATGCCTTGAATGGGGAAGCTTCTCAATAGGGAAGCTTCTCAATGTATTCCAGAGTCAATAGTAAATTAAAAGATGCTTGCTTCCTTGATGTCATTTACTACCTTCATTTACATGTAATATAGCACACTTAGTCAAGGTGTTTATGGTGAACTTTTGTAACTACTTGTAAATGCAAATGCGCACCAAAACACCAAACCAAGGCATTGGGGAGGCACATACAATTTTTGATTTACTATAACTTTGTCAAGCAAAAGTTTTTAGTTTTCTTGGCATAGCAAAACTATTTATTTAGAGTAGTGCTATCAAGGATGTTCTGGTCTTTCAATTCTGAAGTTTTCCCCTTCTGTTCTTAATATTTTAATGGGATTGATCCATATTTTACCTTCTCCACAATATCATTTTTCAAAGTGAATTGTCTCAATACTTGGTCCTAAGATATTTATATTTTAGTATGGAGATTTTTCTTAAATTAAAACTCGGTATTTGGATGTTTTCTATTCAGTTTTTTTTTTTCCTGGTAACTGCCCCAATAGTATTGTAGTTTTCGCTTTTTGCAATACTGTGCATAGTATTTTGTGCCAAGCTAAATTTAACCCAATTTCCTACAGTTGTGAATAATACTTTATTTATCATAAATATTTAAAAACTAAAAATGACTTGTAAATTTCTAAAATTTATTTTATCTTGATTCTTATAGACTAGTACATATTGATGTGACATTTTTTTCTGGTTATTTAAAAATTCTAAAAGCCAAACCACAAAAGGTAATGTGACAAGTGGTAATATTTTCATTCTTTATGAAATTTCAACAAATAGAACAAAAGCCTTTATGGATGTACTAAAGCTGTTCACAGCCCTTGTTGTTTAATGCTTTATGCATATGTTTGATTTAAACAAACTAAGAACTCCTTTTGTTGTTGATCAAGTTCTATTGTTCTTGATTAATAAAGGTTGAGTCAAGCATGTCTTGAGCTTCGTATATATTATTCTCATCTCTTTTTGTTTTGTCACATCTTCTAAATTAACTGCCTAATTCTATTGTTAAAACTTTATGTTCAATTTTATTCTGTTTGAATTGATGTCTAATTGGATGTTTGGTTTCACATCAAAGTTGGGTAATGATTCCATGATGGAGGTAACAAACTCTCACAATTTCTTTCCACTTGTACATTGTGATTAACAATAAGAAGCGGCTAGGGTGCTAGTTTTGGCTGATGTGCCTTGCTATTGTTAATAAAGAGTTGTAGGTTTACCTTTAAAGCAATTTTCCATTCATATGATTTTAGGTTGTTTTACTTGTTTTAGTACTTTCTTTTTTGCGAAGCGTGCTATTTGTGGATAATGTTTGAAGACATACAAACAATTAAGTAGTGGATCACAATTGACATGAGACTTCTAATAGAATGGGCTGAATACAAAGCTATATGTAAATGATAAGGCACATCTAATAGAATGGGCTAGCTTCGTTTCTAAGTAGGTGCAACCATCTTAGTTATAAAGAACATTTTGGTCATTGAATAATGGATATTCCACAAAGATGCCCACAATGCACAACAATATTGTAATGGAAGAATGTAATTGATATGAAACCAAGTAGTCACAATTTTAAATATCATGGTGGAAATTGTGATACATACATAAATTTGCAGAAGAAACATTAAACTTATTGTGACATATTAGAATTCATAATGCCAAATACAATTTATTCGAAGATTTCTAAATTTATAGAAGAGGTTATAAGTATTGAAATTAAGTAGAAATGTAATAAGGGATATTGTTATGAGTGTGTTTAAGCACACTAAACATCAAAGGAATTAACTCTACTCGTTTGAAAACTCCTCTTAGAAATAAGATTCAAGGTATGAAATACTTTGCACGTATAGCTTCAGTTGGGAGACTATATGGCCAAGTGTTAACCTATGGAGGGACTTGTGTGTTTGAACAAACCACCTATTAAACCTTGGATTCTAGATATGAATATCCTGATTTGAATTAAGTTTATCTCTTTGGTATTTACAATGGTTCTAAGTGATTTGAGTCTCATAAAAAAATTCTAAAACAGAGGGAAGTGCAAAGCGAAAAATGACTACTCACTTTATTTTTTAAGCATTGGCTCATATCTACATAAACTCTAAGCAATGACTCAAATGAAAGTAACATTAGGAATCATAGCTCTGCATTCAAACCAATAATTATTGTTCATTTACCAAGCTCATGATAAAGGTTAGTCAACATAATATTTGTTTAAACTAATCAAATTCAACAAGAAAACAAAGCAATTATCCATTCACCAAAATCTCTAAACCATTTAGTAATTATGATTTCATAGCACATCCAAGGAATCAAATGCAATAAACATCAACTCGTGGAAATAAAACTAACAAAATCTCAATCTCTTACCTTATGATTTAAATGAAATTAGAAATGTGAACTTTATTTATTAACAAAAAGAGATTTGTTGTCTAGGCCTCAAAAACATGATTTCTCAATTGAAAACAATAATGCAACTCACAAACATCTTGCGAAAACTCTAAAATCTTTCTTTTGTATTGAATTCAATGCCAAGAGTTATTTTACAATAAAATTACATTGTATTTATAAAACATGGGATTTGGCCAACGCCTTTGCATAATCTGAAGCTTCTAGAAAAATGGCCTACTCTAAGAAAAGAGAAAACATTAAAGAATAAAACTAAAACGAACATACGGAAGAAGATATTTTTGGAATATGCTTACATAATCTATAACGATTACCTCCAAAATGAACCTCTAAAAAGAATAATCACCATTCCTCTTTGTTCTAAGCACAACTAATGAGTTCTAAGCGCATGGATAAAAGATTCCCTAAAAATACTCGAGATAACAACCATTATCTTTTGCATGATTGGTTTTCACTCATGAAATTGCCTCTCTATTTGTCTTTATGTTAGTTCACCAAATTTAGTTTATTTAACCTTTGCATCCTTATACATCTATATGCTAAAATGGCTCCAAAAGTTGCCTCTTGAATCTTCTTTGCGATTATTTATTCCCTCTAATATCTTTGTTTTTACTTCGCCTCTTTAAAAAAAGCTTCAACACCTTAATCTTTGTAAAATTGGCTTTAGCTCTTAGGTTAGAAGTTCCATGCATTAACTTTTCGACTTTGACTATACATGTTTCCTCTATTCAACTTTGTTGTCCACATATGTTTTTGTCTTTAGCTAAAAACACTTAAGCATTTATTTGGTGGCCGACCAATGATAAATCTTCACATATGACTCTTCCCTATGATTGTCTACTTTTAAAACCTTAACTTTCATTGATGTTATGAAGACCATCAACACCATCGCATCTTGCATGTCTTTGGATTTGGCCTTGACTTCGTACTTGGAAAGTGTTGATGTGAGACACATGGCCTCCATTGGTGCCATCACTTCTTGCAAACTCTCCAAACTTCAAACTTAGACTTCCATACATTAGGTGTGCTGATATTTTACACTTAACTTGTCATTGGTGGGAAGTTATTTGGTCCGGGTCTAACTTTTGTCCCCTAGAAGGCACTAATGAGAGACACATGGCCTCCATCGGTGCTACCGCATCTCGCAAGCCCTTAAGATTTTGATTTGCATGTCTTCCATTGTGTCGATCTACGAATCTTGCCCATTATCGATGCTCTTGCTTTTCTCTTGGTTTTCCTTGATGTGTTGATGTGTGATAATTGTTGCTGATCGTTAGCATTGCTTACTGCATGTCTTAGAAGTTTTTAGCTCACCCAAAGATTTGCTGAGTGCCAATTAATGACGCCCGTTCTTCCTGCCACATGGCTTTAATTAATGAAGGCTACGAACCTGTGATAGAGACAAATACTCAGATTAAATTCGACGACTTTAAGCTAATTTGAAATGCAAAGCTAACCGTCAAGTGAACGTTGTTAAAGCACACTAGTGAAAACACTTTTTGAGATAAAGACAAGGGTTAGAACATGATGCAAATGTAAGAATTAAACCTTTGGAAGTATGAGCAAGTTATAAACTAGTTTAACTTTTTTGTTTTTCATGGTTTTAATCATAATGCAAAACCAAAGACCTCTAATCACGTTAGAGCTTTAAAACTTGGTTTCATAACTCATGAATAAAAGGGGGCTCCATTTTCTTTGCCAAAAGGGAGCGAGAGTGTGTTGACCACAAGAAATGGCTACTATCATGGGGAAAATACTATAAAAGTGTTTAGAATCTAGAATCTCAAGTTTCTCAATTCAAAGGAGGGTGCTATAATAAGAAAAAATGTTTAAAACTTACGATTAATATTCAAATGATTGATGTATGTTGTTACTTTTGATATAATAAGTAAAATACTTCCAAGAGTCAAGTTTGTGATCTTCTACTTTAATCCATCCTTCTTTAAAACTTATATTGAATGATCAAAACTTGTTAAACTTGTAACTCCACTATATGAAGGTTTTAAGCATTTCTTTACTACCACCTAGGCATCCATAGCCCCGATAGAGATACTCTTGGCTTCACTCAAAGTCTTGCTCCATTGTCAATCAAACATTCATAACCCTAACATAGATTGTTCAAATCACCTCTTTAAGAAACTATTCAGATTTTCTTTATTTGTTTTTATTTTTAAGAGAAGTTTCACTTTGATTTTTATTATTCAACTCATTTTTTCTTTCTTAGGTATGGTTATTTTTGTAAAATTATCAGCAATTACAAAAAAATAACTCGAACTTCAAACATAAACAACATTTTTGAAAGTTATTTCAAAATCCTAAAAATGAAATTTAATGTTTTTAATCCTCGTTAACTCTTTTGAGGGATTCTTTGAATTTGTTTCCATTTCTTTGTAATTTGTATAGGAAACAAAGCTCTTGATAACCTTTCCAACTTAATGAAAGTGTGAAAACTATGTAAGAAAACATGAAATTAGTCTAAAACATAGAGAAACTAATTTTACTCTTAAAACTAATAATTATACAACAAAGATGGTGGATGAACTTGGAAATTTTGAATGAGACACTTCTTATTGTAAGGTAGCAACAAATTTTCACTTTTAATAGTTCTCAAGATAACATCTACATCCATGTATTCATTTCAAAAATATACCAATACAAACATTCCGAGTTAAAAGAGTTGTTGATTTCCTCTTGTCATGATTTCTAAAAAATGTAAAATCAACAAACATATTAGGTTAAAAACAAGTTACCTCAAAATCAAGCCATTGAAATGCTTGGAACTCTTTTACCTCAATTTGGTGAAGCGCGGGCATGTGGGTTTTATTGAGATGTATGCTTTTGAACTTCTTCTTTGATCAATCTCTTTCTCAACAATCTGCTGCAATTTGTACTCCCCTATCTTCTCGGTGTTGTGGAGTAGATCTATCCATTTTTTCCGCTGCAAATTGTGAAATGAGGTTTGCTTCTTCTTCTTTTTCAACTCCATATTTCTCAAATGAAACTATGAATTCCATCGTTTCTTCCATCATGGATTCTTGAATAGATGGCTCATCGCCTCTTTGTCAATCTCTTCTTGTATGTATATCAAACACACTTTTGAATTTGCAAAAGAAAACTCAACTATCTCTTCTTGCAACTCCATTTTTTCTTGGCGTTCATGCTTAATTGGATTCTCCAAATATGTAAAAACACATGAACTAATAACATTTCCATTGAAAAAACCAATTGTTGATGTTAAATAATTAATTTCTAAAATACATTCTAAACTTAATTCAAAGCATGACATTATTTCTTCCCCATTTTCTTGCTCCTTGTCATGTAGCTTGTGAATGTCCTCTCTGTATCATCCTCATATTTAGAATAGTCAAAATAAATATAAATTTGAACACATTCATTCTTATTTACAACATATGCATTGATTGGTTTAACAAACTGATTTGTTCTTGACTCAACAAAATGACTATGCATAAATTTATGATTTAAATGGGGGACCAAGAGAGGATTCAAATTTGATTAAACATTAAGGGCATTTGAGGGAACATTTAAAAATGGAACAACATTGGTTCCATGGGAAGATAATTGTATATCTAGTGTTAGTGCTTCGCATAAGTTGAGACTAATTGTACACCATAAGTTTTTACAAATTTAGACAAAAGTGGATCAAAAGTATGGATGTAAATGTCTACAAGTGCTATTTCATGAGGTAGATGGTTGTCTAGAATGTTGTTAATGACTTCTGAAATTTGATATTAAAATTTCAAAGTGACTCATGAGGTTGTCTTTTGATTGTGACTAACTAATCTATAATTGTAAATGGGTCTATGAGCTATCTTAAATTTACAACAAATGCATATTCTAATTCCTTCCAACTAGAAATTGAACCAAGGGTTCGCCTAAAAAACCACTCATATTCAAGGTCATTCAAAATAAAGGGAAACAATATGTAAGCCAAATTTTCATGTTGCACAATCAAAATACTTAAAACATTCTTAAAATCAATAACATGCTTCTCATCGGTAGTCATTCTACTATCGAACTTACAAAAAAATTTCAAAGCATCCTTAGGAAATTTATTTTAAATACTAAAATTAATTGCAGTTTCTCTTAGTCAAAACATTATTTAGTTTTGTGATTTTCCAACATTTAGAAGAGGAACTAAATAAAGCAAAAATTAGACAAAAACATCAACTCTCGATTGTGCGTTGAAGCATATCAAAAGAGAATAAACACAAAAGAATAACAGATCGATGATTTCATAGAAGAAAATCTTAAAATAAATTCAGATTAATAATAGATCTAAAGATTTTGAGTTGCAATGTTTGAATAAAACCAAATTTAACAACCCAAAGAGGTTAGATCTAAATGAAATTCAAGATACTGAGATCTCAAAATTAAACTATTTTCATAATAGACCTAAAATAAACACTCCCACTTAAACCAAATTCAACACAACCCAAAGGATAAAACAACTCAAAAATTAGATTTAAGATGTCTTATGAAAAGTGTTCTTAGTGAGAAAATTTATTATGTAGGGTTTAAGCATGTTGATCACAAGATAGACTTGAAAAATGAGGCGAACAACCCTCATTCCAGTTTGATTTTTTTGTTATGAGTTTGTTTAAGCACACTAAACATAAAAGGGAATAAACCCTACTCGTTTTAAAACCTTTGTTTGAAATATGATTCAATGTACAAAATACTCTACACATATAATTTTAGTTGGGAGACTATATGGCCAAGTGTTAACTTGCGAAGGTATTGGTGTGTTTGGAAAAATCATCTATTAAATCTTGGATTGTGGATCTGAATATCTTGATATGAATGAAGCTCAAACTACTAGTATTTACAATCATTCTAAGTGATTTGGGTCTCTTAAAAAAACTAAAAACATGAGGGAAGGGTAAGGCGAAAAGGGAGTTAGACTCTCTCTATAACGACCACATAGTTCACACACAAAAACAAGAGTAAAAATACCATAATATTTTTTTGTCTTTCATTACTTGATACATGACACCACATGGGATCACTTAGGATAACTCAACATCACACAAGACATTTATACCAACATGGGCCTACATGTACCACAAGATGAGAAGTGATTGGAACCACAAGGAAATATGACACACATTACTAAGCCTACCTAAGAGGCTTACATAAGGGAGATGTCATCATTGTAACTACCCCTTATCACTCTAAGAAGGAATCCTAGCTAGCCTTTGGTTCCTCCAAAGCATACACACCACATCAACTTCGACATGCCCCTTATCCCTCCATTATAACACACACTTATCCCTCCACTAAGACTAGCCACGAATTCCTTTGGTTCCTCCAAGAAAAACACACATTTCCCTTATTCCTCCCTTCACTAGCTACACCTTATTCCTCCAATAATCAATGATGAAACCTCACCCCAATAAGAAGAGAACATAACCACATGAAACACATGATGCACATCATAATTACATTTCCAAAATGAAGTACAACAATGATCTAACTACTTTACAAACTTATGGATATACACTTTCCATGACACACATTTTTATGGTTACATATTTATTACAATCATGTTTCAATAATTATCTTAAGGATTTAAAGAGCACTTAACATGTGAACATACATTCTCCTTTTTCTAGACTAACTTTCCTTTATATCATTTAACATTTAACCGAAATGGTTTTATTTAATTTTTTTCATATACCTCATTATAATTAATTTGTATAACACAATTGTTAATAGGGACATTTATACACACATGAGGCTACTAGTTCTTGTCCCAAGGTTCCTTTTCTAAGTAACATGTTTACTTGGTTTAGTGTCATAATTTCATTACGTAGTAGGATCTAGTGTGTGGTCAAGAGGAAAATAAGTCTATGCTGTAAAGGATTAAGGTTCACAATTGTCTCTTTTCTTTTAAATATACTTTAATGATTGGTTGTGTTTGCGAAAATGTCGATAAACATACATGTTGGTGGTGCAAATTAACTCACAACAATTAGTATGTTGTTCACTAATCCATAGTCATTTATTCATCAGACCTAGGGACGTAAACTTTCAATTCTTCCAATGTTGTATACACAATTTACAGGTGCTTAAGAGGTATAAACTAAAGTATTGTTGTCACAACAATTGGAAAATACAATGCTAGAAATAAACTAAGTTACAAATTAAAGTAGATGCTACAACTAATTAATAAAGCAGGTAAAAGCATAACACAAGTAAAGGAATAAATTGTTGTAATTCTAATCTATTCATGCAAGGAACTAAAACAACAAACAAAAAGGAAGGGGGTTTAGCAAACCACAAGTGGGCCCTACCTTGGGTGCTAACCCTTCCTAAGGCTTGTGTCTACAACAAAATGATAGAACTCATATTTATTCATGAACATGAAGATTTAGAATGAAACTTACAGCAATTCCCTAATTATGGATCGATTCCCCTTTAACAGTCTTGACATTCTCTTTATATTCAACAGAGACATGAAGAGACCAATTCAAACTAACAATTATAATTTGATTAAGTACAAGATCATTACCAAGAAATCCATAGATTCTTATGCATACAATAACTGAGAAAAGGTGTTCTAATACAACAACATAACTAACTATTCAGTCTAACAATCAATTATCAAGTTAAATCAACTAGTTCCACAGTTGTAGTTGTAGAGCATAATTAGGTATTGGTGTGAGATCTACTTCTTGTTGTCATAACTACTTCTTTATTGACATGTGAAAACTTAGGTGAAGTATCCATATTGATCAAGCTTCCCAAAATCACAATCTTGTATATGCACGTGTTGTTCTTTGGTTGCGGGTTATTTGTTGTGGATGAGTCCCGATTCTTTGCATGTTAGTTGCTACGGATGAGTCCCTTTACATTGTGAATGAGTTTCTTTGGTTGCATGTTAGTGGATATACATAACAACTCTTTGGCAATCAAGACAACATTTATTCAAAGCACTATTTAATCATCACATTACATTCAGAAGAATAAATGCATCCATAATCCACAAAATAAAGTAAACTTAGTAGTAATTATATTAATTAATATAAGTGCCATAAGTTCAAGATTTATCAGATATGTTCAGTAGTATATGGAAATGACAAGTTTAGGGGAGTACACATGGATAAATAAAAATACAAAGATGAGGCATTTAAAATAGTAAATAAAAGGGCTCATCACACCCCCAGATTGAGCTTCTTGAATGTCATCATTTAAGAATTCTTGCATTCTTGCATACTTTTATTGGGGTCAACTTGAATAATGTTGCACAACCTCCTGAAATCCATTGGTATTGAGGTGCCTTTTGGTTCACTGAAGATATAACTTGCATTCTTCTTATACATTTCCATTACCTTGTCTTGCAAGTCCTCATTGAGCTCTATGTTCCCAAACTAGTGGGGGATAGGAAAATAAAAAATTGGTGGATAATAAGCAATGGGAAACTAAGCTTTTCCACATCCCTTAAAGACTTCATTATATGAATTTATCCTTCTGAAAGTTTGAATGATATTAGGATATGAATGCACTTCTTTCCTCTTCATCTCTGGTGGCATTTCTTCCCATCTTGCCCCTGCAGATATGTACTATTTCCATGTTATTATACTTAATGAAGTCTCTTTCCTCATCATGGGATTCTTGTCTCATCATGTATACCCTTTGTTTTATTTTCTGCTCTACCATAAACTTCCCATATTCCTTAATCATTGCCTTAGTGTTTCCATATTCTTCCCTAATCATCAAAGGTTGTACCTTGCACAAGTGTTTGTAATCCACCATTTGTTTCTCCTGTATAGCTCATTGTTGAAGTAGGAAAATAGTGCCCAAATTTGTACATCCCCAATGTAGAGTATAGGGATCCAGTCTCTGTCATACTCTAAAGCATAATTATACATATATAGTTCACAGAGAAGTAATTGGATCTCATGGGGCATTTTTAGATATATTTTGAAGAAAGGCCTGGCTCCATTGATATCAAATGGGATATCATTGTTAATACAAGTATATTTTAATTGCAACATTTTTTCTTTTAAGAAGACAACATAAATGTTTGACGATGGTCTACATTTGAATATTTCATTTATCACCTGAATGTAGCTTCTTGTTTCTTTTTTAGCCTTGCAATTTCATTCCTTGGCCCTGAGTTATCTATCTTTTTCCTCCAGATCCTGTTGATGTTGGAAGAGTAACTCTTCCTTTCTCTTATCTTATTTCCTTTGTAGCTTGTTAACATAACTCTCAAATTGTTGTACCCAATAGTCTAGCAAAGTGGTTTGGGTTGCCATATTTCTACATGCTAGCCTAGGAGGCTCTCTAAAAATTCTTTTATGACAACCTATGGCTGCAAGTTGGGTGGTGGCATTGGTGGAGACATAGGTTTTGAGATTACATGAGCTATATTTGGGGAAACTAGAGGACTTTCTATGTGCATTGGCTCAATAGATTCATGAATAGGTTTTGGCTCAAGGGTTTGGACAATGTTTTCAATTATTTCTTCAATATCAAGTGGCAAAATTTCTACAGTATCCATTGCATTGGTTTGTGTTTCATTTATTGTTTGTGCCATCATTTCCTCAGGTTGTTCTTAGTTACTTGCAACCATAGTGGTTACTTCCTCAATTTCCTTGGTCACTACATCTTCTTCATGTTGTGCATGAATAGCCTCTATTTCATTAGGGATCTTATGAACATTCATTATATTTCAATTTCTTCTACTGACACTTCTCCTTCATGTTGCATGTGGGTTTCCCCAACATGAACAAAATCTGTTTGAACTCTAATTGTTCAGTAGGGATCTTATGAGAAGGTTGCTCACCTAACACTTCCTCCTTTTTCTCTTCCACTTCATTGGTATGTTCTACATACTATGTTTGCATTTGTGTCCCCATGATCTTCCTGCTCAACTTCCATTGGAATAGCTTCCTTAGTCTTTTCTATTTCCTCTTCATCACTATCCAGGAATATTTGAATGTTTCTTCTAGAATTTGAATTTTTATTTTTAAGTATTGAGTCTATGGGATCTCCTTGGTGGCTTAGAGGTTTTGTTGAAGAATTTTACTTTTGCCTTTGGAGGAAGAAGACTCAGGTGTGGATATGTTTAGAAAATTTTTTTGGTAATAATAATTCTATTAGGGGAGATTGGCCTAGAGTCCTTCTCAGGAGATGGAGGTTTATCATGGATAAGTGTTTTTACAAGTATAATAGTTATGTGGAAGTAGGGGTTTATGCAGAATTTTTTTGGTAGAAATGTAGTAGCTACATTTTAGGTGGAGGAGGTGCAAAAGACCCAAGTTGAGCTTCTCTCTTTTTTTCCCTTCTACAAAAAATCATTAATATGTTTTTCCTAGAAAAATCTCCCTAGTTTACTATAGGATGTTTAATTGCCAATGCATGTTTCACAATTAAAGTGACAAGACAATGGTGAGACAAGGAAGACCTACCCCTTTGTGATTCCCTACTCATCTTCTTCAAACTCTCATGCAAGAAATTAGGAACATTCACATGTCTGCCATTCTTTAAATGATTAAGTAGTTTAAAATGGACAATATTTAACCTTGAATACCGACCCTCATAGGTAAAATATTTTATGATATAGTTTGACACATCTACCCAAAAGGGTTTTAAAGAAGTTCGTAGAGTACCTTTTTTTGTCACAAAGTTTTCATCCTCATCTACAAAAGCCGTGTGAGCTTCGTCTGGATTGGATTTTACAGGAAACATTTCACCCTCCTCTGGTAGTCCATGTAACTATGCAACCAATATTTCATCATCAAATTTAACTTTCAAACCCTTTACTGTTGCTTTCCCATCCCTGAAGGTGGCGGAAAATTTTGTGACCATCAAATCATTGAAACCTTGGAATTTATTGATGTATTCCATCTAACCACTATCATGAAAGTACTGTAGAATTTGTGGTTGATTTTACATTGTATGAGTGGTCTATAGGTTCATTTCTAATCAAGTCTTCCCCCATTGTTAAGTTTTGTAACTTCCTTAAGCTTTGTGAAGTAAGATATCTTTCACTTGAATTGATTATGCAAAATTCGAATGAGTGTAAGAACTCAAGTTTTCATTTTCAAAATTTGTGACCGATTTTACATGCAGCTTGAAAAAGTGAGCATTAATTTGAATTGAAGGATATCCCATGTGAAGTGAGGCTTTGTGATAACATGGGGTGACGTGGGAGACAATGTCATTTATGAAAGGTGATGAAACATTATGGGATTAAATTTTATTGATGACATGACACAAATATTAATTACTTATAATTATTCTATCACTACTTTAATAAAGTGGATAAGTGCACTTATCTCAAGAAGTACTTTTGATGATTGTGACATGTGCCTTGTTTGAAATTCGTGCCCTTGGATGCATGCAAAGTCATGATGGTTACATGTTGAGTTGAGATGCTCCATTCTTGCAAGTAGTGTAATTTATATTTTTGTAAGTGTGTTGTATAGAATAAGGTCCCTTGATAATGAATTAATTAATTCCCATAGAGAGGAAGATTAAATATTTATTGTGTCATTCTATCTTCATAGGTTTTTGTCAGGCACAATTTGATCCTTATTTCTCTTCATACAATCATGAGTTCTATCAAATAGGAAAGAAAAATAGGGCTTTGGTTACATGCTACTACAAGTGGACATTCTAGTCTTTGCACCACCTCCTTTCATCAAAGATTATGCACTCCTTGCCACAAATACACCAAATCTTGCAAAACAAAAATGCTAATAAAATAAAACATGTTAGTGAGTGGTTTGATCACCATGAAGGATGATCACATCACTTTTATTCCTCCTTGGGTATCAACAAGATGGATATACCAAGGCCACTGAAGATCTCATTCCTTAAAACTTCAGAAGATGAACCAACAGGTTCAACTTTTGACCTCAATTATGATGTTCTCATTTCCATCTGCTTTGGCCTCCTCTGAACTGTTGGATGAAGGTTCTCCTATCAGTTGGATTTTTTACAACCTCAATCTATGACCATTTACTAGTAGTTTGAATCTCACAAGATCAATGGTGGTGAGTTTCACAGCTCCATTGGGAAAGATCTTCTCAATCTCATATGGACCTAGCCACCTTTCTGAGTTTTCCCATGTGGTCCTTGTATTTGGAGTCAAAGAGAAGAGACCAATCACCTTCTTGAAATTGCCTTGTTTTGATGAACCTGTCATGCCACTTGATCCTTTATTTTTATACCACCTCTGTATTATGAATAGTCTGTGCCTCCTCATTTCATCCAACTCATTGAGTTGAAGAATCCTTTTCCTTTGAGCTTCAGAAAAATCTATGCCTAATTCAATGCAGTTCTTAATGTCTTGTGCTCAAACTCAATAGGGAGAACAACAATCTTACCATACAGTAGCTCAAAAGGTGTGAATCTAGTTGTTGTCTTCCATGTGGTATTGAATGCCCAAAATTCCTTTGGAAGTCTTTCTGACCAATCCCTTCTATGCAACTGCAATGGTCTTTGTCAAGATGGCTTTAATTTCTCTGTTTGTTACTTCATCTTGGCCATTGGATTGTGGATGATAAGGTGTAGAATTCCTATGCTTGATTTCATATTTTTAGCTAAATCAGCAATAAATTCAGTAGTGAAGTGGGTACCTTGATCTATGACAATCTCTCTTGGCACTCCATACCTTGTAAAGATGTGGTCATATAGGAATTTTGCAACTTTTTCACTCTTTTGATTTGGTAACGCTTTCACTTCTATCCATTTGGTGAGGTAGTTTGTGCACACTAGAATGTACTCTTTTTTTTGAGACTTAGGATCTATGGGACCAATAAAGTCCAATCCCCATTTTTCAAATGGTTGTAATACTAGTTGAGGCTGCAATGGCATTTCATCGATTTGGTAGGATTTCCCATTCTTTGGCACTTATCACATCTTCTCGCATACAATGTTGCATCCTTGTGTAGTGTAGGCCAATAATACCCTGTTGTTAATAATTTCTGCATTGTTATTTTTGCAGAAAAGTGTCCTCCACATGGCTCACTATGACAAGATTTGAGGACATCATAAATTTCCTCATCATCTATACATCTTCTCATAACATTATCTTTCCCTGTGTGGAATAGGAAACTAGCTATCCAAGAAAAATTCACACTTTTCTCAACAATATATTTCTTTTCAGAATATAGATAGTGTGGAGGTGTCTTACCTGAAACCAAATAGTTGGCTATATCAACATGGGGTGTCTTGGTGGAAATGGAAAACAAGTGCTCATCTAGGAAAGAATCATCCATTACTTCTTCATTATTATTCTCCATTCTTGAAAGAAAATATGTTACAACATTATCTTTCCTAGGCTTATCCATAATTTTTACATCAAACTCTTGTAAAAATTAACAACCATATGATTATCTTACTACTTACAACTAGTTTTTGATCAAATATTTAATGACAACATGGTGCGTGTTGATAAATACTGGATAACTCGTGATATAGTGCCTAAACTTGTTGATGGCATATACAATTGCCAAAAATCTTTCTCAATGACCGTATAGTTAAGCTCAACATGCTACAAGTTCTTATTGACATAATAGATTGCATAATTGAGTATCCCATATTTCTGTCCTAAAACAACTCCAATGGTGTGATCTGAGGCATCAATGTGTATATGAAATGGAAAACTCCAATATGGTCCTCTTAAAATAGGTGCAAAAGTTAGCATTTGCTTCAAAGTTTGGAATGCACTTCACATTTCTCTATCCATACAAATGCAACATCCTTTCCCAACAAAAAAAAAAATGGTGCTGTAATTCTACTGAAATCTTGAATGAATATTCCTATAATACCCAACATGACCCAAGAATCTCCTTACATATTTCTTCTTTTTAGGTGTTGGCAGGTTTATAATCACTGATATTTTGTTGGATCTACCTGGATTCCAGTAAGATGATAGATAATGACCTAACACTATCCCCTCAGACATCATCATATAACATTTTTCGTTGCTCAAAGATAGGTTATGCTCCTTGCATCTCTTGAGAACCTTGTCTAAGTTCTTCATTGCTTCATCAAAAGTACTGCCATGGACTGTAAAATCATCCATATATACCTCCATGTAATCATTGGTTAGATATGAGAAGATGCTAAGAACTGCTCTCTGAAATGTGGCAGGTGCATTACATAGCCAAAGGGAAGAACAAAGTATGCAAACATTCCCCATGGGCATGTGAATGTGGTCTTGTCTTGATCCTGGTGCAATTTGAATTTGGTTATAGCCACTATAGCCATCTAGAAAAGAAAAATACTTTTTTCAGCAAGAGTGTCGAGTACCTAATCAATAAAAGGGAGTGGAAAATGATCCTTCTTTGTTGTTGCATTCAACTCCCTATAGTCTACATAGATTCTCCATTTTCCATTATTTTTAGGTACAATAACAAGGGGTGACACCCATTGACTATGTCTAAAATTGGATATATGAATCCAACATCCAATAATTTCTTTAATTCTTCTTTCACTATATCCCTCACTGTTGGGTTCATTCTCACTATGATTTGTCTTATTGGCTTGCAATTATCTTTGATGTATATCTTATGAGTACATAGTTTAGGATGGATTCCATGCATGTCTCCATAGTCCCATGCAAATGTTGTCCTATGCTTTTTGAGAAGAGAAACTAACAACTTCTCTTGTTGCATGCTCAACATTTTGTTCACATTGAGTGGCTTTCCGGTGTAATTTCCACTTGCTTTAGAAATATTAGTCATGGAGCATATGTTACTACTTAGAATTCAATATATACAATCATGTGGAAGAAGTTGGTGTAGGATGTAGTTCTTACCTGGAACATTCATAGTACTCTGCTTTATGGTAAGATTTGATTCTCGGAAACTTATGCATTACAATTTTCCATCTTCTTCTTCATTCTTACCATAATTATTTATGTAGAACATAGAAAGAACAACATCTTCCTCATGTCCCTCTATTATGCATGAATTATCCAGCATCATGAGCTGTTGAACTGAGCTTTGGTCTTCTTTTGGTTCTTCCACCCAAACGGTTTGGTCTTCTTCATTGAATGGTTGTGCAGGAGGGTAAAGCATAAGATTTTTGGTGCCACTTCCATTAGAGATGATCATATTACTAGATTTGCATCCAATGAATGCATCATTTAGTTATTAACCACAGTCTCACTAGGATGATAGGATATCTCCTAAGCTTGTTTTGGTTGGAGAAGAATGAATTTAGTATGGTACTCCCAGAGTCTACCACTACTACCACATCTCAAAACTCCTTCAAAGGCTTAACTATTGATCTATCTGCAAGCTACAAGACTATGGTTGTTGGTCTTAGTCCTTATAACTTCAAATCATCCATGATCTATTTTTTCATTACATTTATTGTTTCCCCCAAGTCAATCAAATGTGTTTTTATCACTATGCCATTGATTGTGACATTTACCTAAAGGGTTGCCTAGATCTATATATTTGGGCAGAATTGAGTTCCCAAGCATAATATCAACTAGTTGTCCAATGACTATGAGTAGATGGATCTCTCCTCTTCCTTCCTGGCTTCTTAATGCATAGGTCCTTAACTAGTTTATTGTAGATGGGCACATCCTTAATAGCTTGAATCAATGGTATTTTGACACAAATGTCTTTGAGCTAATTGAAAATTAGAATCATATTTGATTTGAGGTCAATATTCTTTTCTTGTAACCTTTCAGGAAATGGTGGCTCATTACCCTGTGTTTTACCTTTGTTGGAAATTTTGTGCAGGTTGTTGCGGATCTTCCTACAACGTCTTCTGTTGTTGTGGGTCATCATGCAACAATTGTGGTTCCTCATCAATATTAGTAATTGTGTAGGTCCATTTGGTGAAGGAAGTGCTCTTCCTGAGTGAAGATGGATATTGTTGATATTAACAAAATAGGTAGGTATTGAGTTGGTTTAGTGGAATAGGTTGGTTGAGCAACTTTATTATTAGGATTAGGCATTGGTTGAGTAGGTAGTTGTGTAGCTTTTTATTGGGATATTGATTGGGGTTTATCATTAGAGCTTGCTGCTGCTGCTGATAAGGAGGTTGTGGATAAGCTTGTTGGTAATTAGGAGGTGGGTTATTCTATTGCTATCCTCCCCTCAAGGTTGTTACCATGATTGAGGAGGTTTTGCCCATTTTGTTGTGGTTGGCCTTAGAATTGAGGTTGTCACTATTGTTGATATTGGTTAGGATATGGGGCCCATCCTTGAGGGTTATCCCAAGGTGGGGGTTGCATATATGAATTATTAGACCAATTTTGAAATGAATGCATAGGGTCTTGTGTCATACCTCCTTGCCTCGGTGGCCATGGTTTCCTTTGAGAAACATAGAAAACTTTCCCATCCTTTATCTCCAACATCTTGAAATCAGGTGAAGCCTCCCTTTCTTGAGCAATGTTGGCTAATTCTCTACATCTGATCTGATTTCTTCTTTACTTGCATGCATGAAATACTCTGTGAGTGCTACTTCTACATCTTCTTTCTTCTTTTTGGTGTATGTAGAGCATCTAGTTGATTGGCCATATCATTGACAATATCCTGCTTCATGTTTTTGAACATGCTAATAATCTCGACTTAGAGATGTCCCCCATTATTTTGGTAGATAATCCACCTCTTGATCTTACATTCCTTACCCTCTTCATAGTAGCTCTTGAATAGTTTTTACAAGCTTCACAGATTTAGTCAAAAGTAGATTTTGAAATGTCCCCTGCTCCTATCAGATCAGAGCATCCATGTCCTCCTCATTGAGTCCCTTCAAAAAGAGTAATTTGAGGGAGTCAGGTGGTATGTCGGTGGTGTGTCTTGACTTATGAACGTAGAACATGAACCTTTCCAAATATTCTTCCAATGGTTCATCCTCCTTTTGTGCCATTCTATAGATTTCATCACCTCCTTTGTTCTGCTACTTGGTCTGCAATAGTCTTGGTACTTATTGAGGAAATTCTCCTTCATTTGTGCCCATGTAGTAACAACATTCCTTCCTAATCCCATGAACCACCTTAAGGCTACATCTTTGAGTGTTGCAGGAAATAATTTCAACTTATGTGCATTAGTGGTATAATCATAGCTCCTACACAAAACATCAAACTCAAAGAGAAAGGTGTCTGGATCTTTGACATAGCTCCATGGAAATTTGGCAAGGTTGATGGAGAAATATTCTTCATACCAACAACTACATTGTTGTTAGTGATGGGGAACTTGAAGGTGGTTGCCCCATTTTGAGCATTTTGGTCTACTTCTTTTGCCATCCCTAGCTACTCAAGAGTAACTATAAAATTGTCACTTGGGGATTGTCTTGAAAAAAAACCTAGTACAAAGGTTTCTTCTTCAGAATATTCAGAGGTAAATGAAGAGATTTGTGCTACTTGTGGATTAGGTAAAAATCTACCATGGGAATCCCTTGGATGGTGCATGCATCAACTACTCAACTCATTCAAATGGTAATTAGTAGGGGGTTCTAGTTTGAGATGAATTCCTAAAACCTAGACTGCTTCTAAGAAATGAAAAACCCTCATTAAAAACATAATAACTTGGTAGAGTCCCCAACAACGACACCAAAAATGGTGGTGCAAATTAACTCACATCAATTAGTATGTTGTTCACTAATCTGTAATCATTTATTCATCCAGACATAGGGATGTAAACATTTCAACTATGTCAGTGATGTATACATAATTACAGTGCTTAAGAGGTATAAACTAAAAGTATTGTTGTCACAACAATTGGAAAATACAATGTTGGAAATAAACTAAGTTGCAGATGAAAGTAGATGCTATAACTAATCAATAAAGCATGTAAAAGCATAACACAAGTAAAGGAATAAACTAGTTGCAATTATAATCTATTCATGTAAAGAACTAAAAAAAAAAAAAAAAGGAAATGGGGTTTAGAAACCATAAGTGGGCCTTTCCTTGGGTGCTAACCCTTCCTAAGGCTTATGTCTAAAACAAAATGATAGAACTCAGATTTTATTCATCAACATGAAGATTAGAATGTAAATTACTGCAATTCCCTAATTATGGATCGATCCCCTTTTATAGTCTTGACATTCTCTTTATATTCAACAGAGATGTGAAGAGACCTGATTCAAACTAATAGTTACAATTTGATTAAGTACAAGATCATTACTAAGAAATCATGTAGATTCTTATGCATGCAACAAAAATGAGAAAATGTGTTCTAATACAACAACATAACTAACTGTTCAATCTAACAATCAATTATCAAGTTAAATCAACTAGTTCTACAGTTGTATTTGCAGAGCATAATCAGGTATTGGCGTGAGATATGCTACTTTTTTTCATAAATAATTCTTTATTGACATGTGCAAACTCAGGTGAAGTATCCATGTTGATCAAGCTTCCCAAAATCACAATCTTGTATATGTGTGTGTTCTCCTTTGGCTATAGGTTCTTTGATGCAAATGAGTCCCGATTCTTTGCATGTCGGTTGCCCCATGATGAGTTCCTTTACATTATGAAAAAGTTTCTTTCATTTGCATGTAGTGGATATACATAACAACTCTTTGGAAATCAAGGATAAATTGACTCAAATAACTACTTAATCATCACATTGTATTGAAAAGAATAAATGCATCCATAATCCACAAAGAAAAGCAAAATTAGTAGTAATTATTTTAATTAATATAAGTGTCATAAGTTCAAGATTTATCAAATATGTTTAGCAAAGTATATGGAAATAATAAGTTCATGGGAATACACATGGATAAACAAAATACACTGAGATAAGACATTTAAAATAGTAAATAAAATGGCTCATCACATGCTATGATGATAACTTGAATTTGGAATTTTATTTCCCTTAAGCTAGGAGATTTCGTCTAGTACAAGGATCTAGGCTCATCCTAAATTTTTATTCTTCTACGTTATGTAAGATCGTACAAGAAGGGTAAATCAAAACAAGAATTTTCTTATGGGTTTGACTATTTTTAGTTTCCTTTCCTACAATTCCAAGTAAATAGTACAATACAAAAGATATTTAATCATTAATTTCACACTGAAACACACTATAAAAGATCAATTCATTTTCAATTAGCATAAACATCCACCCTTTTAATAATACATAATCCTGAATCAAATTAACACCCATGACCAAATGCTCATTTTTCAAACACCCCAAAATGTTAATAATTTCATACTCATCACAAAATTCAATAATTAACATTTCGATATATAACAATATTGTTGATATAGCCTATATAATTACATTGTTCCAAATAACATGTTACTTATGAAATCACCAGTACACTTCACTTTCTCCTTGTCTCGGTACTTGCAACCACCGCATGGTCAACACAACTGTTGGCATGAAATCTACCTAAAATCTAACATAATTCATGTTTTTATAGTTTTCCATTCACATAATCATAATACTTTGCACACAACAAGAGAGAGTTAGAGATACATTCATTTCATTTCACTTCATTTCTTAACTAGAGGAGGAGAGAAAGACACTATTTTATTGACAATCAAATTTCTCAAAACAAGACACAAAATAGAGTTCCATACAAGTCATTTATAAGTGTCTACAAGTTTCTCGTTGGTTAATTGACTTGATGAGGGTCCTACGACATTCTTTCACATCTTCCTACTAGTTTGCAAAAATGTCCAATTTTAGCTCGAGGGCCGAGAAAGCGTGTTGAAAACCAACTTCGATGGGAAAACCCACTACGGGAAATTCCTATACACTCTCCTATATACCAAGAGTTCACAGGAGTTGTGAACTTATAAGTGGTGAACAAGTTACAAATAATGACTATTTTTTCGAAGCCACTAGTCGTAATTGGATTAGTTTGACTTGGTAAAACAATGACTAGAGGCCTACAAAACCCCTTTTCAAAACTAATTGGTGATGCGTTTTCTCGGATATAAGGGTTGTAAGAAATTTTCATGTTAAAACACTAGTGGTTTATGGAGGTAGATATCCATTTCTTTGCTCAAGATCCAAACGGAAAGCCAAAACCAAATCCCACTTTTAACTTTTAGTAGTTACCTAACGCTACAAATAAGGTCAACACGACTCCTAACGCACTACATTAAATGATCAAGTAGTAGATTTAGGGAATTTTAAAATTTGTTGTGGCATATCCACGATGAAAAGGAGCATGATCAAACCTCAACAATTTGGATGGGGGTTTTAGAGAGGTGTTACACGCGTCGATGAAAATCACAATTTACTAACTTTTACAAAGGAATGATTGATAGGTTTAAAATGAACTCAAACTCAACTTGTCAATAAAAGGGGTTGTAACTATCCATTCTTGTTACGTAAGTTGCCAAAATATTTCAGAATGAGGGTTTAAGACTATGGTTGACAAACCAAGGGCAATTTAGGCTATGTAAACCACAAGGTGAAGCTATATTGTTTTGTACTACAAGTTCATTTAAAATGATCAATTGTATAATATTTGATGTTTTTATATTTCTATTTCATTGCAAAGGAAAAACTAAAAATATGAAAATTATGAAAGATAAAGGTAAGAAAAACCATGCTTGTGAGCGATCAACGAAGAAGAGTGGAGGAGTTATCGTTAGGAACTAGTTGCATTTGCTAACATGGTTCAATGTCCTTTTCACCAAATCTCCTCTTGTGAACATCCTCCAAAAATTTCAATCCATGAGATCATGTCTGCATAAGACATATCGTCAAATAACACACGTGCATTCGAAACCTTTTTCCTCCCGGAGGTTGCTAAGTTTGATGTATTTTGTGAAACTTGGTTTGTGTGTTAAGTTCGAGTCTGAATGATCAACTAGACAGAGACACTAGCTAATACAACTAATTAAGAGGAAAGAACCATATAGAATGAAAACTATTGGAGAAGATAAATGTCAAGATATGCTCTCCTCGTAGTCTCCAAGCATTGGATTAATTGCAAACACATTATCAGATTTTTGTCTTGGCCAAAATATTTTCATTTCCTTAAGTTCTCCTCTCCTATTTTTTCACAAAATGTACCTCCTTTTCTTTCTTTTCATTCCATAGATGCATACCATACATCATATTTGATGTATGCAATAGTATGATACAACCCTATGAACACTTGGAATGGAAACCCCCTTTTTTTGGAAGTGAAATTAAAGTCGATCCCTTCTTATCACTACAAGTTTGATATGACACCCCTTGTTATAGTACAATTGTGCAGCTCATTGCTCATACTTTGCTTCACTTAGCAACACCCATAATCTCCACAAGAACATTGTCATTGTTTAAGATGATAGAGTTGGTTTTCATTACCCACAAAAATTATCCAAAGAAAACCATTCTCGTAACCAACACTAGCTTCCAACTAGACAAACACTTTTACAAAGACAACAAAATAAAAAATAATTCATTGTGTCATGCCCAGTCCCGAAGATCTTATTTTGGAATATCTAGGGGGCTAGGCGGCTAGGCCGAGGAGTGGCCTTACACCAATTAAATGCATTTTCCTAAAAGTTTCCAAGGCCATTTCAACATAACCATTTTTGCAATCCTTGTAGTCAAAACGTCCCATGAGACCATATCTTTATGAAGTATTTTGAAAAACTATTCATGCACCTTTTATAGGTGTCCACATTGCATATATGTCTATTAGAGCTCTAGAAACTAAAAATCTAAACTCCACCCTACCCGACACCTTGATGGAAGACTAGACTTGATTCAAATGCTCTTATTTTCACGCGATTTGGGTAATGGTGAACAAATAAGTTTGAAGGTTTATTGATGTATTAAAGAAACAAAGTAAATGCTTGGTGAGGTGCCCTACCATTCTTGTGAGACTAGCCCTTCACCCACATGCCACAACGCACACACAACCATATTAATTTCCTCCACTGTCACCACCAAACACATTCATAACATCTTAATTAATTAATTTATTTTTGTATATTTACATATCATTCTATTTACCCGTATTTTTGTTTATTTATTATTACAAGGGTGTAGAAAGATCAAAACTCTTTCATCCGCTAATACACGATTACGGATATCAATAGACAAAGACTACAATTATTTCCACTACTTCACACATTTACACACACACACACACACACACACACACACACACACACACACACACACACACACACACACACACACACACACACACACACACATATCTATCTATCTATCTATCTATCTATATTAAATCTAATTTAAAATGTGTATGCTCCTTGGGAATACATGACTCTAGGGTAGAACGTATATGCTCCAAGATGGAAAAAACCATTATAGCTAAGATACTTGGTGGATGACCTAATATTGATGAGTTCGGAAATGGGAAAACATGAGATGATAGATAAAAGGAGATATGGATATAACAACTTATATCAATTGGGTAAGTGCACCAATCTGGGGGCCAAAAGGGGGTCTTAAGTGGATGCTTTTTCTTTAAAATAAAAATCTTCAACTTGTACGAGTTATTTGAAATAGTTACACTCAAAATTGGAAGATGTTGTAAGAACATGAATTGTAGCATTTTGAGTCTAGTTTCTAAGCTAATTTTTTTTTTTGAAAATGGTTAAGTTTAAGTGAGTCAAAAATTAAAATACCAACAAGTGCTCATGTTTTTGTTAAAAACATAATAGAGTGACTTTCATGCACTCCACCATATTTTGAGCACCATTTAGTATTTTTGAAAACCCTTTGGTAGAAAGATAGCTGGAGTATCTAGTTTGGGCTCCATTTTTAAATATTTTTTTAGCGTGTATTTTTAATGATTTTCTAGTATAAGAATTTTAAAATTTGAAAAATAACGGAGCTCCTACCATGCACCCCCTAACTACATAAAAAAATATATATAAAATATATATATATATATATATATATATATATATATGTAGAATTAGGCCTAGTTTGGGCTAGTATAATTTTTTTTCAATTTCGATGAGACAAAAAAAAATACATGACAAAAAATAGACGTGTTTAAACTTCAAAAAATAGCTAAAAACTACATAGTTGGAAAATAAATAATATGGAAACCTTATATTAGTTAGAAAATTTGAAAAATTATATTTTTAGAAAGAAGAAAGTCTGCTCTACGTTGTAGTCATATTTTTATTAAACGAATCAATTGTTTTAATTTGATTTATTATGGCAAAAGTGGAATTTTAGCATTTCCCTGCAAAAACACACTATTTGATGTGTTTGTGCAAGTCCATGCCTCATGCTTGGGGATCCAAACTGGATCCAAGCCTTGAGGCATGCCTTGGAAAAAGTAAAAACACAAAACACGTATGTGTTCTTCATAATATAAACATTATATGTGCTTTGACATGCTTCTATTTACAAAAATAAATGTTTAAGTTTTTCATTTATCATAGTTTAAATTTATTTTAGTAAATATATGAAATTAGGGTCACTCTGCACCTTATGGAACTAGTCTCACAAATCCATGAGTCCTTTGTTTGGGAGATAATTTTTATAGTATAATTTGGTCAAGTACATAGGTAATTTTTCAAGATTTCAGCATTCATCCTAAAGTTTTTGCATTTAAATTCTACAATTGAAACCCTAAACCTAAACCCTAAACCCTAGGCCCAAATCCTAAAACCTTAACCCTAAACCTTAAGACCTTAACCTTAAACCCGAACCTTGATCATTAAGCCCTAAAGCCTAAACCTTAAACATTCATCCCTTACCCGTGATCCCTAAACCTAAAACCCGAGCCTTAAGCCTTAAACCATGAGCCCTAAGCCCTAAGCCCTAAAACTTAAACCATGAACCATGAGCCCTAAATGCTAAACCCTAAACCCCGACCCCTAAACCCTAAACCCTAAACACTGAATCCTAAACCCTAAACCCTAAACTCGTGACCTAAACACTTAACCACGAGACCTAAACCCTAAACTAAAAATAATAAACCCTAAACCATTAACACTAAATCCTGAACCCTAAACCTTAAACATTGAACCATAAAACCTGAGCCCTAAATCCTAAACCCTAAATCCAGAGCCTTGAGATCTAACCCCTAAACCTTAAACCCGTAACTCTGAACCCTGAACCTTGAGCCATAAAACCTGAACCATGAACCATAAACCCTAATCCCTAAACCCTAATCCTTGAACCCTACACCATGATCCCTGAGCCCTCTTCCCTAAACCCTAAACCCTAAACCTTGAACCGTGAGCCCTAAACCTTAAGTCCTAAATCCAGATCCATGAGCTCTAACCCATAAACCTTAAATCCGTAACTTTGAACTCCAAACCCTGAGCCATAAACCCTAAACCATGAATTCTAAACCCTAATCCTTAAACCCTAAACTCTAAACCATAAGCCTTGAACCCTACACCCTGATCCATAAACCCTAAACCCTAAACCATGTACCCTAAGCCCTAATCCATAAACCCTAAACCCTAAGCCTTGAGTGCTAAACCATAAACCCTAAACCTTTAGCCCTAAATGCTAAATCCTGAACCCTAAACCCTAAACCTTGAACCATGAGCCATAAATTCTAAACCCTAAACCCTAAACCCTAAAATTGAATCCTAAATGATAAAACTTGATCCCTAAACCCTAAACCCTAAACCTTAAACCCTAAAACACCGAGACAAAAACACTAAACCCTAAACCCTAAACTATGTGACCTAAACCCTTAACCCTTAAACCTAAGACTTAAACCCTAAAATTTAAACCCTAAACCCTAAAACCAAAATAATAAACCCTAAACCCTAAACACTAAACACTAAACCATAAAACCTAAACCCTAAACCCTAAACCCTAAACCTTGAACCCTGAGCCTTGAGCGCTAAACCGTAAACACTAAAACCGAGCCCTAACCTCTAACCCTTAAACCTTAAATCCATAAATTTGAACCTTGAACCCTAAGCCATAAACCCTACCCCATGAACCCTAAACCCTAAGCCATAAGCCCTAAAACCTAAACCTTAAGCCTTGAACCCTACACACTAATCCCTAAGCCCTAAATGCTAAAGCCTAAACCTTGAACCCCGAGTCATTAGCTCTAAACCTAAAACCCTAAATCCATATCCCTAAACTCTAAACCCTAAACATTAAACATATAACTCTGAACCATGAAACCTAAACCCTAAGCCCTAAAGCCCAAGCCTTGAACCCTACACCATGATCCATGAGCCCTAAACCCTAAACCATGTACCATAATCCCTAAGCCCTAAACCTTGATCCTAAAACCATAAACCCTAAACCTTAAGCCCTAAATGCCAAATCTTAAACCAAAAAACCTAAAACCTAAAACCTAAACCTTGAACCCTAAACCCTAAACTCTAAATCCTCAACCCTAAACCTTGAACCTAAAACCCTTAACCATGAGCCCTAAACCCTAACTATTAACCCTAAAACCTAAACCCTTAACCGTTATCCCTAAAACCCAAACCTTAAAACCTAAATCCTAAACCCTAAACCTAAAGCCTAAATCCTAAACCATTAACCCTAAACATTAAACCTTGAACTCTGAAACCTAAAGTCTAAATCCTAAACCTTAAACCCTAAACCATGATCCCTAAAACCTAAACCCCAAACCATGATCACAAAAACCTAAACCCAAATACCAAAACACTAAATCCTAAACCCTTAGCCATAAACCCTAAACCCTAAACCTTGAGCCCTAAACCCTAAACCCTAAACCCTAAAACTCAAAATATAAATACTGATCCCTAAACCCTAAACACTAAATCGCTAAACCCTAAACCCTAAACCTTAAACCCTAAACCCTAAACCCTAAACCCTAAACCCTAAACTATGAAACCTAAAACCTAAACCCTAAACCCTATATCATAAAACCTCAACGCTTAACCTTGATCCATAAACCCTAAATTCTAAAGCTTAAAGCCTAAACCTTAAATCATGAACCCTAAACCCTAAAAAGTGAACCACATGAGAGCTAAACACTAACCTTAAACCCTAAACCCTGAGTCCTAAACCCTTAACCTTGAGCCCTAAACCTTGAACCCTGAGTACTAAACCCTAAACCCTAAACCATAAATCATAAACCTTGACCCAAAGGAAAGTCCTAATAATATGATTTAGTGTGTAGAGAATAGTGTCTAAGATGATCGATTAACTCATTTATTTTTGATGAGAGACTACTTCCTCTAAAGGCTAAAAAAGGCTATTTTTTGCCATTTTGTAGCTAATTGAACACCCTTTGGAATTTTTTGAGAAAATATAAATCATCCAAGGGTGATTTTAGAGATAATTGAATATGTCTAAGTAAATTTAGGAAATTTTAGGAAATAAAATCTGATTCAGGAGTAATCTGTTTAAGACCGGGTTTTTCAAGTGTAGGGAATGAAAACTAAAACGATAAAAGATGACTTCTCTGGATGATTCTAGGAGTTTTGGAAAGACTTAGGATGAAAAAAATAGGAATTGGAAGGATATTTGAATAATCTATAAGGTGGAATAATTAACATTAATTCAAGGATTAAATATTTCTTTAGGTACTGCAAACTCTTCAACTACCCCTCTAAGTTCAAAATGAAATAAGACCTAAAATTTAAGTTGTAGGTAGAAATATATTTTTAGAATAGTTGCATTTATCATAAAATGTGATTTTTAGTGTTTTAGTGAAGTATTGAGGTTAAGAACATGTAACTCACACTCAAATTTCATTCAAGGATTCAACCCCTATATGGAGGAGGAAACCCATTTCCATGAGGAGCAACTTGAAAAAAAAAGGTGTCCATGTACCATAAACATGCTTACACCTAGGTTTCATCTTAGTTAATAAATTAAATTATGAAGGACCTATCATATTTAAAGGTGAAATGTGGAGCTTAAGCAGTGACTTTATGATCATCATATATTGACTCTGTCATTGTACCCAAATGTCTCCAAAGAACAAGCTAAAATGAGCTAGTCATACCACCGAGGTATACAAGACCATCATGTGTGAAGTATTAAGGGGTCGTGTATCTCCATGTGATAAATATGAGTAATGACATGTATGATAATCTTGAATTTTATTTTATGAGAGGATTATTTTAGAGACATGAAATGTGAAGGGATGAACTTTATATGAAGCACCATGTTTCTAAGAATGAGCAATCATCTGAGTTCACTTGATGTGATTCACTTCATACTATTCGTAAAAACTCATTCAACACCTAGTAGTGTGATTAAACCTTAAGGAGGAGGCACATTACAATCACCTCATTTTTTCCATAGGACAAGAATCACATTCAAGGAGAAATCCTCTATCTACAAAGTGATGATCTCATTTTAGTAACAAGTAGACAAGCATCATAGAGCTGATTTGTGGTCACTAAAGTGAATTATGGACCAAATTTAAAAATTGGTACTAATTCAAGAAGTGGTAGGGACAAAACCCCTGTCCTAAAGTCAAAAAACCTACAAAATGACTATATGTTTTCCCAAAACAAAGACCGACTACAATATATATGGCCTGAAAGTTTTAGGTCATTACTAAAATTATGAAAATGAGTAAGTATTGACCATATTAGATTTTGAAAAACTATCTTCTAGATTATAACTATTAGAGCTACGGGACCACTTCCATTAGGTGCAAAGTGACCCTAACTTCTTATATTTACTAAAATAAATTTAAAGTATAAGAAATAATAAAAGTATAAAGAAATAATAAATATGGCTCCTTGAGGCCCTTCTAATTTTTTATTATTTCTTCATACTTTTATTATTTCTTATAATTAACATTTATTTTAGTAAATATGGCTCCTTCAGGCCCTTCTAAACTTCATATAGCTCAAAATTTGTACACGTTTCATAGCACTAGAAATGGATACGTGTTTTAGGTTCGTGAATCACCAACGTAAAGAAAACATAACGTGATCACGTTATTGTAAAACATGATCACATTTTTCTCATTTTCACTTTCTTATCCACTTTTATCCCCCTAGATTGGTGCACTTACCCAATTCAATTTTTGTGATAATCCTTTCTCATAAAGAGGATGTGACTAATATTTTAGCAACAGGCCATGGTTCATAGGCGGAGGCAGTAACCGTAGTTCAGTACAAAGTTGGAAACCTGGATTTAATCCTATGGACACCCAAGTGAGGGAGTTCCCTGTGTAGGTTTTTCTATCAAGTATTCCTTTGGAATATTGGGAACCAAAGATTATCAAAGGAATAACAAAATAAATTGGAGATATGATTGTGGTAGACCCAATTACCTAATAAAAAACAAGATTACTTCATGCATGTTTCTACACTAATGTTTAGATGAATAAACAAATTACCAAATGTATCACTTTAAAATATAAAATGGGAGAGCATAAAAAAAATAGACTACTAAATCTTGTCCTAAATCCAAAGAATCCAAAAACACCAAGGTATATCAAGTCAAGGAGAATATAAATAGAAATATGGACTTAAAAAAGGCCAAATGGATCAAGGGGAAATCTCAAAATCATTCTCTCCCCTTCCAAATCTAAAGAGAAAGGTAAGGGTAGAATAGAGAATGAGAACAATAAGGAAACAATCATTTTGGGTAATGTTATGGAGCAGTTGTGTAAGGAGGAAGGTTTAGTTGTCTCAAAATTATTGGTTGAAGATTGGAAGGCATCCTCACCCTTGGAAGAAGGGTTGGATGCATTCTAAGAGAAGGTGGAGGGGTATCTTTGAGAATCTTGGGTCTCCTCAGATTAAGTCCTTTGTAGAAGATACCTTTGGAAGTCCTAGTTTTTTCGCTGAGAAGCCAAAATCAAGCTTTGTTGAGGTCATCAACATGTATGAGGCCATCGATCTTAAATAAATAGATACTCTGGATACTAAGAAAATCCCAATCATCACTCGTCTTTCCCAACCCAAATAGATTTTGTAGAAATCCCCTCCCAAAGTGGATTTAGGAGGCAAAATATCTAATTCTGGTTTACCTACATTGAGAGAGAAGAGGGGAAAAACTTCTAAGAATAAAATCTCGGAGGGAGTTAGAGATCCTTGATAGTGAGTTTTTAAAAATCTACATCTTCTAAATGATTATTTTATCTTTGAAAATTAGTGGGTTAAATAACCTTGCAAGCATAGAATTTTAAGAGACCTCTTGAAAGACAATTAACCTGACATTATTTTGATCCAAGAAACTAAGATGAGATTTCAAAAAATAAAGGAGATCAAAAATATTTTGGAAATATGTTGTTTGTAATGGTGTTAATTCTATTGGAGCCTCTAGGAAATTAGACTATTTTTGGAATGGTCAATTAGTTGAAGGATATGTTCTTCTAACTAACTAACGCCATATGGCTATTTGCTTAACAAAGTATGACTACCAAAATGAAATGGATCCTATCTAATGTTTATGCTCCTAACTCGGGAATGGTAGGAAAGAGCTCTAAAAGGAAATGACTAGCTTCAAAATTATTTTTAAAGGTCTTGACTGGATGATAGGAGGGGACTTGAATACTCTACCATCCGAAAAGGAAAGTATTACTAATTTCTCTGGAAGTATGGAAGACTTGGCCTATTTCAACCATATTAATGGTCTATTTGATTTGGAATTAAGTGGACCGAGGTTTAGAGGGTCAAACAGAAGAACGACTAAGGACTTAATAAAAACCAATTTAGATAGATTTATCATCAATTTTTAATGGGTCCAATCTCAATTGTATTCCTTGTCTTCTTTGGTTCACACTGGATCAGACCATAATCCTATACTTCTTAAATTTGGTGATGCTTAGAAAGTCAAAGGTAGACCTTTTAGATTTGAAAAGATGTGGACCACCCACCCTAATTTAAGTAGAAAAATTGAAGAATGTAATTTAACAAAAATATTATTTTATTAAAATATAATTGTAGAGTAACTGAATGTAAACTATGATATACAACTGCTAAATATAATATAATGTAAGAAATAAAGCATACAAAGTGAAAACCCTAAGCAAGAGACATAGGAAAGATGACTTAGCTGATTTGCACTTGATCTGAAGTGTTCTTAATCGAGAAAACTACTTGAACAAAAGGTGCACAATTTCGTAAATGCTCGGGAGAATAAATTGGAGCTCATAAATGATGTCGAAAAGGGCACCTAGACTACAAAAAGGGTGCATGGGCACCAGAATCATTCGGGTGCCCATGACTATGAAAATGGTCATAACTTGATTTTTATAGTGTCGTTCAAGTGTCACAAATATTCCTTGTTGATAACTTGTATGTCGCTCTTTGATCGCATAGGGTACGCATAACCTGCAAAATAGAAGTTCACCTACAAAACCCACAAAACCACCTCAAGTCTAGAAAATGAAAGATGTAATATGGAAAGTCAAACTGACCCTGGTGGTCACCTGATAGAGTGAACTTACGACCAAGAACCACACTACATCTTAGACTCCATGTAGTTCTTTTGAGTGTGTGTAAAAATGGTGCCCTAGGGGCCCTTGTGTAAGATGCACTAGATAATGGGATAGATTTTCTAGATAATGCAAATGTGTGTATGGAATAGAATTAACTTCCCCTTCCTATGTAGTGTATGTGGAAAATGCGATCTCTTGTCCCTTGAATGTATGATAGATGGATGCCTTGGAGTACTTTAGGTGCCTTTTGAATGCAATCTTAGGTGATAGTAATCATGCAAGAACTAGAGATTGGTTCCTTTATTTTGAAAAGATAACTATGTATTTATATGATTTCCTATTTGAATTTCATAATTGAAAATTGGAAGGATGACCAACAAGTAGAAAATATTCCCAAAATATAAAAGAGACCCAAAATGAGCGAGTAAGATAGAAAAGGGTCAAGGGTGCCCATAGGGACACAAGAGCACTGAGTGTTGTTGTCCTGGATGGGCGTTGGTGTCTAGAGCCATAAAAGATAAATAAGTAAAATACCGACTAGGTTGTAGGGTGTGCAATACCAAATAGAAAACAAGAAACACATAAAAGAGGCCAAAGATAGTCATCAATTACTAGTTTTCTTACTTAGGAATCATGTAAATGCTATTATGATTTTAGGACCTAGAAATGTACCCAAGTGTGTGATTTTGTATCTACATTTACACCCAATTTATGTTGTTGAGTGAATACTTGATAAAATAAAGTAGATAATATATGTGTACTTACGATAAGCATGTAGAGTGTGCGGCAAAATGCGTGTTGAATGAAAAAGTGAAGCATGGAAACAAGGAAAGGAAAGTGACCCTAGGGGTGAAGAGTATGTGATGCTTTTTACCTTTTTTTGTGCTTGAATTTGCTGTTGTAGGATGATTCTTGCTACATATTCAGGACATAAATGGAAAAGAAGAGTGAAAGAGTAGTCAAAGTAGTGTATATGGAAAATTTGCGCATGTAAAAGTATGTAAAAAGGAAAGTGTGCACCTAATTGAAAAGATTGTAAAGGATAGAAGAGTGTTCGAAAAATGATGTGAAGAGAGTTTTTTGGGCGATCTCACGCCAACAATAAAATTTTGGGGCAAGAGGTCTAGGTTACTCTCCCTCCATGAATTTTCCTAATGAGCACCACTGCAGATGGTATGTCCATGTTTTGTTCCTATTATCTCGATTGTTTGAATTAGTTTTGATTGAAAAGATTGTAGGAGATTGTATGCATGATGTAACTAAAGGTATGTGCATGTAATTATAAAAATGATCTAAACTATTTTTTTAACTATACCTTGATATGATAAACTGACTATGTGCGCCCCAGGACATGAGCACGAGGGGAGGACATGGGTGCCCATGCACTAGTGTCTAATGTTGGGCACTGGTGTTTGTGTTGTGATTGACCCAAGCCTAATTATGGGCCATTTTTGTAACTGTAACATGTGTTGATTCTATACTGTACATATCTGAAATGTAACTTTGAGATTTTTACATGGTAATTTATTCACCCAATGTATGCCCCATCGTTTAGGGTGCATGCGACGACTGTAGGAGTGTGCAGCCCAAAAGAGAGGACCCGATCTTTGTGTTGAATTGGATCCTTGTAGTGGGGAAGTGATGTGCATGGTAGAAGCTAAGGCACATGTTAACAAGAAGGCTACTAACATATGCTAGTGTAAGTAAAAAAGTATGCAAGTAAAATACAATGTAATCATGCAAGTGTGTAAACAAAGTGGACCATGAAAAGTGGGTTTCAAATATGGGACATCACTCACAATGTCACAAGAAATTTATGGCGAAGCGGCCAAATTCATACAATGACCATACATGAAAAAGGTCATAGCTCACAAATAATAGCATACAATAGAAAACAATGGAAAGAAAAGTGTATTAGATAGTCATGGTGGAAATAGTACTACTAGGAAAATGCTACACGTGAAGCACCCATTAACATGTTATAAATATATACAGTATATTAAGGCATGTATGTATCAATGGAAAGTAATGTTCTAAAAATTAGTAGTAAATGATGAAATAATAACACTTATAATGTGTAAGAGTAGGAAATGTAGATGCCCCCAGAGCCGCGGTGTGATGGGAAAAAGATACGGTGTTGATCATCATTCCAAGTATATAAAAATCTATAAGGGATTTGTATGTAATCCAAAATACCAAGTGAATGAACATGTGTGTATATAGAAATATAATGACACCGAGTATCTGATTATGATAGTAAGCAAAGTTCACCATGTAAGTAGCATAAACAAGAAAGAGTAAGTGCAACCAAGACATGCAAATGCAATGTTTGAGTGTGACATAATGGAATGCAATATATGTGATGGTAGGAGCAGTATGTCCCCCAATGGATGTGTATGAGATGAGTTTCATTTAAAAATTCCCTCAACAATAAAAAATGAAGTATGGAATGAGAGTACATCACGGGAAATGGTTTGAAAATGTTTTCTAGAAAGATAGATCATGAATTATATAGTGTAAAACATGAATGTGGTGAGGTTCATTTCATATTTAGACCCTCAATAGTCGAGTATGAACCATGGAACTAGAGTGCGTCATAGGGTAATGACGATACAAGGCATGTATCAAGGTGCATAAGAGTAGTGAGAAATATTAGTTGTGAATCACGGAGTGTAGTAGTAGAGATAATAAAAATTTAATGTTAATAGAAGGGGGATAGAAGGCTTGATCCCCCTCAAGTGTGTAATTTTAGAAGGATGAAGGAAAGGCATCTAAGAGATCATCAATGTCAGGATCATATCCTATTGGATTTGGGTTAGAAACTTGGTAAGAAATAGTGTGGGGTTGATCATATAAAGAGCCATTGACATAAATTGTACATGCCCATAACATATTCTTCATTAGTGAAAGGTGGTTGTGGACAATCGTGTATATATAATAGTGAGTGAGGTTTTGAGTATAGCCAAGAAATTCATCATTGAAAATAGAAATGCATCCAAAGGGCATGGGAAATGTGATATCAATATGATTAGGATCCAAAGTGCCACCAATGTAGTCAAGCCAAGACTACCCAAGTGTGAGTGGAGAGGAACGAGGAGTATATGCAAGGAATAATGATAAATGGAAGATGCGGAGGCCATAAACAACAATAATAAATACACATCCATGATAAAGGTGAGGAGAATGAGGTGTCGGGAAAATATCATTAAGTATGAATCCTAACAGGCTAATCCATCGTGACTACAAATAGTGTCATAGTAAGTAGGATAGAATGGAATGTGTAACTAATAAGAGTCGTGTATGAAAAGAGTGCATGTGAAAGGAGGAAGTGTCGGTGTAGAGTGAAATGAGGCAGGTGGTATGCCATCCAATATATGGATAGACCCCCAAAAAAGTATCATAGCATTACTTGAAGGAGGGGGATTCTTGAATTGATATTCACCAAGACCTATAACAACAATAATATCATTAAAGTAGGACTCATCTATCTCAATAGGAGTAAAGTTAAGATTACACAAATTTTCAAAATGAAGCTCTATGGCATCAACCTCATCATCATAATCATTAGTGTTGACATTATCATGTTGAATAGAAGTATCAAGGATATTGGTAGGAATGGAGCTAAATGTAGGAGTGAGAGGATCCATGACAGGTGGAATAGTGGTAGCTATGGAAGTAGACAAGGTGGGTGAAATGATATCGTAGTATGGGCATGAACGGATGGTATGTTTGTAGAAGTGGAAGAAGGTTGTGGAGGACTAGATTGACCAACATCATATGTAATGATATTACTATATGGAATAGGCTGCGATGGAGGAATAGACTTAGCAATAGTGGGGTTTATATGAAAAAACTTGAATGGACTAGGTCAACAATAATGGTATGTTCATAGCCATTATGTAAGAATTTAATACATTGATGAACTGTAGAAGGGAAAATGTGCATTGCGTGAATCCATGGTCTACCTAACAAGAGATTAAACTGAAATGAGGCATCGATAACAAAGAACACAATAGGAACAATTTTAGGCCCAACTTTTATAGGTAAAGTGATAGTGCCCATGCATGTGCAAGTAGTGGAATCATAACCACGAATGAGAGTAGAGTTTTTAACAATTAGATCATCAATAATTCCCATTTTCCTGAGGAGGAGTGAGCACATAGATTTATAGAAGATCCATTTCAATGAGTACATGCTTGATACAAATGGCACCAATAGTAGCGGTGATAAGCAAATGTGCAAATAGATTTTCAACAACAGATGGAGGTATATCCTCATCACTAAATGATATAGCATGTGGAAGATTTTTGAGGATTGGATAAGATGAGTGAAGGTCACAGGTGAATTATTAATTTCAATGTGGATATAACAAAGAAAAACATCTAATGTATGATGAGAATCGAGTTACATTGCATAAGAGATCATAAAGAGATATTTTTGCAGGTGTGTTCTTAAGCTTCTCAATGATGTCATAACCCTTAGAGGTGGTGGTGGGAATTGTAGAAGTGATGGGTGGTGGAACATACATTGGTGGAGCTGTAGGAGGATGAGTTTGGCGAGTGGTGACTACATTGATGATTGGATAGACCATAGGAATAATGAAGCAAGGAAGATGTTGAGTACAAAATTGCATAAAATCAGTAGTGGTAGTAATCATGCCGAAACCTTAGTTAAAGTGAAAGAGGGATAAGAAGATTGATGCATGAATTCAGAAGAAGGAGAAATATTTCGATGCATTCTCATAGGGGAGTGTTAGAGTGAGTGGGTTAATCAAATGATTTAACAAAAATATTATTTTATTAAACCGTAATTACAGAGTAACTGAATGTAAACTATGATATACAACTACTAAATACAATATGACACAAGCAATAAAGCATACAAAGTGAAAAACCTAAGAAAGAGACATAGGAAAGATGACTTAGCTGATTTGCGCTTGATCTTGAAGTGTTCTAAACTAGGAAAAATATTGAACATGGGGTGAACAATGTCGTAAATACTCATGATAAATTTTGGATCTCACGGATGATGTCAGGACAAGGGTGCCTAGACTAGGGCAAGGGTACCAGGAATCAAAGACTGCTACTTGGAACCGATGACTGCGAAAATGGTCAGAACTTGATTTTTACAGTGTCACACAAGTGTTACAAATATTCCATGTTGATCACTGTATGTTTCTCCTTGATCATAGAGGGTGCCTTTAACCTATAAAATAGAAGTTCACCTATAAAACCCACAAAACCACATCAAATCCAAAAATAAAGATAAAATATGGGGAGTAAGATTGACCTTGACGGTCACTCGACATAGTGAACTTACGACCGAAACCTTGCACTATATCTTAGACTCCATGTAATTATTGTGAGTGTGTGTAAGAATGGTGTCCTAGGAAGCCCTTGTGAAAGATGCACTAGATAGCGAGATAGATTTTCTAGATAATGTAAATGTGTGTATGGAAAATAATGGACTTCCCCTTCTTATGCAGTGTATGTAGAATATGCGTCCCTTGTCCCTTGAATGGATGATAGATGGATGCCTTGGAGTGCTTTAGGTTCCTTTTGAATGCAAGCTTAGGTGATAGTAATAATGTTTAGAGTTGGGTTCCTTTATTTTGAAAACATAACTATGTATTTACATGATTTCCTTGTTTTAATTTCGTAATTGACAATTGGAAGGCCAACCCACAAGTAGAAAAGATGCCCAAAAGATAAAAGATACCCAAAAGGAGCGAGTAAGATAGAAAAAGGGCCACGGGTGCCTAGAGGGGACATGAGCTTCTAGGCATTGGTGTTTGGATCCATAAAAGATAAATAAGTAAAATACCGAGAAATTTTGTAGGGTGTGTAAGACCAAATAAAAAATAAGAAACACGAAAAACAGTCAAAGCATTTTGTCAATTACTAGTTTTCTTTCTTATGAATCATGTAAATGTTAGTATGCTTTGAGAACCTAGAAATGTACCCAAGTGTGTGATTTTATGTCTATAGAATGGTGGAATATTCAAACTAGAGGGAAAAGTATGTACCAAGTCATTATAAAATTGAAGAATGTTAAGAACAATATCAAAAGGTGGAATAAAGAAGTTTTTGGGAATATATTCTTGCAGAAGAGTAAAGTGGTTGAAGATTTGAGATATCTTGAAGAGATTATGGAATATGGGGAGTGGAGCATAAAAGAAAAAGAAAAGGAAAAACTCTTACTTACTGAATTTCATAATCTGTTAGCCAAAGAGGAAATCTATTGGAAATAAAAATATAGAATAAATTGGCTCAAGGAAGGGGATATGAATACCAAATTTTTCCATGTTTCAGCCTCCATCAGAGCTAATAAGGCTAAAATCCAAGAAATTATCAAACCAGATGGATCCCTTTCCACTGAGGAAGAGGAGATTTATGAAACTATTATCAGCCACTTCTAGAATTTGTTTGTTAAAGGCCCTCAGGCTAATGAGGGAATTTTGGAAAATACTTTAAACCTTTTTGACATAGTCATTAATGATGAGGATAATAGGGATTTGATGGTGATTCCTAGTGAAGAAGAAATCAAGGCTATTGTTTTTCTAATGGAAGGAGATAAAATCCCTAAGGCCGGATGCTTTTCCAAAGAAATTTCTTCCAATATATTGGATATTATCAAAATTGATGTGGTGAAGGCTACTAAGGATTTCTTCAAAACTGGTTTATTGCTTAAAAAGGTTAATAACACTTTTATAGCCCTTATTCCTAAATTATTTGGTGTAAAATATCTCAAGGAATTTAGGCCCATTAGCCTTTGCAACACTTTATATAAGATCGTTTCTAAAATCCTTTCCTTCAAATTGAGGGATGGCCTTCACAAGTTTATCTCTCCTAACCAATGAGCCTTTGTTCAGGGTATAAACATATTAAGTAATATTAGAACTATTTATGAAATAGTGCACTATGTGGAGAAATCAAAGCTGCGAGGCTATCTTTGGTTAAACTTGAAATGCACAAAGCCTATGACAAAGTTTCTTGGAAATTCTTAGTCCTCATATTTTTTAAGTAGGGTTTTTACGCCATGCTTATTCAAATGATTCTAGAATGCACTTCTAATCCTATCTATTAGTACTTAAAAATGGTAAATCTCAAAGTTTCTTTAATCTTTGAAAGATGATTGAGACATGGGGATCCTCTTTGTCCTTCCTTTACATAATTGTTGCAGAAGATCTAAGTAGTATGTGTCAAAAATCCAAAAGTGAAAGAGTTTCGGAAAGCATCAGATTGGTTAATGGGATTGATAATATTTGTCTTCAACAATTCGTGGATGATACTTTTCTTTTGGGACAAGGATATGTTAATGAAGCAAGATATTTCAAAGAAATTATTAAAAATTATGAGGAAGTCTAACATGTCCAACTCATAAACTTCCACAAAAGCTCTTGTTTCTTTATAAATTACAGTCAATAACAACAAAGAATACTTTCTAATATTTTGGGATGTAGATTTAAAACCCTTCTCGATAAATACTTAGGGATGTTGTTGTGTGTTAACAAACTAGTTTAGGATACTTATAACCCCTTAATTGAGAGGTTTCACAAAAAATGGCTTCGTGGAAAGGATCCCTCCTTACCTAGGAAGGAAAAGTTCAATTGATGCAAATTTATTTGCAAGGAGTGATAATATACATAATGTCCATTTTCAAAATCCTGACCAAATTCAAAATTACTATTAATTGAATAAAAAAATATTTCTGTGGTCGGGAATTGAGGAAAAAACTAAAATTCCCCTTATTGCATGAGAGAAAGTTACTAAACCCAAGAAGTATGGTGGTTTAGGCCTTAAAGATATCCAAATTATGAATGAATCCCTAATAGCTAAGGTTGGTTGGAGAATGTACAAGGAGCAAGGAGCACTGGGTGGATATTCTTCAAGTGAAATATTTACAGACTGTGGGTGAAATGCAAGCCTTTTTTTCTCATGATGACCTCCCAAAAGGATCCATGTTATGGAATAATCTTTCTCAACCCATATGTTTTCTAATCAAAGGTATATTATAGAATCTTGGGGATGACACTAGTATAAAATTATGGGATGACCCATGGTTTAAAAAGGAACCTTTGGGGAAGGAAGAACCTTGGGTTCATCTCAAACAACACTATTTCCAAGAAAGGGGGAGCTAGTTAAAGATTATTGGGTTATTGATCAACAAGGTCCCAAGTGGATTAAAATTTCCCCCCTTTTGATTATAATGGACCAAGAAGGAACTTTGAAGACCTGAATAAGAAATTAGGTAATATTCATATACCTAATAGACTCTGCCATGATGAGGTTATATGGAGAAAAAATGATTTTGGGGACTACGAAGTCAAGTTTGGTTATGCCATAGCTTTTGAGGACAATGAAGAATATAGAGATTGGTCTAAAATATGGAACAAGAATCTCATCCCCAAGATATTTTTTTCCTGGGAAACCATTCAGAACAAAATCCTTACAGTGGAAAACCTCAAGAAGAGAGGAATGATTATGATCAATAGATGTATTTTGTGTAAAGAAGAGGAGGAAACAATTAAGCATCTCTTTATGGAATGTAATTATTCCTTTTAGATATTTTCTCCCATGTTATATCTTTTCAAGCCCATATCCCTCTACTTGGTGACTTGGATATCCTGGTAGACCAATGGTAATTTCCCTTCAATCTTCCATATCCAAGGTAACTTGGAGATGTGACCTTCCGCATATTCTATGGGGATTATGGAAAGAGAGAAACAACAAGATTTTTGACAACAAAATAGCTTGTCCCATCGCGGTGGTGAGAAACATTTGTCAAATCCTAAAGGAAAATGTTTTTGCCCTTAAACATAAGATGTTAAAAACATATACCAAGGAGGAAAAATCTATTCTAAAATCCCTCAAGATTAGTCCTTCAAAATAAGGCACCAATACTAAGAAGGGAGAGAATAGAAGGAACATAAAATGGAAATCAACACTTGTTAATTGGCTCAAGCTTAATTTTAATGGCTCATCCAAAATGAGAGAGAAAAAAATAGGAGGATGTGGTCTTATCAGAGACCATAAAGGTTCTTGTATTGAATCTTATGTTGGTCATCTCGGGAGTCAAATGAATAATGTGGAGGCTATGACAACGTAATAGGGATTAAACATGGAAAAGATGATACATGTAAATAAATTGATCATAGAAGGATATTCCTTAGTGATCATTAAAACAATGGCTAGAAAAAATTAGAGTTGGTTATTATATAAAAACATTATAGAGGAGGCTAGGAGTTTGATTGATTCTTTTGAGGAGGTGGAGATATGCCACATCTACAGGGAAGGAAACATGTGTGGTGATAGCTTGACAAATCAAGGAGATGACATGGAAGGGAGGATGGAGTGGGATGGTTACCACGTGCCTTAGAGCCACGTTACAAATATTATTAATCATGATAAGATAGAGTAAGATTATAAACAATAATCACAATAGATGGAGATATCATTCCCGAGTCAAGGGATGGAAGTATTATTAATGAAATTTGGTGGTGGATAGTTATATTTTCCTAAAAGCTAGCGGAAAAAATAATCAAAAATCATATTGGAAATTTTGGTTAAAATTTGCTATAGAACCATGGGTGGTGATCATGTTCAAACTGAATCAACGAACTACCAAGCCCTCAAACATGATGCCATAATGTGGAGATTACTTAGGAGGAGGTTTTGATGAATTCATCAAGCGATTAAAAGGTAATGATATTTTCTTGGCCCTTGATTTTGGTAAAGCATGGGATAATGGTAGAGTCATTCTTAGGGGTATGGAAATCATTATTTCGAATAGACCATAAAATCGCCACTAGTATGACCATGGATGAGATTAAATTGTTTAAGGATAAAAACTGCAGAAACCATGAAATTGCTACCTTTTTTCCTCGAATGAAAGGATCCACTTGTTTGCAAATAATTTTGAAAGGAATTTTTTCTTGATAGATGGGATGATGTTTATATGGTTGTGATGAAATACATCACTTTGGAAGGAAAGTTCAGGAAAAATTTCACCTATCGTTTATACATTCTCAACTACTTGCGAAGAAACCAGGTCATGAGTATGCACTTCTTCCTTTTGAGATCTCTCTCCGTGTCAGTGGAGGATTTTAAAAATGATGTAATTGATAATCCCTTACACCATGGCCTTATCCTTTTTTTGTATCATAATGGGAATCATCCCCCAACCTTAAGCCACAAATTCTGATGATGAAACCCTGGCGATTAGAATGATGAATATGAATAAGAGAGAAGAAGATTCAGGTAAAAAGAAGGTGAGGAAATGGAAGATATTTTTAATTTGAAAAGTGGGGAGTATTCCAAGGGGAATAGTATCAATGATGACAATACTAGGGACATTAACTTGGAAGCTCAGTTGGCTAACATGGAGGTATCTATTGATACCTGTTCAAGGTCACTAAAAACTAGTGCAAGAAATTCAAGAAAGCTAAAGGAAGGTGGCCATTTAGGAAAAAATAATCAATGGTCTCAAAGATGAACTCATTATGCAGGGATAAAGAGTGTCATTATCTAGGACCAGTCACTAGTCTTCAAAATTATGGGCCCATATCTCCTAGAAAAAGGATGTGTCTTGTCTTAAGAAACTCGGATGAGGAGGAGGAGGAGGTCAAGAGTAATAAGGAGGAGATATCCAGGAGAGTGTGAAGACCAAGGAGGTCAATATCCGGGCCCCAACTCTAGAACTAGAAGCAGGAAGAAGGAGAAATGTTAGCTGACTACTGGTTGATTGGTTCTATATTTTGGTGTTTTTTCCTCTTTTACTAGATCCTTTGTCATAATCTTATTATAGTATTAAAAAAATGTATTGAAGGCTTTTATTCATGTTTTATCTTTGGGCATTTGTCTTGGCCAAGATTTTTGACCAAATATTTCCTTGGTTCCTTTGTGGGCTACATGGCCTACCCTTTCTCTTTTTGTATGGCAATGTACTATGCGTTTTTGGTCCCCTTTAAAACCAATCTTTTTACCTAATAAAAAAATAGTTTAAAATTTCCAAATACTTGATTTATTTTATTATTTCCATATAAATATTTTTGTTTTATTCTATTTCATATTTTGATCGTCTACTATTATTGTTATTTATTATTATTATTGTTATCTTTTACTCGTTTAAATGATTTGAATTCCATTTATTTATATTGTTATAATCATTTGTATTATCTCACAAATTAAATATGAACACATTTCTCAAGTAGGATTAAATGTGAGCATAATTATATTAACTCAAACACGCACGTTGAAAAAAATAATCTAAAACATGCACAATAACACCCGATGGAATTGACTGGTGCTAGTGAGGTGGTCACAACCTCATACATCACGTGATGACAACCTCATAGCGAGGTTTAATGATGAAACATCGTACCAAGATGTTTGGATTTTTTACAATAAGATTTGTCCTTCTTGAGAAAGCGGAGACTTGTTTGACATAGACATACCATTTTCAGGAGGAGTTTGATCTTAAGTCGATTAAGCTGGTAAGAGTAACTCAAAGAAACCGGTAGTCATGACACGTTAAAAAAGTTTGATTGGATAATTTATGCAAAACATCCACAATGTAACCATTAATGATCTCGATGGCATTAGAATGGGCTTGTCAACAAAACACTATGGAATGAGGCACTACACTCTCTCACTATTTCTTAATCATGACATACACCATGATATAAATCAAACCACATACAAACTAGAGAATACAAGAAATAACATTGGCTCATTTATGCATAAACTATAGGAAACTAGTCAAAAGAAATAAACACCAAGAATCACAATTCAACATAATTCAAACAAGTAAGCTGTTATTCATTTACTATGTTCATAAAATAGGTTAGTCAACATAATGTTTGTTCCATTAACTTGATTCAATAATAAAATAGAGAAATTATCCATTCACTAACATTTCGAACAACTCAATAAATATGATCGCATAGAGCATCCAAGAAATCAAATGCAAGAAACATCAACTCATGGAAATGAGTCTAGTAAAACTCAATCTTGTACACTTTGTAGATTTAAATGAAAAAAATTTACAAACTCTACTTAAAACATAAAGATGATTTTTTCCTATGCTTCTCAAACATGTATTCTTAATTGAAAATAATAATACAACTCATAAACATAGTGTGAAAACTCTAAAATCCCTCCTTTGTATTGAATCTAGTGCCAATATTTATTTTACAATAAAATTGCATGTATTTATAGGGCATGAGATTTGGGCCCCACCTCTCCATGATTTGGAGCTTCACGAAAAACAACCTACTCTACAAAAGGGAAAAAAATTAAAACTACAACTAAAACTAACAATGGAAGAAGATATTTTGAGAACAAACTTCTATATTCTATAATGATTCCCCCAAATGAAACCTTTGAAAGAATAACCATCATTCCTCTTTGTTTGAAGAACAATTGGTGGCTCTATAGACAAAATATTATCCTAGAAATACGTAGATAATAACCATTTTGTCTTTTGCATGATTAGTTTTCACTTATGAAAATGACTCTCTATTTATCACAAATTTTGATGATTATAGTCCCAAGTTAATCTAAATTTACCTCTACATCGTTATCCACATCTCTTTGTTAAAATTACTCCACAATTTTCCTCTTGAATATTCTTTTCCACTTATTTCTGACCTTGGGTATCTCGATTTTAATTGTTTCTTATAAAGAAAATATTTATAAACTTGGCTTAGATTTGAGTTATAAACATCCACTTTTGATTATGGCTATCCATTAACTCTCCATTAAGCATTTATTTGGTCACCGAACATTGATAAATGGGAGACTTTGGCTTAGATTTCCATACTTTCCACGTGACATTGGTTGGATCTAACTTTTCTACTATAGAAGGAACCACGTGGCCTCCATCGGTGCTTTCCTTAGTACTTAACTTAAACTGGTAAAGGCTGCGAACATGGATTTAACAAATATTTTCAAGCGCCGATTAAAGGCTGCGAACATGTGATAAAGTCAAATACTTAAATTAAATTCAACGATTTTAAGATAATAGAAAATGCAAAGTTTTGTTCTAAAGTGGTTTTTCTTCCTTTCTTTCCCCGCACATTATAATCATTAAAACACACCAATGAGATCACTTTTTATGATAAATACAATGGTTAGAACATGGATCAAATTTAATAATTAAACCTTTGGAAGTATGAGCAAGTTATTAACTAGTTTAACTATGTTGTTTTTTATGGTTTTAATCATAATGCAAAAATTAAAGACCTTTCAATCATGTTAGAGAGATTTAAAACTGAATTTTATAACTCATGAATAAAGGGGTCTCCATTTTATTTGCAAAAAGAGATTGGGGTGTGTTGGCCACAAAAATACTAACAATGAATATTTTGCCTTACTTTTAATATTGATTTATTATGTTAGATTAAAATTAATAATGATGAATGTAATTTATTCTAAGAGATACAAACCACCGATCATGATCCCATCACTTGTTAATTGGATTGGTTCGGTGGCCTTTTTAAATCCCTTATAATTAATTCTTTTTGGATACTTCACTTCTCGCTCCATGTCCTCCTTTTGTTGATAACTCAACTGAGTGTTGAAATGATACGATTATTTGTATTGCCTCTCTCATCCTTCAATATGGAAATTAGGTGGCATGGGCCAAGAAGGAGGTCTACGATGCTCTTGCCAAAGAATACTAGATACTTTCATCACATTTAGAGTATGATTCTTTCAGCCTAGAGGAATCCCCAAATCAAACACAAACTTAAGCTTGTGGAACTTTATGTCGACAAGTGGGCTCAAATTTGAGTTTAAATGCATTGAATTAAAGTTGAAAATTGTACCTTTTAAGAAATTTTTAAATCCCTCAAACTCGAGCAATTATGCATGTTGTACCACTTTTCCTGAGATCCTTGGCCTTTTTGGAACTTGGTTTTCCAAGCCTAGGATTATAAAACTGAGAATTCAAAATTTGCAGGAATGCCTTGATTATAAGACCGAGAATTCAAACTTTGTAGTATTTCCTGTAAAGTGAGCCATTATGCTACAAACTCTACGATTATCCTCTTACTCTTGATAAGATATTTATTTATGTTTAAATCATTGCCAATGAGAGAGCCCTTGGCCTATATGATTTTTCTTGTGAATTCTTCAAATCTACCCTAGATTTATTTGGGTTAATTTTTACGAGGTTTATAAAGAAGCATTTGAAAACAAAACATTAGGAAATATTATTAATAAAGGAAATAAAAATGTATCCCTAAAGGCATATATCTAGAGTTCAATACTAGTTAGAGATTGATTTTTCTTCCGCATGTCTCATACAAGATTATTGCCAAATCTTGAGCTCTTCGTCTTTGATATATTCTACATATTATCACTAGATTGGAGCAAAAACATTCATCGAAAGACATTCTATATCCACGAGTTTTCCCTATGCTAATTTTTTAAAAAATATAGGCTTTCACACTCTTATGAGAATGATTATGTCATTTAGAATCGAGGAACTGTTTCCAAATTTATATAGAAAGCATTTGAATTAATTAAACCCAACTTAAGTGTGTTGGAGATGGGTTTTGAACCTCTCTCCAAAAGTTCACGGTGGTAACATATTATGACATCTTGAACATCCCTCTTGCTAAAATCCCTGGTATACAAAAATCGATTCTTTATAAGAGACATTATTTCTTTTCGGGGCCTTGTCACCTCTAGACAAGATTTCGTGGCTTAATTTGTAGAGGAAGTTTCAAATCTTAGCTTCAAACCTACCTTCTCATCTCGTATATCAAGGATAATTTTCTAGATGTCATGCCTCTTAAGCTTGAGATCTAGTTGCATTTTGTGTGGTTAAAGGATTGACAAGGTAATTGTGATATTTCTTTTAAAAATTATTCCGTAAGACCATTGCATTAGCTTATGAGTCCATTATCTATAGTGTTTGGAAAGATCAATATGTGTTAGAGTTTACCCTCCTCTCCTTTCCCTTGTATTAAGACTCAAATACAATTTGGAATGGAAAGATCAAACCTAAATTGGCCCATTTCCTTTATTTCTTAGTCCTCTAGTACCTTCCCTTGAAGAAATATTCAAACACTTCGACATTTATAATGATAAATGTCGATGTGTGCTTTCCCAGAATATTTCAAACACCTATTATAGTTATTCATTAGAGAACATTCAACATGGAATTGGATTCACAACCTTTTCCATCTTTGGGCCTTTTACTTGGCATATGATTTGTTGAGGTTATGTTGATTGGCATGCAAAAACCTCTTTTTGGATTTTTAGAGTTATAATGTCATCGATATGTATAAAAATTTAAGACTAAGTTCCAAAACCTCTAGGATATTCTCGACCATTTTAGGAGTGCTTCCTACACCATGAGTTGTATGCTTATTGAATAAACTCCACAAGGTTCACCTCATATGCCTAGTCATCGATGTAGTTGTTCATGCGGTTATTTTTTCATCCATAGTGGAGGATTTGGATTACACTACCACGTGGAAAGCCTTTAGCTAACATCTCTTGATGGCCTTATAGATTCACATAAGATAAATAAATGCTAAAGCACAGATTTGATGCAAGTAATAAGCTAATGAAAATTGAAACCCTAAGTGCAAGAGAGGGAATATGAGACTTAGCTGATTTCATAATAAATCTTGAAGTGTTATGGACTAAAAAAATGATGAACAGGAGGAGGAGACTATCACAACCACACTTTGAAAATTGTGGAAATTCCAGATGAGTCTAGACTATGGTTCCTTGGTTGGGGCGAGGTTCTTAGACACCATAGAAATATGTTGGGCACCTGTGACTGTGTAAATGCTTGAAACCTAGTTTTTCTTATGTTACAAGGTTGTCACTAACCTTCGTTGTTGGTCACCTATATGTCGCACTATGTCCATAAAATTCACCTGTAACCTAAAAAAAAATGATCTCTTGCAAAACCCCAAAACACATCAAATCCTAAAAACAAAATGATGCAAATGGGGAGTCAAACTAACCCCAAAAGTCACCCGACAGAGTGAACTTACGACCAAGTGGTGCACTACATCTCAGAATCCATGTAGTTCTTATGCGTGTGTGTAGAAATTGTGCCATAGGAAGATCTTGTGCAAGATGCACTTGACATCTAGATGTAGTAATGTAAATAGATGTGTGGATGAAAAAATTAATTTCCTCTCCTATACATGTATGCAGAAAATTAAGTTCCTTGTCCCTTGAGTAAATATGCTAGATGGATGCCTTGATGCTCTTAGAATGCCTTTGGATGCAACCTTAGGTGATGATAATATATGTTTAAATATTGGTTCTTTATTTTGATCATATAGTTTTGTATTTATATTATTCCCTTATTTTAATTTTGTAATTGAAAACTAAAAGACTGAACCATAAGAAAACCGGGTGCCCAAAAGATAGAAGAGGCCCAAAAGAAGTGAGTAAGATACAAAAAGGTCAGGGGCACCTAGGCATTGGTGTCCATATTCATGAAAGATAAAACAATAAAGAATCTCTTGGGATGTAGGGTATGAAAGACCAGAGAGAAATAAAGAAAGACAAGAATGAGGCCAAAGACAATAGTCAATTACTAGTTTTCTCTCTTAGGAATCATATGAATAGTAGTATGTGATTAGGACCTATAAATGTACCCAAGTGCGTGATTTTGTGTCTATATTTTCCCTCACTTTATTTTTTTGAGTGAATACTCAATAACATAAAGTATATAAGAGATGTGTACCTGATAGCCATGTAGATCAATGATGAAAGCATGATGAAGACATAAGAAAAAGTGTAGAGTGATAAAAATGAAGTGTGGAAGCTAAGAAATAAGAAGCGACCCTAGGGGTGAAGCATGTGTTTTGTGCCATGTTGTACCTATTTGTTTTTGTATGCCCCCTCATTTAGGGTGCATGGGACGTTTCTTAGGAGTATGTGGCCCAAAAGAGAGGAAAAAAATATGATATGAAATTGATACCTTGTAAGGGGAGGGAATGTGTATGATAGAAACTAAGGCACGTGCAAAAAAAGTGGATAGGACATGTGTTAGTACAATCAAGGAAAATACACATATAGAAGACAATGTGTAATCTAGCAAGTAAAAGAAAATGTGGACCGTGAAAAGTGGGTTTCAAACATGGGACATCAGTCCACAAATGTTGCAAGACAATCATGGCCAAAGAGGCCAAACACATACAATAAATGATCAAACAAGACATAAGGCATAGCCCGTAAACAATGGAAAACATTATCAAGTAAAGTATCACACAACCATGGTGGAAAATAGTCATGCAAAACAAATGTTATACATAGAGCACCCATTAACATGTTAGAAAATAAAAAGTTTGATAAGAAGTGTATGTATCGATAGAGTAGTGTGTGCTAGCAAGAATATGAAGCAATATAAAATGTAACAATAGAACCCGTAGTGTGTAAGAAAGTAGATGCCCCAAGGAGCCTTGGTGGGACTAGTAAGAGGTATAACGTCGATAATCCAAGCCGCGTGTAAGGATTTGTAATAAGTCTGCATTCACAAATATAGAACAAGTGAACGTGCATGTGTATATGATAAAGATAATGACATAATAAGTATCTTTCTAGCATGTGAAATAAAGTGTACATGTAACTAGTATAAGTAAGAAAGAGTATGTTCAACCAAGATATGCAATATGTTGTGAATGAGTGAGATGAAATGGAAAGTAATATGAATGTGATAGGAACAACGTGCCCCTTGAGCAAATGCATATGAATCTTTGTTGAGATGGGGTTAATTTATAAAATACCCCTCGTCAGTCAAGAATGAACCATAAAACAAGATCGCATCATCAGGAAATGGTTTGAATGAGATGCTAGAAAGGATCATGAAATGTGGAGTGTGAGGTTTAATTTAGATTTATACCCTCAATAGTCAAGTATGAACCGTGGAACTAGAGTGTATCATATGGTAGTGTGATGTGTAAGGATAGAATGCTAGAAAATGCATCATGAATCATAAAGCATGAAACATGCAATGTGTGAGGTTCATGGATGTAATATGACCTCAACGATCAAATGTGAACATTAGCACAAGATTTTTTCATAGGGTAATGAAGATACAAGTCATATGTATCGATGTGTGTACAATGAATGAGAAATACTAGCCATGAAGCATAGAGAAATACTATCAATGTGAGACACTGATAATACTAAGAGGGGGAGAAGTAAGCATGATGCCCCCAAGTGTATGATGTGAAGAAGAATCAAGTAATATCATCTAAGAGATCATCATTGTCTTGGTGAATCCAAATGGAGATGCGTTAGAGACACAGTAAACAATAGTATGTGGTTGATCATATAAGGATCTGTTATGGCGTAAAGTATACATGCCCATTACATATTCCTCATCAGTGAAAGGTGGTAGTGGGTAACCATGTGAATACCAGTGAGTAAGGTTTTGTGTATGGATGAGAAATGAATCAGTACAAACATAAACATGAACAAAAGACATGGGAAATGTGATGTCGATATGATTAGGATCTAAAGTGCCTCCAATGTAGTCAAGACAAGAGCGCCCAAGAGTAAGTGGAGAAGTACATGCAACAAATACTGATAAATGAAATACATGGAGGCCATAAGCAACAGTGATGAAAACATATCCATGATAGAGATGAGGAGAATGTGATGGAGGAAGGAGATCATCCAGTGTGAATCCTATCCAAGCCAAGCCATCATGTGTGTAAATAGTATCAGGGAAAGTAGGATCAAATGGAATGTGTTTCCAATAAGAATTATTGATGAAAAGAGTGTATGTGAAAGGAGGAAGCATAAATGCAGGTTATTCATGAGAAGACGTGGAAGGTGAAATAATGCCCAATCTATGGACAAACCCTGCGAAAAGGTATCATAACATTAGTAGGATGGGTGAGGAGGATGCATATGGGATGGTGTCCAATGCACAAAGAATTCCTTTGAGTGGAGGCAAACTAACATGATAGTCCATAGGCTGTTGGTCATCAATGGGAAGCATAACCGTAGTAGAAGATGGAATAGGTAATGTAATAGTTGGATCTAGGAGGAAATATTTGAATGGGTCATGATCAACAATAATTGTATATTCAAAGCCCTCATGTAAGAATTTAATGCCTTTGGTGAACTATAGAAGACACTTCTGCATGACATGTAGTTATGGCCTACCAAGGAAAAAAATTGTACTAAATGGGGATATTGATTAAAAAGAACAACTTTGTAAGAACATTTTTGGCTCAATGGAAATAAGGGAAATTAATAGTGCCTATGTATGATGCGTAGAAGAATCATATGCATGGAGAGAAATGGATGTTGGGTTAACATTAGCTAAGGAAAGACCAATATTATGAAGGAGTGATAAAGTAAAAATATTGAGCTCAGATCTATTATTGATTATAATCCACTTAATACCCATGTTATAGATGTGAGATGGTATATATAGGGGAGGATCATTGTCATAAATAGAAAGATTGACAGCTATATCAGATGGAAAAGTAAGTTGTTGAGAAAATGCATCTATGAATGTATTATATAATATGTCCGAATGAGTAGTAGAAGGAATGCAGTATTAGCCAAGAGAGAAATGATTTTAGCTCTACAATTAGAATTGGCTAACAAGAAATCATGAATGGAGATATCCATGATGAGAGAATCCAAGGAAAATGAAAGAAGTGATGAGATGAGGACCTCAAGAGTGTTCGAATGAGTCGGGTTCAACAAATGAATTAATAAAAAATTGAATTATGCCAAAATCTAAGATATTGCAGAGTCACATAGGATAAATAAAAACTAAAGCACTGATTTGACACAAGAAATAAACTAATGAAAATTGAAACCCTCGGTTCAAGAGAGGGAATAATTATTTAGCTTATTTTATAGTAAATCATGAAGTGTTATGGAATGGAAAAATGATGAACATGAGGATATTGTTGTAACCGTACTCATAAAATTATGGAAGCTGTCAAATGAGCTTGGACTAGGGCACGAGTTGGGGTGAGGATGTCATGTGCCAGAGACCTCTGTTGGGCACATGTGACTATGAAAATGATTGGAATCTAGTTTTTCTTGTGTTTCAAGGTGGTTACTAACCTTCGTTGTTTTTTTGGACTCTATCTCACACTATGTCTGCAAAATTCGCCTATAACCTACAAAACAAATGATATCTTGCAAAACCCCAAAACAAATCAAATCCTAAAAATAAAAATATGCAAATGGGGAGTCAGATGACCCCGAAGGTCACCCGATAGAGTGAACTTATGATCGAGCATTGCACTACATCTCAGACTCCATGTAGTTCTTGTGCATGTGTGTATAAATCATTCCCTAGGAAGCTCTTGTGGAAGATGCACTTGATAACAAGCGATAGCTAAATGTAGCAATACAAATAGATGCATGAATGAAAAAATGAAATTCCCATCCCATGCATGTATGCAGAAAATGTAGTCCCTTGTCCTTTAAGTGAATGATATATGAATGCCTTGATACGCTTAGAATGCCTTTGGATGCAAGCTTAGGTGATGATAATAGATGCTTAGAGCTTGGTTATTTATTATGATCACATACCTTTGTATTTATATGATTCCATTGTTTGAATTTAGTAATTAGAAATTAAAAGGCCAACCCATAAGAAAACAAGATGCCCAAAAGATAAAAGAGGCCCAAAAGAGGTGACTAAGATACAAAGATATTAGGGGTGCCCAAAGCAGCGAGGGCACCTAGGCACTAGCATCCTGTGTGGGTGCTTACATCGGAATCATGAAAGATAAAGAAATAAATCTTCGAATGTGTTGTAGGGTATGAAAGAGAAGAGATAGACAAAGAAAGAAAATAAAGAGGCCAAAGATAAGCTGTCAATTACTACTTTTCTCACTTAGGAATCATATGAATATTAGTATATGATTAGGACCTAGAAGTGTATCCATGTGCATGATTTTGTGTCTACAATCCAATATACGATAGTTCTCAAATGTTTCCCCCTAATTTAAATCACTCCTATTAGTGACACTCTTGATGGGGAAAATTGGGTGAGTTCCGATCCTCCTTTAGACACACCTCTTTCTTGAGTCCCCATGGATAATCTTCCACCTCCCCATGGTGTTAAAAATGTATGTGTTCGATATTTCACACATTGTGTTCTAAAATTTAGTGCTTTGTGTAGTTGTGTTTTTATGGTAGTTTGTGTAGTTGTGTGTTGTTAATGTTCTAACTCGTGCGATGGTGGAGTTAAAGAAAGAGGACCAATAAATAGCTGCACCCTAGGGCATAGGTTGAACTACCATCTTTCCGACAAGAGTATGTATGGGGATCCGAGTGTGAGACAAGAACAAAGCACGACAAGTTGCAGATACGTCTTGTTCTACGGGGACCCGGTTTTGTATGAGCAGCGAAGAACTTCTAGTTCGGTTAGAAATACGCTACCTCCATTTGGAAAGACCTGAAATTGTGTCGTTGTAGCAATTCAAAGAGTGGATCAACTTCACCCCGGGCTCGGCGGGACCGAGTAAAGATCTTTCTAGTAAGTTTGAACCGAGAAAGAGATCTTGTTGAAAATAAGGCAAATACGGAGTCACCAGACACCAAGAGGATAAACTTTATACTATTAATCCGTATTCCCCAGCAGAGTCACCAAAAACTGTTGGTTGGACATTTTGTCAATCCAAAATATGAGGTTCAACCACAGTATATGGGATTTAATCCCTCCTCAAAGACAGTGAGGCTTCTGCTTATTACTAATCTAAAACACAAGCAAAACAATATATACAGTATTCACACTAATCTAACCATTAGGGTTGGGATAGAATCCTGAAATCCATATTCACACGTTGGGAAGACATCGTTTTCTAAATGGACATTGGTCAGAAATTATTACAACGAAGAAACACAATGGAAAGGAAATGAGAGAAACATATTTTCTTTTAAGTAAACACAGAGCATGAAATAATCATACAAGCTTTAGATCATAAATATAATGTACGAAATGATTAGAAACACTAAGATGCTAAACAAAGAATAGCTTAAGATTATGAACGTAAGAACAATGTCTTAAGAAAGATATATCCCACAACACAAAGTTTGCAAAATAATATCAATTCCTATTCTTCAAAATGATTAAAAGAAAACACAAAGTTTTTCTTCTTTCCAATAGCTCCCAATATTTCAAAAATCTCGACCCTTTGGAATGCATAAGCATCCCTTATTTATAATAAAAGGAGTAGAGAGAAAATAGGATAAATCTTAGAAAATAGTGTTCTTTAAAAAGAGTTCTATTTTGCTTGACTCTCACGCAGGAGACCAAGTCAAAATATGATTCAAAAATGTGATGAAACAGAAATAAAAATACATGTCAATTTCAAGATTGAAATGACACATCACATCGAGGACTTAATCGAATCGTCATCTTTCGCTTCTTCATCTTTCTCTTCCTCCAGTGAGCACTGTTTGTTAGAAATTCTTGGAACTTCCGAATTATGCCTTGCATTTCGTTTTAAATCAGTAGTGATGGAATGATCATTCAAAACTTCGCAGGTTTCATGAGTATCACTGGCACTGCCAGAAGCTTTTTCAATCTTTTGCTGAGCTTTCTCAAGACCTCCAAAGAATGTTCAATCTTTACAAACCTGTCGATGATTTCAATACCAAATCCGTGAGTTGGTTCATGCTGAATAGATTCTTGGATTTGTTTGAAAATATCATCGGCTGATAGGATGCCTGAGTTTCCAACTGACACTTTCACACATATTTTTAACAGTTCTTCCTCCAGGTCGCTCTTGCCATCGATCAACTGATCTCTTGATTCTCTCAATTTACCGTAGGCTTCATTGAGAATATTCACCCTGAACCTGATGGCTTTGGTCAGCTGGAAATGCTTATCTGCATGTGGGATGATGCCTTCTTCTACCAAGAGATGTGATGGCATTTGCTTTAATGCCTGGAGAGCTTCAAAAGTCAAATCAAGATGTCTAATTTCTTGGGAGAAATCATCGTCCATCTTCTCTCCATCACTCTAAATGTTCCCCAAAGATTGATAGACTTCCACGACGTCTTGAATCACTTCCTTCCCCTGTTGGAGTAACCTTTGGATCCATTCATCGACCACCCTTCCTTTTTTATTAATCTTCTAAATCATAGGCATTGGTGAGAAATCGAATCCGACAGGGACAGAAGAAGATGGTATGGATTCGAGGGGTTTTGAGAGCTTAAGAAAAACCTCAGTCAACTACTCCACTTTTCCTTTAAGCTCATCTCTGCTGTCTTTTGTTTCTTTCAACTTCTGGCACAACACGTTTGTGGCATCCCGTGCATCTTGTTGTGCTCCTTCCGTTGTCACCTCTCCTAGAGCCACCCTGGTTATTTGATAGTCAGAGGCTGTTATGTCCTCTTTGGTTTTGTCAGTCGCAGGAGTGGCGATCTCTACAAACTTATACCCTGAAGCGTCCACCAAAACCCTTGAAACTATTTTGGGTTTCTTGGCTGATTTAGCAGTAGAGGCCTTGAGTGAGCTAAAATCAAAGGCTGGTATGGGTACAATCACCTTCCTCTTCCTCAGAGTTTTCTCGAGTAGCCATTGAGGTGTGTCAGAGGGAGTTGCCACTATTGTAGGAGCTGGTATCATACTTTCAGGAGGGGAGAGATCCAATGGCGAAGTGGGGACAGTTACCAATGTGGTAGCAGATTCAATAAAAAGAGGCACAGGAGGGGGCGTGTTGGTGATTACTTTGGTACCAGCAGAGAGAGGTGAGAGTCCAGAGAAAATGCTGGCCATGATTGAAGAAGTCGATGGGGAATGAGGAGGTAGAAGTGGTTGTGAGGATGAGCGCAGATCCAGACTCCAAGGTCCGAGATGCAAGAGATAAGGTCTCCTCGGTTGGGCGATCAACAAATGGTGAAACCAGAGGCTGGCTTCCTTCTCCTTCCAAAGAAATTTCTCCTATTTCTGGTGGTGTTGGTGATTACGGCACATTCACCGTTTCATTTGGAGAAACAATTGAAGAGATTTCTCTTTCTTTTCTCTTTTGACAAACTTGACCTTTATAGGCCCCTTAGAAGATCTTTTGTCCTTTCAATTTTGGAGGGCCCTGCCTCAGAAGCAACCAACTTTGAAAAATTATCATCTTTAAAACTCATCCCCCAAGAGGTGAGCCATGCTTTGGTGCGTGCAAGTATCGGGCTGACCTATACGTAATGGAGGCTTTTTCACTAATTGACCAATCAATAGGTGGGAAAACATATCGATCTTCATTCGAGTCCATCATAAGAAAGGTCCAGAACACTTTCATTATCACTAGTACCTTCTGGTAAGTTAGCAAGCTCAAGTGTTTAAATCTCAGCAAGTGTCAATCTGCTATGATCTTTTCTTTGGACAGCAACCTCATCACGTAGATCAATCCAGATGTCCTCTATGCTTGGTCTATACGGGTGCGAGTTCCATATGCCCCGAGGAATCCTCGAATATCAAACCCATCTGGGGCTTCATGTGCTTCTTCAACTTATCTTGAAGCTCATGGACAATATTCTTGGCTTTCACCACTGTCGAACAAGTATACCTTCCAATAGAAATTGGGAAAGATACATCGGCCTTGTGTTTACTTTGTTGAAACTTGTGAAAATCCAACAATTTCCTGACCAACTCCATCAAGATTATTTTGTCCCCTGGATATTTGGGCAAACGAAAAGGATCCCCTGGGTACATGACTACTCGAAGATATGTGAACTTATTAAATTGCAAGAAGACACAACCCCATTTTGAAACTTCAGCCCATGCTTCATCAGATACTCTTGTTTTCCTCAGTTCGGGATTTAACCTGCAGATGTTCTCATAAAAGAAGGCATCGTTTACCCTTCTGAATTGGTCTTGAGACCCTTTTCTTGTCAGCTGAGGGAAATAATGATAAATATGTTCTACTGTCTTGTTTCCCTTGGTGTCCAACCCGGGATAGTTCCTCATACCGGCCGCTGCATAGGTGACATACGAGGACATGTAAAATTTTCCTATAGACAGGACTGTTGTCATTTGAGAATCTATCTCATTATTGATGAGAGTACCCCAATCAATTCCTTGTTGAATCTTCTTAATAGTGATCATGAACTGATACATCCACCCTTGGAAAACATTTGATTCGGGAAAACCAAAAACCCGACTCAACAGAGTGATGATATCATTGATTTCCTGAATGAAATCACTTACCGGGAACAAGTCTTAGACCTAGAAACAATTGGTTTGGCTTTGATCGGGAACTTCTTATTCACGTGCTTGATGCAATCCTCGATCATTATCCCAAGCTTTTTGGGCTAACTTGAGATCCATATCTCCATATTCTTCAAAATTAGGCGGCTTAAGAAGGTCATCAAAGTAACCTCCGTCAATTTGATCACAACTTCTCCCACCTAGTTTTTCACGTAACAAAGAAGCGAGTTATAATTTGAAGCACGAGGCCAAGATGAACTCGAGTCACCGAGCAAACATAGGGAACCCCGCCGCAAGAGGTAGGCCACTTGTCGACTATCGATTTCATCCATGGAGTTTGAGAAGGGCTCTTGACCCTATTATATAAATCCTCCATGTCTACATTTCCGAGCTCTATAGTTCGGATGTCAAAATTACTGATCAATATATGATGGAGACCCCACCTTCACGAATTTGTATTTCATCCTCCTGAATTTTCGGTCTTTTCTTGTGATGGACTAGGATCGACATGAGGGATTTCGAAGGAGGAGAGTGTCGGAGATCAGGAGATGTTGAACACTGCGAAAACCCCGACCCACTGGAGATGCCGGAAAGGTGGAAAAACCCGACACACTGAGGAGGATGTCGGGGAGTTCGGAAAAACCCGACCCACTGGGAGGATGCCAGAGACTTTGGAAAACCCGACACTTGGAGGATGCCGGAGACTTTGGAAAACCCAACACTTGGAGGATGCCGGAGACTTTGGAAAACCCGACACTTGGAGGATGACGGAGACTTTTGAAAACCCAACACTTTAAATTTTTTGATATACTACGGGTTTTGAACACTGCAAAGCACCCTGCGAAACCCGAGAAGAGGGAATAGGGTATTTGTTGAGTTAAAACATGCAAGTTTTTCCTTCACCATTTGTATCCCAAACATATTTTTAATTATAAAATCATTCTAAGGGATAAAACAAATTACTAATTCCAAAGGGGGAAAACCCTAAAACATAAACCTGATTTGAAAACAACCCCCAAAATGAAAAAGATAAAAACTCCATAACAACCCTGATAAGAAACTTGGAAAAATTCCTTACACAATTAATCCAAAAAAACCACAAACAAAGAATGAAGAAAAATACCTTCAACCAGGACAAGGAATGATAAAAAACGAGCAATGCAATCGGGCACAGAGGCGAGTTTCGGGTTTCGGGGTCGAAGATGCATGCGCAAAAATCCACGAGGTAAAAAGTACATTTGGTAAAAATGACGTGGAAATCTGAATATATATAAGAAAATTCACATTTAATACACTTCAGTTGACACGTGCCAACTACCCGACAACTCGGCATTAATGCCATGTCAGCATGCTTGGGATATCCGGAAACCCGACACAAAGGTTTTTAGAGTAATTCGGGTTTTGGGTTACGGAAAACAATCGACATGAAGCATGATGTTTGATAGCCTTGGAAACCCGAAACAAAGGAGTAAACCGGGTTTTGGGGATCGAGAAGACATGCGAGATGAAGCATGTTTTGACGAAGGCATGTTCCGATGCTTGGAAGATCCGCAAACCCAACTCGCCTTACTTGATGTGGGTTTTGGGTTTTAGGGAATGCACGACATGAAGCATCCAAGACACATGTTGTCTTGCTTGTGAAACCCGAAAACCTGATTATCTCTCTGAAAGGTAATTTTTAGAAAACCAACTCAAAAATTCTTAGGGTTATCGATTTTTTTGGCATAAACTTAAAAATGAGATAACGAGGGGTGTAACAATCCTCTATATTCGAAGGCAAAATCCATTGCATGTTGAAAAGTTTTGAAATCGGTGAGAAGACACCTTTAGAGAAAGGACAATGTAAAAAAAGATGATTCACATTCTCTTCCCCTCTTTGGCAAAGAATACACCTATTAGGGATCCGCATTCCTCTTTTTATAAGATTTTCAACATGATTAGGATTCTATTTTGAGTAGCTTGACCCGGTAAAAAATATTCATCTTAGGGAACAAGTTTTTAATCCATAACTTACCCCAATACTCTTTTTGGAAGTCTTTCTTGAAATGAAGTCTATAGGCAGATTTAACAAAATAATTTCCTGAGTCTTCCTCTTTCCAAATGATGGAATCCTCCTTGGTTTGGAATATGGGGATGTGGAATTCCGTGAGTTTCTTATTGAGATCTTGAAAAGGTTTGAAATCACCATCATAACCAGGGGGGGCACTATGGTTTCCCATTGGACCTCATCATCATGATGCCTCCGAAATATCTTATCCATATTTTTTCTTTCTCCTCATAGAATTGAGCCACCTCCTTCCAAATTTCCCAATCCACTAAGCGAGAATTCTTCTAACCAATTATCCCACCAAAATTTGATCTTTTTACCCTTACCAATCTTCTAAAGGGAACCCTTTGAGAGGATGTATTTTGAATCAACGGGAATTCCGAGAAGAAGGAACCTCTAGAGATTCCAGTTCATACATGATAATATCTGTATAACAACACATGGGAAAGAGATTCCAGTTCATACATTTCAAAAAAGAGTTGATTTGGCTAGCTCAGAAATGGAAGAAGTAAGAGTGACACAAAATTTATTTGACACAGTATTATCCGAAACTAGGAATAAATTGAAAAATATCTCTGAATCATTATCTAAAGAGATCGAGAAAGATTCAAAAATGATAAAATACTTGAAGCAATGGGAGTTGTAAATCCATAGTTTTGGAATTTAGTTGGCGGCATATGTTATACATCCATCAGTCCTTTATTTGTCAAAAACATGACTGATCTAACTAACCATTTCTCTAAGACTAAAGAGATAAACAAAGTTTCTGTAGAAGGTATTTTACAAATAAAAATACTTAGCTCCCAGTCAATGCATTATGTTAATACTATGATATGACACGTTCAAATTCTACAAAACCCACAAGAATATGGTGCCATCAGAAGGATTTGGAAGGATATTTGTTCCAGTAGTATTCTACATGAATATTTGAGCAAGTATATTAAGTCATTTATCGAACTCTGTCAAATAATGATTAAGGTTCTGTGGAAGATGAAAGGGTTTTCAGTGCACTATATTTTTTAAAGTCAAAAGTTTGAAACAAATTAGATTTGAATCTAGAAATTTTTCTGAGGGTGTGTACCATGTTAGTCAGTGGAGACTTTTCTTTACGAGAGAGCACTTGTATTATGGAGTTCACTAGTAGAAAGAAGAGGAGTTGGTATTATTCTGCTTGATCTAGGGGATCGAGACACATCCACAAATCATGCTACAGTTGATTTCCAAGACACAAATGAAAGTGTTCCTCCAGGATTGTTTGAATTCACATAGATTTCATTTCTTCTATACATTTTTGAGACTATTTACAATAATTTGATGTATTGATGTATTTCATATTCATTAATGTTAATCAACTGGTCCTAATGAACTGTGTAATTTACTTGTATCACATTTGTTTTTTATATTTTGTTTTTGACTGAAATTAAGACTGATGTATTTGGATCCATCTATGTGATTATTGATTAAATATATACATCGACATGATACATAAATAATGAAAAATTTCAATAAATGCAATATTACATTTGTTTTTACTTGGTCCATTGGAACAATGTAATTTACTTGTATCACATTTGTTTTTATATTTGGTTTTCTGACTGAAATAAACATAGATTTATTTGGATCGACCTATCTATTAATTGATTAATTTTTTACATCTGCATGAAATCAAAAACATAAATATTTTAAACAAAAAAACATGAAAATTTGAGGACCATTTATGCACAAAAACATAAACAACATTCCTATTAAGTAGAAATTGATTAACAATAAATATAGTTCCAATTCTAAAGTAATCTTGTAATCATTCTCTCATGTGGTAGATTAATTTATGAAGACAAGTATCATTTCATAAAGCATTGTCGGCCAATACAATTCCAAAAAGGGGGTTGTAAATAACATTTCAAAGCTTCCAGACAAGTTTTGTCATATAAGGACACATTACGAGGGCATCCTCTTTTTGCCTATGCTTTAGAATCATAGTTGTCCTTACATCCACACACAATAAAATGTAAAATTTGGTTGGACACTTTAATTCCTACGTCAGTGTCAGAATTATGACAACACACCTGTCACATGGTGAACTTAACTAATTTTTGAATTTTTTTATGTTGTAGGGAAACTTGATCTTTTTCTTGCACAAGAGGTGGAGGAATGTGCTTAGTCTATATAGAGCTATATGATAAAATTCCTGATGCCTGTAAATCTCACGTTGTGGTATTGATATTTTGAAGAATATTTTCTCCTCCTCGTAACATTTCTTTTGATAAAAGTGATGCATCGACGTCTGTCTTTTCCTTTAGTAAGATTTCTGGATCCATCTTATGCTCCTTGATTATCCTTCTCAATGTATTATTTTGTTTATTTAATACTATGATTTTTTCCTTCAACTGTACAAATGAATTTAGGATTTTGTGGGCATTCTTCAAATGTGCTTCAAATATAGTTGTTTCTTTCTTTAAATTTTCATATTTTTCCTGCAAAACAAAAATATAAAAGTATTAGTCTATTAGATAAGTTGAAAAATATATTGTGGCGCTCATAATATTAGGATTTTTCCTATAAAAGATGACTTACAAATTTTTTTCTTTTTCGCATTTGCTATTAAAACATTTGTCTTGTCTTTAGCCCATTTGTTGTAGTAAGCTTGTGCTTCAACATTAAGATTCTCCAACCTATTTAACATTATGTCTATAATATCATCATCATAATCATTATTATATGAAATTGTGCCTGACTGAGCTTTGTTTAGAAAAATGTCAAGCCTTTTCGGTTGGCTCTCTATGGTAGTGAACAATGAATGCCTTTGAGCATGATTATGGTATCAGGTATTTATTTCTTTAATCAAAATTTTAGCCCTCCTCTCCCAAGTGTGCACCAAATCCACATCAGACATTACAAATTCTTGAATTGTGGCCCCCATACTATATGATATCATATTTTTGAATGCAAAATGTGTCTTCTCATCATCGGTTTTGTGGAGCTTTACTTGGAGGAGGAGGAGAGTCCTGTACTTCATGCACATTTTTTTGTGGTTGTGGTGGAGGAGGTGGAGTAGATTGAATCATATCATGTGTGCCAAAATAGTTTCCCTTTTTTACATCGCCACTATTGAATCCCAAATACTCATCATCAAGCTCAATGTTTTTCAAAACATGGGTGCTCGTTATACTTAAGACACCACCTAGTGAGAGTCCAGGAAATTTTGTGGTTGTATGATGAAGTGTTCCCATGGAGTCTATAGGAAACCTTATATTCTTTCCTGAAGATCTTCTATTTGTTTGGAATGTACATGTTGGCTAGTATTGGTGGCCTCCTTGCAAGTGGAATGTGTTGAGAAGTTGTATTACCTGCAAGAAGAAAACAAAAATTATTAGAAAATTATCATTATACACTTGGGCCTTGAAAATGCTAAAAAAATGTAACTAAACAAAACATGCTAAATATTATACATTACAATTTACCTTGCATGCTCGGAGACACAATCATGACATTTCAATCTTGACACCCAGAATGAGTTTGATCTTCATCATCAAACTCAATAGTTTTTGAATACAATAAATGTAGAAATATTAAAATATTGTACTACTTACATAATCTATACTAGTAGTTTGAATTGGTTAATTATATAAAAAGTAAACTTTATACCTATAGTCAAATGTGATGGTAGGCATGATGCACATACCGACCCCTAGGTCATTTTTGACGAGGAACTTGTATTGGTGTTGATTCTGTTGAATCCATGTCAGAATCCACAGAGACCTCTAGAGGGGATTTACCTTGAGAAATATCCTCCTTATGAGATATTGCAACCATAATTCTTCTTGGAAAAAAATATTACAATTATTATTGTAATAAAAAATATTGAATGCAAAATCGTTATAACATGAAAAATTTAAAAGTAACTATTACCTGTTGTTCTTCAAGAGAGAGACCATTCATTTTATCATTAATTGTAGTTGGAATTTGTGCGTGTTGCAATTGGAAGAAAGCTTCTTGATAGAAAGAAAGTATATAATTGCAAGAAGAGAATACAGTGACAATCTTGGATTTATCAGACATATTGACACTGTAGGCATGGGAGACATCTATTTTTATTCAGTTGGACAAATATGTGCACCAATCGAATTGTTTCCCTGTTAGTGTCTGCATTATATATTGAACTTCCCAAAACAGAATGTCTACAGATCTTCCCTGTAAAAAACTCTTGGCACGAAAAAGTGATGCAATTGCAATAAAGAATTTGTTTGCAATACCTTGACTATGAAGGCCTCTTGTTGAACAATTAAGAGGATCTGCAATAACATACAATAAATGTTATAACTTACATTCTTGGGTGGTCGAGTAATATTAAGAAAAGAAATTGAAAATAATAAACTTACCATCAACCTACACATTGTAATGTGACTCCAAATTTTTTTGTCTTCATCTGTAAGGACAACCTTTGTAGTCACGGGCGGCTGGTTTTGAATGGTAAGCCAGTTAAATGATGTACGTCTACTAGATCAATTGTGAAAGAAATTTGACGATCCACGAGGAGAATGGAAAATTATCCCTCTTTCTGGTTGTAAGAGGTGAGAAGGTAATCAAGGACGAAAGTATTAGTTTCGAATTGGGGCATGTTGACAAGCCTCGTAAATTGTGATTTTTGCAGCCACTCGGTTGGTGTGTCTTTTAGTTTCATTAGAGCTGTAATATGTGGGCACATGAGGTTTTTGTATTAGAATTTAGGTGTAGGAGTAGATGTGGTGCTTGCCATTGTTGAAATTTATAGGAGAGGGAGGAAAAAAATTGAAAGGTGGACGTAAGTTTGGGAGAACTTTGAAGATTGGAGAGCTCGAGCACTTTGGAAACGTTTGTGGATAAGTGAGGAAATGAACCTTGTAGGGGTATATATATGGCAAGAAGGTTTTAAGGGACACATGGTGAAAAAAATTGGCTTGAAATGTTGGCCATATATACAACGAGAGGTTGGGTGACCATCCAACCCGTTACCCAAGTTAGGAAGCTCACCGAACCAACCCGTCTAATCCACGTGGCCAACCTACCTGTCCAACCTACCCATCCACCCTACTCAACAAGGATCATGAGGGATGACATGCACATCAACGGATGTGTGAACGATAGTGTAAAGAGATCTCGGGAGGAGTGATTATCAACCGAATGTGCATGAAAATATTTGAAGCACAGGCGGAACTGGTTAAGCCATAAAAATCTCCTCTATCTCATAGATCAAAAGACGTGTACATATAGGAGGTCTTTGAGTAACCCCAAGATCGCAATCATGAAAAATTGAGTAGAGAGGGGAGTTACATTATGAGAAATAAGTCTAACTCCCAATGACGCATATGATGCACTAACGCACTGACACACTGACGCACTGACGCGTAAGAGAATCTCATAATGACCCCTAAATGACACATGGACCTACGATCTCACCTAAGTGAGATGACTCACCTAATGATGTGGAAAATATACACACCAACACCCCCCCTTCATCATAACTTAGGATGAGGTGGTAAGTCAGAAACGAGAAATGGGTCCCGGCACAAAGCCTGATGAGGTACCCATGCACAAGAAAGAGGTCCCAAGCAGTGAAGGAAAACCCAGTGGGAAAAACATCCACCACAAGAGAAAAAAACACTCTCTAATCTAAGAAAGATGCCAAATATGGGTCCCACCATAGACGATCCTGAAAAGGTACCCATGTACAAAGAGGAAATCTCTTAGAAAGAAGAAGAAGAGAGAAGAAGAGGGAGACAAGAGGAATGTAAAAGATGCCATGGACAGATCTAAACTATGCAACTGTAGGAAGTCTCCCAGAAGAATGTCAATGACAAGATGCTTTACCTCTAGACTGAAGAAGAGCCACCTACACCAAACTATGTGCCTACCCTTAGGAAGGACATAAATGACGTCTTTGAAAGTACGCCCACTCCGCAAAGGAAACCGAAGGCAGTAACACGAAGAACTCTAAGTCTGGTGCACGGAAGTGTGACATAGGTCTAGCGAGTGAGTGCTAAGGAACCAAAGGTAATGCCACATGCATAGAACTATCAGAGTGAAGAGGAACACCCACAAAAAGGATGTCCAAGTGATGTGAAGGGAACAAAACATCCTCCACAACAAAAAATGGATCCACAGCTGAGGGTGGATCAATGAAGGTCTCTGGAAATGTGGAAGTGACATGATTCTTGGAAGGGGCACTCCCAACAATAGAGATGATGAACTCCTCTGAAACACCTATAGATGGATGAGGGACCTGTAGTGCATCACAAGTAGACTCTGTGAAAAGATGACTAAGGTCAAGTAGATACTCGTCCCAATGAGGGGGCTCAATAAATAGAAGAGCGATGTCAGATAGGTAAGAGTCATCCAATGAAGGTAGAGGAGTGTAAGGGGCCTCACACATTAGAAGTGGAAAGGAGGTGGGTGTGATGAATGTGTGAGACTGAGTAGGAGATTGCTCGATATCTGATGAGATGTGGGGGTGAAAACAATGTCTGGAATAGTGAGAGAAAGAGGAGAGAAGTCCTCTGTAATGCTCTCTGCATCAGAACTGGGTGCATAATCCTCATCATTAGAAGTAGAACCAAACGAGTCTATGTCAGTGGAATTTTCATCACATGAAGAAGAGGAGACAACTGAATCAGTAGTAGGAACAATGACTGTAGTATGTGAAGGGTCTCCATAGAGGGACTGAAGAATGCTCCAGACATGGTGAGGTGGATCTGATTGTGCCACGTGAAACTAGAGAGATCTGGAGACATGCATCATCATGTGACCAAAGACATGGTCACAAGTGTCAAGGAAGTCCTCTAGATGACGATGATCAGTGGGTGTAGGAACTGGCCCAAGTAAGAAGGGTGAAAGACCCTCGTGAGAAAAGTAACGTTCCATGGAAGCACGCCAAACTAAATAGTTCCCTCTCTCGGTGAAAAGTGCCGAGGCTGTAAGGTGATCCTATGATGCTCAAGTTTGGAAAGAACACTCTCCATGATGAAAAATGCAAGATGCACAAAAGCAAGACGTCGGACTCGGCTGATAATGCGTCTGCATGTGAAAGCCCAAGAGTATAAGCAACCACCCCAAAATGTGGCAATTTATAAAAGTATTACGTTTACAAAAATGACAATTCCATCATGTAATGTGTGAAAAATCATGCAACTTTGACTAAAGAAGTGCTAAAAAATGAGCTGCGAGTCAAAAGTTATGGCATTATTAAGATTCCCACAACTGATGGAAAAAGTCAATAAACATTGCAAACTGATTAAAAAAGTGCCCGAAATGGGTGCAAAGGGTGTCGTGTGGGTACTCGTTGGAAATGGCACAGAATTTTAGCGGGGTTTGTTTTGACTCTGCAAGGGGGTTAGCCTCTTGCCAACCCCGGACCTCGCCCTCCGTCTTCGACAAGCATAGGAAGGCCAAATTACAAGCAAAATACAGCCAAAAACCCATTTTTTTACATGCCAATGAATAAATGTTTTTTTTTTTAATCACCCTAAAACATTAAAAAAGAAGGTGATGGAGGGCCCACATGTTGTGTTGGAGGAGAGAAGCTGTGGAGGGTTGGCTGTTGACCGTTGAATTTGAAGTGAGCCTGTGGTTTCAGTGAAGTGAGCCTGACATTCCACGTGGAGCAAGGAGCCTGCGGTGTTAGTGGTAAGTTTCCATGAGTAGGTGAGAGTAGGCAGAGGTTCCAACGCACACAGGTAAGTTTCCACGAGTAGGTGGGAGTAGAAAACGTAGGTCTGGAGAAAAAACGGCCAAGAAGTTTCAAACGCCAGTTCCAGCTTGTTCCTTTGTCTCTATATGCTTGGGCATGGCTGAGGGAGGTGCTGGAGGTGAAAACATAGGAGATGGAGCTCAGAAGATGTGTCCAATGCATAAACGTTTTCCAATGCATAAATGTTTTTCCAATGCAGAAGTAAAAAAAAACGTTTTTCTAATGCAAAGGAGGGCACGTGGGAGTTGTTGGAGCCTGGGAGGAATGCAACGAGCTTGGTGAATATCATGAGCAGCGAAAAAACAAACACAATGAGCTGAGTGCATGCATAGAAAGGGGAATAATACAAGGCCAGTGACAACACGATCCAATGCAACGTTGAACCCAAAGGCAATGTAAATGAGCCACACAAAAAATGTCCAAACCATGCACAAAAAATGGATCTGCAACCTCTGAAATGCAGCCTTAAACTGTAATAGACCGAAACCAGCTCATGCAAGGCTGGAACACCCAAATAACTCGAACACATGAACCAAGAAGGAACCACGGGTCCACACCAAGGCAAAAAACAATGCACGAGCAAGAGCATTCAACACGAGCCAAAGCACGAACAGCCCCTTGACTGTGTAAACCGCGAACAACACCACGGGAAGAGCAAACCAACCAGAGGTATGAACCCCAAAATCAGTGCAAGAAGAGCACGAATGGAATATCCATTACGACACACGTTGAAAGAGATCTGAATATCATGAAAGAGGGTTTAAAACCCGCAAGCGAGGATCATAAGGGACGACGTGCACATCAATGGACGTGCGAACGATAGTGTGAAGAGATCTCGGGAGGAGCGAGCATCAACCGAATGTGCATGCAAAGATTTGAAACATGGGTAGAACTGGTTAAGCCATAAAAATCTCCTCTATCTCATAGATCAAAAGACGTGTACATATAAGATGTGCTGAGTAACCCCCAGTGCTGCAATCATGACAACTCGAGTAGAGAGGGGGAGTTACATTCCTAGAATATAAGTGCAACTCCCAATGACACATATGATGCACTGACACACTGACGTGCTGACGCACTGACGCGTAAGAGAATCCCATAATGACCCCTAAATGACACATGGACCTACGATCTCACCTAAGTGAGATGACTCACCTAATGATGTGGAAAATATACACACCAACAAGTACATGAGGTTTTTGTATTGGAATTTAGGCATAGAAGTAGACGTGGTGCTTGCCATTGTTGAAATTTATAGGAGAGGGAGGAAAGAAACTTGAAAGGTGGACGTAAGTTTGGGAGAACTTCGAAGATTGGAGAGCTCAGAGCACTAAAAATGTTCGTGGAAAAGTGAAGAAATGAACCTCGTAGGGGTATATATAGGGCCGAGAAGGGTTCAAGGGACACATGGTGAAAAACAACGGAGAGGTTAGGTGACCATCCATCCCGTTACCCAAGTTGGGAAGCTCACCAAACCAACCCATCTAATCCACGTGGCCAACCTTCCTGTCCGACCTACCCATCCACCCTACTCAAGCAACCTACCTATCCATACTCCCTAACCAACCCACCATCCAACCTATTTGTCTAACACCTTTGCCCATCCAACTTTTGATAAAATGATCAAAATAGTTCTAAATTGTCGTGAAAAAGGAATGAGTCGCCTTTGTTTTCCTCTATGGTTCAACACACCTATCATACATACTCATCCAACATACCCTTCCAACCTACATGTCCGACCTACTCATCTAACCTACCCATCCAACATATCCATCCAAGCTACATGTCCGGTTTTCCGTTCAACCTACCCATCCAATCTACCTATCCAACAAACTCATCCAACATGCCCATTCAACCTACCCCATCCAACCAACTCATCCAACTTGCTTGTCCAACCAGCCTATCCAAGTGACTCGTCAACCTACCCATCTAGCCTACCCATCCATCCTACCCATAAAACCTACCCATCCAACCTACTGTCCAACCTACCCTTCCAACTATGCAAAATCCAAGAAAAAAAAGCCCTAGAAAATTGCCATTTCCACGATTTTTTTCTTGAGAAATTCACCATCTATTCAAAATTCAATTTTAGAGATTTGCTATAATCCTAAACTAATTTTTTGGAGAAGGGGTCTTAAAATGAACCATGGGAAAAATGATTCAAGAAGGTCTATTTGACCTTTTGCTTTTTGGATCAAGAAATATGGGTTTGTCAGAAAGGTATGAAGAATCTTGAATATTATCACTAGTCATGAAGTTTTATTTGTGCTAAGAAGAATGTGTCATCATCCAATAAAGATATAGAAAGTTGGTATAACCTTGAGTAAGTGAGTAGATATGTTGATTTTCATAGTTGAGTTAAAATGTGATTTGAAACCCTCTATTAGTTTGTGTCATATGAGGAAGAAAAAGATTAATCTGTTAGGATCAATATGTTCTTAATACTACATATGAAGATTCAAGTGAACTGTTAGTGTGTACCATGGTGGAGTGCCAGTTTATAAAGGTCCTATAATGTTTGTAGTATATCATCGATTATGAAGGATTATAATATATCATCAAATAAAGCCTAATAAGTTTAGTAGAAATATACATGTTTAGACTTGACCCGATGGACCTACTAGAGTGCTTCCAAAGTTATTTTGTTGACCAAGGAGCATGGTAACATGAAAAAAGACAGTGAAATATAGGTATGCATGATTTGAGAATAAAAATAAGGTATGTGATCTTGCGTAGATTGGTTTTTAGTCTCATGAGATTCAAGAGAAGTGTCAAGTGTTTCTTGGGAATATAAAAGGCATGTAAGTGACAGCTAAGAAGAGTGCGATGAGCTTGAATTTGTGTCTTAAGACTTAGTATAGTTTTTGGTAGTCAAGATCAGATTGGTAGAAGTAACATCAAGAAGAGTGTTTGAAAATACTTAAAAAGTGTGCTTGGATTGATGGGGAGGTTGTCGGTCCCTTGGTATTGGTTCTAGTTATCAATAAGGTATGTGTATGGATATTTTCCCATATCTCAAGAAGGAACTTGAGTAGAACTACAAGAACAGTCATAAAGATGCATTATGAGTTGTGCAAGAAGTTTAAATAAAGATGTGTGAGGTATAGTCATTCTTGATAAGATGTATTAAGAATCTAAAAATTTCATGTATAACAAGTTAAGGTATGTTTTCTAATCATTTTTATGATGACTTGATCAGACCATTTCAATTCATATAGGCTCTAAGTCTATATCTATAGGTTCAAGAGAAAACAAAGTGAGATTTATATGAATATTGTATAGGAGTATTCTTGGAAGGAGTCAATTATCGAAGGAAAGGCGACCGAGTGTGATAATTTAGCTTCATGAGAAGGAAGATGTAAACAAGATGACACATAAGGTCAAGTGGACATATGATAGTGCTAGAGGATGAAGAGATTTGAGAAGTATTGTTGATACCATATAAGGTATCCTTATAAGTCAAATTTTATACATTTCTGCTCAATATTGAATGCATGGTCCGAGGGGTAGTTTGAAATTCCTAAGAAAGGTATGAAAGTTGTTAATTCATTAGAGTAGGTCTGAGCATTTAGGTAAATATCCTATTTCAAGAGGAATAGTAGGTGAGTTGGCCTTAGGGGGAGCTTTGAGTTTTGATTTGTAAGAAGAAGATGATGATATAAGTTTTTATGAGTTAGTTAGGATCTAGATTAATGATAAAAGGTGCATGACAACCATTTCATAAGATAGTATTTTTTGGTATGATCATTCCATAGAGGGTTTGAGTTCAGTTGATGTTTATATTTCATGAAGATAAATTTTGTGTCTCTATTGTGTTAAAAAGGTTTCCATATGATGAGTCAATAAAAAGCAAGAGAGTTCACTTGATCCATGAACATGTATGAGATGTTTAAAAGGCATACATGTAGGGTTGAAGTTTTTGCACCAATAACATGTAATAAAGTTCTTTGAAAGGTATTGATTTGCTTAGGGGGAGTTTTATTGCTCAAAGATTCAAAATATAAGAAGATGAAGAACAGGCCTTTATTTTTTTCGCTAATGTTTCCAAACAAAAGGCGAGTCTATTGTGTTGTTAAAAGAAGTTGCTGAAGGTATGTATCTTTTTCATTTTTTGTCAAAGGGGAGAATGAGTTGATCACATGTGAGTTTCATAGGGGAGTTTGAGTTTTGTGTGTTTTTTCATTAATGGGTTTTCTATCAATGACAAAGGGGGAAATTGTTGGAATTTTACTATCGGTGATGTCAAAGTATGATGTTTTCAGTATTTTCTAAGGAGTCATTGATGTCAAATAAAGTGAGAAACATGAAGGTTGATTAGTAGTGTCAGTTGATTTGTTTGGTCTTGGTGATGTTTCAAGGTGTCTTGAGCAGTTTAGTGGCTTATATGAGCGTGGTAGTGACTTACAAAGGTATTGATGATGCTAGAGTGATGTCATGGAGTGTGGTGAAGGTTATTGTAGGGTGTCAAGGTTGGAAAAGTGATGAGAAGGTCAGTTTTGGTGAAGTAAACATGTTTAAGGTGCTTGTTCTTGAGGCCTAGTCTACAAAATGAGGTATGATATGATGGAGTGAGGCATGCAACAACTGGTTATGAATTTTGATAACATGGAGAGAATTATTATGAGGTTTTGAGACACTCACAAGTGTCTTATAGTGCTAGTTCAGGTGTTAGACTTGGTTTTTAGGTCTGTTCCTAGACCTAGTCCTTAAGAAAACATGCCCTAATGAGGTGGAGTCATCATTTCTGAGTGTATTTGAGAAAATATGAGTATTGGATATGTTTTGGTATGTTGATACAAAGTTGTGGTCCAAATTTTAGGTCCTAGTGTTGAAGATTTTGCAAGTTATTACATTTTTACTCATACCAAGTTTGTGGAAGTGAGAAACCAAGGTCAAATTTGTCTTTCTAATGCTCATTGGCATGTGAAATATCTACATGGTGGTCTAATATCTTCATGGTAGTTGGGGAAGGGTCCTAGATTTATTTTTGCAATTGGTTTATACTTTAAGGCCTAGACATTTATGAACAACCTTTAAGAAGCTAAATTGGTTTTAAACCCTCTTAAAATCCTAGTTCAAAAGAGATGGAGAAGATCTTATTCCTAGTTTCCCATAATGGATTTTTTTTCTAGAATTATGATTTTAGGTTTTATAGGAATCCTCCAAATTTCTCCAGCTGCAAGTTATGTGTCTTGGTTGTATGTGGACCCCACTCAAAAATGCAAGTTTATGAAGATTTTTACTTTTCTCAAAAGTTTCCCATTGGATCCGATGATAGTTTGGTTTCTAAGGAATTATGCGAGATATTATAAATTTCCATGGTGGTTTCACATCATGGTTGAGCATAGGAGGTCTTTTATGGATTGTTTTGCAAGACTAGTTTTAGGCGAGTTTTGGAAGTTTCATGTGACACTGGTTGCAAGAACATTTTGGAGGTGTTTCGGTATGATTTATGGAATCATATGAATTTTGTGATGAACCTCAGGTAATGATATTTACATTGATCTATTATAATTTCATGGACGAGGTTATTTTATGTGGTCTTTAGCTTCATTTCTAAAGACTAATTTTGGGCCATATTGGTTGTGTCTACTCTCAAATGGCTTCATGATGAGAGATGATGGTTCTAAGTTGTTATATATTACTAGAGGTTATTGATGGAATTATAAAAAAATTATAAGTGTGTTCCAATTTTTGGTGAAGATGGTTTTTCTTTATAACATTCTATTTTGGTGAGTAGGCCTTTTTGGGTGTAATTAGGCTTCTTGAGTCCTAATGAAGAAATAATGGTTCTAGATGGTATTATCGACCTATATGGTATTATGAATGTTATTAAATGATTTTTAGTATATTTTCTCTATGATGGTCAACCTAGGCAAGTTATAATCATGAGGCGAGTATATAAGCATGTTATAAGGCTCATTTGATCTAGTTGTGCAAGCAAGAAAAAGTACGAGCTAGAGGGGTGTTTATAAGAAGAGAAGGAGGTATTTGTGACCATAAAAGAGAGAAGAGAGTATATGGAGATGTTATAGAGTGTGTTAAAGTATTAGATAGATAGGTCATTAGGCCTAATCATATTTGAGAGAAGATCTAAAGTGAATTGTCCTAGAGATAAGATTTAAAGAAGGAAAGAAAGAGAACTTCATTGTGTACTCATCAATTGTTGTAGCAAAATTTCAGGGGTGAAAAAATATCAGGTGGATTTGGTTGGTATTGATTCATCTTGGGGGTTGGTTCCTCCTTGTATGGTTGGTGCTCTACTAAACCTAGGGGTTGGTGCTCCTTGTTGAGTTGGTGATAAAATAAATTTGATTCATTCTTTATAATAAAGTCGTGTTTTAGTGGGTTTTATCCCCCTTGATGGTTTTTCACTTACTTCTTATGTTCTTGTGTTTACGTGCTCTCATTTTATCTTATATGGTTATGCTCTTGTGGATGCATACTTAGTGGTTAATTGAATGGTTAATGGATAAAATTGCTTAAGTGAATGAATTTTTTTATTGCTCACCGATTCACCCCCCTTAGTCATTGTTCTTCCAACATGAGTAACTTTGTCTAACATTACATTATCGAGAGGCTCTAGAATGAATGGTAAAATTGTTGAGTCTGTATCTACAAATGAAGAGGGAAACACACAATGGTTTTACTCTTCCAAATGTGGATATTGATGTATCCATGATATTTTTAGAAGTCAGGTTCTTGGGAATAAACACAATATTATTTGTAAGGGATTGGAAACACTTGAGATATTACCATTGAGGAATTTTTCCAACCTATAAAATTAATAGAATTTGTATTACAAGTATTTGAACTTAGACATTTGGACCTTGGACATTTTTATCAATGATTTCAAAGGTTATGATGAAGGTAGGAGTAGAATCTTCAATATTTGATTAAGGTTGGACATTAGTTTGCAAGATTCTAGTTATTTGAATACTTGAATTATATGAAGGATATGGAGTAATTACCTTATTTTTGGTGGCTTGTCTTCTGGTTGACATGTTGAGACATCCATATATGAATGATGAATGTAATTTTTTTGAGAGATTCACTTTATTTTTCTTTCCTCTTAGCACACTTAACTTATTTATTCTAGTTTTGAAATTTTATTAGGATGGTGTAAGAGTGACTAAATCATTAAAATTCACACCCCATATTTGTATTCTAAATACCAAAAATGGAGTCTCCATTTGGTTCTTCAACCTCAATTTATAAAAACCCATAAATTTATATATTATATACCTCTTTAAAAAGAGGCATACGTAGGAGAAACCATATGTTGAGGAGATTCAAGTGTGAGACATGGGTGAGGTGATTGTAAGTGATTTTGATCATTGTTGTGGTTGTAAAAGTTTCTTCTTGGCATGTCCTTGTATAAATCTGATGGTAAATTTTGAAATAATTTTTCTTTAAGCTAAGTATATCAATTTCCAACCTCTCAACAAAGCGGTCTATAGTACATTACTTTGATATTTTAATATTATCCTATCCATGAGTCATTTTGATATTTACAACCAAAATTAGATCATATTTAATTTTGATTGAAAATGATTGGGCCACATTTAATTCCACACCTATGACCTTCTTAAGATAAATCTAACTTCTAGGAGGTGAGAATTAATGAAGAAGTACATTTGATTTTATTACGTGGGTATGGATGTTTGAGGGATCCTATGTAAAAGTTTGTTAAAGTTGGCAACAAACTCTCTCATAGGTTCATGCACCTCCTTCATTTGAATCATCTGGACTAGGAATGCATGATCATATTTTGTTGATTTAAATATTTCTTCAAACTTTGTCTTCATGGTAACCCAATCAATGATGGAACAATATGGTAGATGATAAAACCATTCGGTTGTCACACATGGAATTGTCTTCATGAAATAAACACATCTTAGTGTACAACACCCAAAACCCAAAATGAAACAAAGAAGGTGTCAATATGTTCATTTGAGTGTTGTTTTTCATTTCCTTTATACTTTTGAAAATAATTCCTAGAACCCCTCAGAAGTTCATGTAAAAATATATCTATGGCCAATGACTAGTCCCCATGGTATTGTTGGCATTGTTAGAAAAAGTGAAAATTGAAATAGAATTTAATAGTGGAAAAATAAAGGATTTCAAATTTTGATAGGCAACTTAGATTTGAGTGTTCTTTTTTCATGCTTGTTCCATTTGAATAGTTTATTTTATAAAACACGCTAAAATTATAAAGTGTCAAATATGGGTGGGTGTAAAAGAATTAATTGAAGGGGACATGATATTGTGTTAATTCTTACGCATTCATTCTTTTCTTTTGTGAAGACACAAAAATATGCAAATAGATCCTAATTCATTTGTCTTGATTATTCCCTTAAATTATCATGAATAAAATACTTCCATGTCACTCACTTTGTGAAACAATAATCTCTACATGATAAGCTGTGGGGTTATAAGCCAAACCAATAGTCAGTCTTTGTAAAGAAATATAAATGGTTTGAAAAGTTTGATGAAGCCTATTGATTATTGTGTTTTTATGTGTCACTAGATCTACGTCTTCACATAATTGTTGCCATAATATCCAAGGAAGTATGGGATACTATAACAAATATTTGAGAAACATGATGAAATGAGAGGGTAAAAATTGGAAAATGAGTTTATTTGTCTTAGCCCCATAATTTTTTGACACACTTTAGAACTAATTCACCAAGTTCAAATCTATGAGAATGAAACTAAATGAGTAAGGAAATGATAAAAAGGACTCAAAAAAATTCTTCATGTCTTTTCCAAACTAGGGACTCCTCACTATTATATTTTTCTCTACCTTTCATGCAACCAAAAGAGAACTTGGAGCATAATGTAAAATACCCTCCTTTGATGAATTTTTTTGTTTACTTAACTCAAGAAAAAGATAAACTAATTTATATTGGTGTGATAAAGTAAACTAAACCTCATGCTCTAATTTTGGGAATGACATATAAAAGGATTCAAAAGATAAGAAATAGAACAACAAGTATCATGAGAGAAATAAATATCAACCCACCACCAAACCAAACTCCAAAACTTCTTATTCTAGTGCTAAGCCTAAGAAAGTGAGGATCAAATGTGGGTGTTACACATGTGGACATGGTGAAAGTAAATTTTTGAAGAAGTAGATTGAACACCTCACAAGACTTATTGAGAAGTGAAAAATAGGTTTCCCTAAGTCTATCAAACCATATCCATTAACCCATGAAGCCTCCAAGGAAAATTAAAATGGAAAATGTAAAGATAAAGAATTAGGAAAGGAGAAAAAGGGGAGAGCCCTAGTTATCATCGTACCACCAACTCGTACATGGGTTATTGATTCTAGTGCATTGCATCATATAGAATCTTCAAACACATAGTTCACTTCCCTTGAGCTATGTGACATGTACACTATATGATTGGGTGAAGAAACTTATACACATGTTTTTGAGAGAGGGTCTATTGAAGTGAGTGGAGGAAAATTCAATAATGTTTTATGTCTTGCCTCATTATTAACTAATCTTTTATAATTATACAAGATTACTCATCTTGGTCGGGCATACAAGTTGAGTTCACTCAAGATTCAGTGTATGTTATAGAGTTACATAGTGACACTATCATTGTAGTGGGTGTAGTCAATCATCAAAATCGGTTATATTCCTTATCAAATATTGTCCCTCAATATTCTTCATCATATTCACTGTAATTGATTAAAATTTTGATCTTGAGCACATTTATGATCATGATGAATTATTTTCTAGCATAAATGACTACAATAGTGATGAAGTCCCATCTCCATCGTCTCCTTTTCAAACTCGATATTTTGAGGATTGATTTCTTGATCCACCTATTTTTGGTCCACCACAGAATTTTGAGGGAGCAAACACCTTGATTTAGAAATCATTATACATTTGTTAGTATTCTAATCAATTACATGGCCTTCTACATTCCTTATTTTCTTACGCTTTAGATACACTATCCCTTCTTGAAGCATTTATAACTTATACCTTGCATGAGGAACATAGTTACTTATGTAGGAACAACACCTTGGTTGTAGATCCATTAGAAAATGAGTGGTTTCATTCATTCTTCCATGGTGATCCAATATTTACTGCATTTACTTTTTATCCAAATACACTCTAGGAGACTTCTTTATAGGATACATGGTAACTTCATGAAGTTGTAGCTTCTAGTAGGGATTCTTAGTCCCCACTTTTTTCTTTGTCTCTATTTTGGGGAGAGTTTTTACCCTTTGGGTTTTCTCCATTTCCCCACTTTTGAGATTTGGATTATACGTGGATTCCTCATTGTGTCTTATTAATGGGACCCTCCTTTCTTTTCCGCTCACCTAAGCTACACTTAAGGAGGGTGTTAGTGTAGGATATTTTTCCTCATATTTATTTATTTTGGATTATTCCTACACTTCAGGAGTTAACTTGTTTGGGTGTACTTAGTCATAGGAGTTACACTTGAATTAAGCTATAGGATTTACTCTTGGCCATCCTTTTTAACTAAGTGGGAGTTTCTCTTTGATTGACTATGCCAAATGTGTGAGTTACATTTCTATTTTGGGATCTTTTTCCACTTTTTATGGAGTCACACATTCACTCTCCTATTTGTACATCTTCATTTGTGAGCGAGCTATTTAGCCATTGTATTGGAGGATCATGGAATTTTTTTATCCATATCAAGTTATTTTTTATAACTTTCATGTACTTGTGAGTTTAATATCAAATTGCATTTTATTATTAGTTATTTCAGTTTTGAAAAATACATGTGAATTCATTTTTCTACCAAAAATATTGACCAATACTTGAAGATTTTTGAAGGATAAAATTACCAACAATTTTCATAAAATTTAGAGGGAATAAAAATGATAGGAAACATACCAAACCCCAAAAATATTGAAAAAACAAACAACTAAATTTCATAGATTTGAAAAGAAAGGAAATTTCTTCAAGACCCTGATTGAGGTGGATTTTGGCACTTTTTTTAATTTTTTTACTGAGACCCATTTGAGATTACTAAATTTTGAACACTTTTTAGTTTATGCAAATTTTAAGAAAAATGCATTTTGGGGCTCAAAAATAGAGATGAAACTCAATTGTATGTTTAATGCCCAAAATTGCAAATATACTTCACCAAACCTACCCAATATTTTAGAGGTGAAAATGAGCTCCATTTTGCATGAAATTTTGACCGAATGACAATGATGAGAAAATATAAAAACTTAGAAAACTATTTAAAATTCCAAGTCAAAAGGCCAATTTTCATTTATCAAACTTTTGGTATTGTCGACAAGCTCAAAGTTTGATTTTCATTAGATCAGAATTTTAGCCTTTTCAAACAAGCTCAAAAGTAATATTTTCATGGGCAAGACATTACGCAAGATCAAAAGTATGATTTTTATTGGATCATACTTTTGGCCTTTTCGAACAAGCTCAAAATTCTAATTTTCATTAGATTAGACTTTTGGCCTTGTCAGACAAGCTCATAGTCAAATTATCACCATATTAGACTTTTGGCCTATTCAAACAAGCTCATAAATATGATTTTCATGAATTAGATTTTTTACTTTGAAGGACAAGCTGAAAATTTTGATTTTCATTTGATCATACTTTTGGCATTGTCAAATAAGCTCAAAATTTTTATTTTCATTTGTTCATACTTTTTCCATGTCGTACAAGCTCAAAAGTTGGATTTTCATTTGATCGAGTTCTAAGATTTCAAATGTAACTTAAATTGTTTTTAAAAGTCTAATTTTTTGATTTACAAGGCTAACATACTTGATATTTTTATGGAATTTAGTCAATTGTGACCAAATTTTCATGGTGGATTCAAAAATTTTCTAAGTTCAAAATCGAGGACAATAAGATTTAGTTACACTTATGACATTTCCTTTATGTTATCAACATGGATGACATTTATGACCAATATGATGGTGACTTAACTTCCTTGATCCTTTAAGGTGACATAAATACCTAACACCTTATGTTGACATAGCTACATAACATTATATATTGATATAGCTACATAACACAAGATGATGAATGAAGCTACCAAATGCTAGATGGCAAAATTTATAATTAGCACTTGATGCTTTGACATACTATACTAATGTAAAATTTTATGCTATATCTCCCCCACATTTCCTATACAAACACATTGAAGGTAATCAAGTGTATTTATTTCATGTGTTTATGGAATTTACACATCTCTATTTTAATATACTAATTTTATACACCTCTTTTGAGCATTAATAAATGTCTATAACATGTTACTTGTATATTTCATATTTATGGCATGGGGGACAATCTTTTCTTACATACATAACACTCATGGGGTTGGGGAGTGAGAGAGGTTTATATTTTCTTATCCCTTTTACCATTAATTTAGTAATTTCGTTACTAGATTAAATGGGAAGAAATATAGTACCTAAAATTTGGTCTCGTGGAACTTGGCAATAATTCTATTAGATTTATCTATCGTTATCCCATTTACAAATTTATCAAATAAATTTAACTAATTATTTTCAATCCTACACCATCATTCCACTAGGTCATGACACATTCTTCATCTTATCACTTTGTACGGGAAAAATGACATGAGATTCCCTGTGCACTTGACTTCCCAAGGTCATGCCAAGACATCCAAAATGTGGAAGATGAGATGGGTACAAAATAGGTATAAGTGATAAATGTGGAATAGGTGGGGATGAATATAGATTGAGATTTCAAGGATGAGATAATAAAATTTAATTAACTTGCAAGTAAGAAACTTTCTCTTTAAGGAAAGAAAAATCTTGTTTAATTTATCTGGGTGGAATGATACTATCAAGGATGATTGTTGTGTGAAACTCTTGATCTATGTATTTTATAATGAATATACTTCAACCTAGTGAAGGAATCTTGGAAATTACTTGTTCATCTATAAATATCCTCTCCACAGAGGGTCATGTGAGAATTTGAATGAAGGAAAATGAGAAAAATAAGGATTGAGATGTCTAGATTGGTTTTCTTGGTTTGTTTGGTTGGTCTAGAGTTACTTAACTACGCTTAGTTGTTTGTTTAATGTGCTAAGATGGTCAATAATCTGTGGGGCCAAAGGAGTAGATAAAAAAATAAGACTTATGATCCTGAATCTATATCTCCTTGGTATCGATCAATGCCTAGTGGGTGAATGATTGGCTCAAATATCCTCCTAAAAGGTTGGGTTGGAACGGAAATGGTCATGTGGGGGCATCGACTTGTGATTAGGGACAACTAAAGTTAGAAAAATAGCCAAAGGGTGGTTAAGGACTATCATCTGGTAGTGTGAGCCTTTAATGACTAAGTTTGTTGTTTTGGTTTGGTTTTCTAAACTATTTTAAATTTTTATTTTAAATAAATAAAGAAAAAAATCTAGTTAAAATAAAAGATAAATTAATTTAACCTTTTAATTAACTAAATTCTTTTACCATTATTTAAATAAATGAATACAATTATCTATTCTAATATTTTTATTTTACCAATATTTCAAAAGGAAAAGAATTAAGATAAACTAATTGACTAATATATCCAACTCGAGAATTTGCAGTGGAATTTTTGATTACATATTGGAGAATATGCAATTTCCATGTTGGACCTATCAACGCGTTTTGAGCCAACCACTTGTGGCTCTTCATCAGGATAGTGAAGTAAAAAACTAACAAGGTGCCAAATCAGTATAAATAAATGATAGTAACTACTTTTTATTGGACATCCAACCACCATGTAGTATTTATTCTAATTGCATTATAACAAGAAGCCAAATTTGAATCAATTTTAATTCATCATATTTTTGAGGTTTTGGTGCCTTTCTCAATGTCAATTACCTTATGAATTTTTCTTTTCAACTAATTATTAATTTATATAAGGATATTTACCTCCTTAATCATAATGGGATGATTTCTTATGAATGAATACTTTGCTAGAATTTGAATTTTTAATTATTTTATTATTAATGTTGGCACAATGCTCTTTATTTCTAGAATTAAATCATGGCTAGTTTCACCAATGTATGTCTTACCACAAATACATAGGATCACATAAACACCTTTAAAAAGGATCTTATCATTTGGATATTTTACTTGATTTAAGGAACATCTTTAAATTATTATGAGGAGAGGATGCCATAGTTATGTTTTTATTTTTTAATAGTTTATAAATCCTATCCATTGATTCTTGTATGTATAGAATAAATAATTTATGATCACAATTCCTTTTTCTTACTAAGGATTCGGACATCTATCAAATTTACTAAAATCCCTCTCTATTTTCATGTATGAGTATCTATTTATTTTAAAAACTATCCTTAGATGTTCATTTTCTTGATTTTAATACTCCTTATCAGAAATCCTCACAACAAAAATAATGAGAGTGTTAACAACACCCATGTTTTAAATAGGATAACAATGTGATCTTACATGCATGTATTGATCAAAGTGTGAGTGTTATTTCTATAGACTATGTGCTAAGGATCCATTTGAATTTATCATAATAATAACATCGAGAACTATAATTCTACCATATTATTCTAGATCTATGGTTCATTTAATGTTGTTGGAAAGGTTGTTTAGATGATTGTCAAAAATTTCAAGTTCCATTATGAAATGTGTTTAACTAGAGCTTGTGTCATCCATGAATCTAACCCAATAGTTATGTTTTAGGTCAAAATATTTCAATGTATTCTTTTCAAATTGTTCCATGAATAAGTTCTCTACAATTGGAGACAATAGTAAACCCATAGCCACCCCGGATGTTTTTTCGTAGATGTTACCTTAAAAATAGAATAATGTCAAATTTAAGCACAAACCTACCAATTTTTCCATTTCTATATATGTGAGGTCTTTGATAACAATGATGGCATCATTAACTAAAATCATGCTACATAATAAGACTACATCAAAACTCGACAAGAATATCATTATTGTCGATCATTCTATTTTTAATCAACTCCACAAAAGCCTTAGAGTATTTGATGAATGAGTTAGTGTTACCGACCAATGGTTTTAATCGGTGGCTAAGAACTTAGCAAGATTTTATGTAGGTGAGTTGATGGTATCAACAATGGGCCCGAGAGGGATATTCTCTATGTGAGTTTTCGGTAAAACATAAATTTTGGGAACTATAACCCCAATGACATTAAGTCTCTTTTTAATTGTTTCGTCCATCGATGATTCTATGATGGCTCGAGAGACTTCTTTGACAATTTTACTAATTGGATTTCTATTTAGTTTTTTTATAAAAACCATTATTTTCCAAATGATCAAGAATTTTCATATTATTGTAGAAATTAGGCAAATAAAACAATGAACAACAAAAATAAAATAAAGAATATTGCAAATAAACAAAGTATTCCAAACTCAAATCAACACTTCGTGCATATATATCTTCTTCTTTGTCATAGCTTAAACTCAATATAATTTGTGTGTATAAACACTTACAATTTCCTCCAATACATAATGATATTTCATCTAACAATAGAACACAACTCTAGAAATAAAATAATCTTAAAAATAGAACTATCATCTACAAATAGTGCATGCTTTTGTTCATGCAAACAAAGTTATTTGTTTTATTTTATTTTATCCTAAAAATAGGGACATCTAATTAAAACTAAACTATGCATGGTAATAATAGGAAAAACATGTGGGGGATTAATGATCTATTTCAAATACTCCCCCTTAATTTAGACCTTCAAAATTTTATTATTTTGGATCGAGTGTACATTTCTGGATCTTCTATATTCCTAATAATAAACTCCAAAAAAACTTCTTAGATACTCAAAAACTTCATTTCCCAAAGATTTCATAAAAATATCAGAAAATTCATCTTTGGATCTACAAAATTCAAGACAAATTTCATTTTTGTTGACCAACTCCCTGATGAAGTGATATATCATGTCTATATACTTGATCCTCTTGTGATAAACATGATTTTTGGATAATGTTATTGTTGAATTGTAGTCTTGTTTATTTCCACCTAGAAGCCTAGGTGCGCTAGAACTTCATTCAGATAGATTTTAATGCTCACCTGAAGCGCGCAAAGCCTATCAAGTCCCTCCTTTATGAAATCTTGTCAAGATGTTAACATGAATGTTCATATTAACCATTATCAAAGCATACATTCCAGTATAAACATCAGATCCATGAGATCAAATTGGAAACATATATAATAAGGAAACATGTATATCGGATAAAAACCAAGATCAGATTCACCATACAAATACCGTGTTTATGTACATCAATTACCATAATCCATCCACAATACTCCATTAATAACCAGAAAGATTACATATCAGAAGTTGAATACATCATAATACTATCATGGAGTCATGTGCACAAGTATATCCAAGAAAGCGTAATAAAATCCATATTACCAAAAAAATGAAAATAAACTAATATATAGGGGTGGGGACTTTCCCTTCACCACCCATGCATCTCAAAATAGACTACATGCTCAAAATAGCCATGCACTAGTAGCTACATGATTTTACAAGAAGGATAATAATATATTAATCTATAAATAAACTCTACTCTAATCCTATTATTAGCATGGTCGATGCATGACCTTTTATCTTCTACTTTGTTCCTAAAACATCCCTTACTTAGCCATGATGTATTATTTCTTTAATCCATTGCGTGATCCACACTCTAACCTATTTTTCCTATTTTTAGCCCGTGTCATGAAAAATAAGCCAAGTCCTGAATGTTTCCTTCCCGGGAGCACATTTATGTAACCTACTCTTGTGTGGTCTTTTATGACCCTCTTGTGTGCCCCAACTCTCTGCACGCTCTTCAAATAATTAATAAATTTTCATCAACTCAACATTACCCCACACTAATGATATTGCTGCCCTCGACAATAGGGTTTCTCAACTTATCTCTCCAAAGAATCAAAAGAATAAATAATGAATATGAAATAATAAAAGAATAAGAATGAGAATAATAGAAGAATAACTATTGTGATCACTCTATTGGTAAAAGAAGTTTCAGGTAATCGAGTTGATATAAGATTCCAATTCATTCCATTCACCAAGCCCCTTGTTGGATTTCTCATGAACATAATCAAGTACTTGTTCCATTTCCTCCAAGGTCATGTCATCACCCTTGTGCTTTAGTAACCTTATCAATCCATTAACCCGGAATCATGCCATCCATAAAATCCATCTTTCACAAGACTAGAGTCCCCATATCCTTTATTATTTCTTCATGGGGTATCTTTCTACCTTAAGTGCATCACGCTTCTTTCAGAATCGCAGCTAATTTCTCCTCTCTCCCCAAGGTTTCATCCTTATTAGCTATAAGGAATTTATTTTCCTCCTGTATTGTCATTGAATAAAGAATCTATTAAGGATCCTCATAATTTCCCAACACCCTCCTGCTTTCTTCAATTCATCCTTTAAAGTTTAGAGTATGGCATCATACTCTACAATTCTACATGTAATCAAATTCTTTGTCCTTTCTTTCTTGGCCGCAACATTTTCCTGTGTCTCTTTTATCATGGACGACTTCTTCTCAAACAACAGATGAAAACAATCTTGTAAAAACTGCAAGAAGGAATTATAATTTTTATTTCTCAGCTCATCGAACTCTAGATGTGCCTTTAATAACTCACCTTTAATGTCTACAAGTGAACTCTAGAAGTTTTTGCTTTCATTCCTTATCCTTCTTGCACACCTCAGTTACTTACTCAATTTGTTCCTTCATATTTTTATCATCCTTGAGAAATTTCATGAGTGCATATGTTTTGTCCAGGTTCCTTCGCACCACTTTTGCCATCATCTTAGTCAAGTAACTACTTTCTTGTTCATCAATAAATTATGTTAGCTTCATAGTCATGTGTGTTGCTTATCTCCCTTCTTCATATTCCTCCAGATGTATGCTTCTTCCTTCACGTCAAATTATGGCTCATCCATATGCATTTGCATGCTTTAAGATAGTTGTTTCCTTATGGAAATATTTTTGCATCGGGATCCATCAACTCCCATTCATACAACTTTTCAGGCTCATGTGTGTTTTGAAATCTAGCACGAATAATCTTTGAAGGGTCATTAACATACCCTAACTAAGGCATTCACTTGTCGTGCACCCTGGTTCTCTGAGAAGGCTCACTGTTGGCTCACCAACACTTTTTACTCTCTCTTCACCCCATATCATGGGGTATTCCACCTTACACTCACCTTACGCCTCTGTATTATTTTGAATTTCTTCTTCTCCTTCTACATTAATAACCAAAGTGTCTCCCCACGATGTGCACAACCTCATTAGAAATTTCTTCTTCACTTTTATTTCATAGGAACATACTTGTGAATTCTATTTATCTTCGAGTTCATTTTAACAGAAATGTCCTTGACAATCTCTTCAATGGTGAGAGGATCCCACACCAATGCTCTCTATCATAGTTTTCCTTAGTACTCTTCTAAAGCCTTGGTCCTTCACACCACCTTCTCCTTTCTATTCCTCCTTAGCACCAGTCTCTTCTCTCACTTCTTCTTCCTCTTCTTCTCAAGGAGGAGTATTATCATGCAACCTCTTAAAACCAACTACTATATGTCTCTTCCTACCATGCTCTAATCCACCACACGCCCTCCTTCTCCTCCTCTTTCTAAAGTTATTCCTCATCTCGTGTGAGGAGGGGGTGGTATCATCATATTGCAAAGTTCCAACTTTATGATTCCCCTTGGGCATATATACCTTAGTTGTGCCCAACTTTCTAACCCTAAATGGTTAAACTGTCATGAACCCTAACTGGTAAATACGATGGCCATGGCTATAAGAAATCGGGTAGAGGCAGAGGCACATAGGAAGAATATGTTCTATCATGGATTGACCAAGTGTTTTATGACACTAAGGTAGACTCTTTGAATCCTAACCCTGCTAGATCCTCTCATGGGAATGGATCTCAAGTGACCCCTATACAGAAGGCTCGATCCCCATATGCTAACCACTTTACTGCTAATGGTGGTTGTAACAGTGGTAGAAATGTAGGCGGTGGATCTCCTCTGTAACCTGAGAACCACTCTTCTTCAGAGGATTTGCACCCAAAGATCACTATGACAGGTTTTCCTGATACCAGGGTTGATGTGAATCATGTCCTGAATAATAACTCAAACAGATCGACTACATTTAAGGATATTTTATAGGGTAGGAGTCTCACGTAGGGGATGAGTCCCATCACACCTATGACCCCTACGGTTACTAACCCTAGCATTTATTTTGGGGATGGAGTCCTCGATTTGGAATGTTTCTACCAAGAGCATGCCCTGATTGGGAGATTCAACGGACTGCGGAAAATCTAGCTACCCTTCATGATTGGATTACAAAGCACTAGATCTCGATTCTATCTAGTAAGTTAAATCATCATCCATATGTAAAAGGCATGTTTATTGTTGTTTTTTCCTCAATTAGGGATAAGGAAGTCATAGCTAAAAAACTCTGGGCTTCTCAATCCCACTACCTGGTTTTGAAACCCTAGTTCCCATCTTTTAACCCACTCACTGAATCCTTTTCATGCAAACTAGTCTAGATTAGACTGCCCCATTTACCACTCCAATTTTGGAACCGTACTTGTCTAACCGCTATTGGAAATACTCTGGGTCATATCCTTTTCATTGACCCCCAAACCACTGATTTCACGCACACAACCTTCGCTAGAATCCTTGTTGAGCTTGACACATCCAAAAATCTCCCTGCTAATATAGAGCTTAAAGTCCAAAATAGAACTTGGACACAATCATTAGATTATGAAGGCTTGCCCTTTAGGTGCAGAATTGTTTTGCTACCGGACACACTGCTGATGTTTGCGGAATGGAAAAGAGAAAAAATGGAAAAAACAATTGGTGGAAAAATGCCCTCCCAGAACACCTAGTTTTCAAAGCCAAAGAGGATTCAAATACAGATACTAAAGATGATTCTATCCCAGAAACCCCTCTTTCAGAAATTCTAGTTGTTGAAAGTGCCAAATCATCTCACTCAGTTGGTGGAAGAAAGGAAAATACAAAATAAGATAATAATTCCGCAATCCTAGTTGGAACTATGGAGGATAAGGAAAATATGCCTCCTTTATTTAGTCCTCTAATTGCGGAGGCTTCTATAGGCTAGATAACGGTGCGTAAAAAGAAAAACTTTTCTCCAAGAAAACTACTTCTTTTCTTTGTTATTTTTCCAATGCTTTCACCATTTTGCTCATTAATGCTTCACTTTCTTTATTGAGAAATAGTTGTTTGGTCGCTGTAAATCAGTTGTTTTTATGCTGATTTCTGCTTGGTATTGGGTTTTATTCTAAGCAGGTTGTTTCCTGCTGCTGGGCATTCACGTTTTACCTTGATCTTGATCTTTTTCTTTGTGCCTTATTTGTTCACATCTGGATTTTTGAGCCTTCTTGTATAAGGGTATAGTCCCTTTCAAAAAACTATTTACCAATAATAATAAAAAAATTCTAACCACTAAAATTATGGAGCTCATATTAATTTAATCGATATCAACTTCTCAATGTACACATACTTACCGGATAAACATATGTCTTTGAAGAGTGTGATATGCGCGATCCACCTTATCTACATCAAATATCGGTTTTCACGTGTTCGAAAATCATTAACAAAATCTTGGAAACACCGCACGGTGAAAACATAAAGAAGCTTACACCAAGGAATCCATGCACCATCCTTCATTACGAATCTGTCAATATAGTAGTGTTGAAATACCACAAACTATGCATACTTGTCCAATATGATAGGTAGATCCTTGGGTATTCCCCATTCATGCTCAAAGGCCTCGTGTATGCACCTATACCAAAGCTCCAACCTTTTCTTGTAAGGGCCACTCATAGTGCCTTTACAAGTATACTTCATGAACCTCTCTGCAAGTGACTTCTTCTCCTCGGAACTGCCATATTTTATCCTTAGGCCTATCTAGGACCCCAATCTCCATAAATATAATAGATAATAGGATAGCTCCAAAAATTATCTTATCTCCTTTGCATGCCTCCTTAATAATTGTTTCAAATATAAATGCAAAAAAATTATAAATGGTTCCTTGTACCATTTTCTTGGCAATGTGGAGCCACTTCCTATTTACTTGGACCTAGCGCCCTTGGTTATTGAACTTGATATAGAGGTGCGTAAAAATTTTGATCATGGGATGATCATCAAATTTCACAATGTCCATTGTGCGCCTTGTCTTCACGTATGCTATCTCAACAGAGGTTTCCTCTATGCCCACTTCGTCATCTAAGTCACTCATAATTTTTTTCCCTAAAATCCTTAGGCACTGTCAACTTCACGATCAAGGATGTAGTGAGGTGCACCCGCCTTCCATAAAAGTAGAAGAATTCCTCATGGACTTTGGACATTAGCCACTGGTAAAGTTTCTCTGGTTTTCCAAAATAAGGCAGCTCATAAATCTGCATGACTCCCGCTTTCTCCAAATTCTTCTGCCCCTCATCATCATAAATGGGTTTGTCATCCATTCTTCTCAAATTTGTCTTCTTTACCGGTTCTTTATCCATCTCATCCTTGTTTTCCTTGGTGCAGTGATTGTAATCACTCACCTTACTCTTCTTGATATGGGATTCCCAGTCTCGTCCCATGATAACTCCTTGTGGTATTGCATTTTTGAAAACTAACTTTCGAGTGCACGTCTTCCACTTCCACCTCTAGTTCATCCTTCTTCTTGCCTCATGTGGTCACCCTAGGTGCTCTCTTAGGTACCATTGTGACTTTTAAAATGCTTACTTACTCGTTTGACCTCTGTAAATCCAAATCTTCATGCCCTAACGCGCCCAAGTTATAATTGTGTTTTTTTCAAACCCTAGCTCTGGGAACCTTCCTTTTGCATGCCTTCTACTAGAACAAATAAATTTCCAATGGAGATCTCTTATGGCCGTGTCTAAATCTCAATTGGTTCATTACTCTATACCATTAATCTCGTACTTTGTGCTTTTTTGCACTCCAATTCACACTCCATAGCTAAAAAACTCAAAACATGCAAGGTAGAAATAAAATCGTAAGTACCCCTTATATAGATTTTGTAAAAAATTTCATTAATTACTCCTCACCTACCACCATACATAGCTTTAATTACATTTATTCTATTTTTCCATGCTTATCGCCACTTTTCCATGCCCCGTCGTAACCTTCTAGCCCACCTACTATTCTCTCTATGAGACCTCCTTACACGTGCCTTCATACACCAAAGTACATACACCTCTATGCCACATACTAAGTAGTTTCCCATGATATTTTCTACCTCATGTTACACTGTATGACCATCCTTCTTTGCGTGGTCTTCAATTTGAGAAAATTTCCTTACAAACAACTTCAATATGAGCACTGTAATATATTTCCTCTACACACACCAATCTTTCGAGAGGATGTTCATGTTCTAACACTTATATGTATTTATGTATCAACTGTACTTTGGATATAATTTTAAATAAATCCATTTTAATTTTATCTACTCAACCCCACACTAAAAGTATGCATGGTCCTTTGTGCATGAACTCAAAAGATAACATTAAGCTTCTAGTGCGTAAGTGCGCTTATTACAATAAAAATCGAACTAAATTGAAAAATCATAGAAACGATGAAAATAAACACATAAAAGGAAAATCTAATCTAAGTGGAAATACTACCTTATTACAAACACCAAGAAGCCTTATTTATAATAGGGCTTCAACTTACTCCCATTGAAGTAATTGGGAAATAAAGTTCCATCCAATGCCTGCAACTAACAAGTGCTTGATTCAAGTATCTTTATTACTACAAAAGGTCCAAACCAATGTACTTTCAATTTCCTTGGGTGGCACATAAACTTTGAATCATACAGAAGAACCATCTTTCCCACCTCAAATGTTTTTTTCCTTATGTGCCTATCATGTCAGTCGTTTGTATTTCCTTTTTATCTTCTAGCTCTAATGAGAAATAGTGCACCACTCATCTAACGACACTTGTTTATCTACACATTCTTCAATAACTTGTTCATCATCTAGTCCTCCTACACTTGCAATACATAGGGGTGACAACATGAATTAAACACACAATACAACCTCCATGCCAAACACCAACTGAAAAGGTGTGGCCTTATTCAACCTTTTATATGTTTTCCTATATGCCCAAAGTACAACAGATACTTTATCATCCCGGTCTTTCCTTATAAGCTGTTAGAGTAGGTATTTGCCTTAGCTCATGTTCACCTAGGTACTTTATTTACCTTTATTGCATTTATCCTCACCCACTTATGTTTGTGGATATTTATTTTATATTATTTAGATATTAGGAGATATTATCTAGTTGTTAGGTATAGTTCTTTCCTTGATTTATGGTTTGTTCTATGACCTTGACTAGTTCTTAGATTGTTATTCCTTTCCTATATAAGCAAGGACCATTCTTATTATATTTCATTGAGTTCCATAATAATATATGATATTGCTGCTCATTTGTGTGCAAAGGTTTATGTAAAGTTATTCTAGAGAATTGCTTTCATCTTATAAATCATGGTGTTTGATTAGCATCGTGTTCTTGGCTTGGTACGATCTAGTTATTATTATTTTTACCAACATCACATATTTTTGTCATTGTTTTTCCCGGAATCTTGTTGAAAGCTTCGAAAGTACCATTGACATGTGGGTGATAGGGTGTTGTCTTATGGTGTTCCACCATAAACTCTACCAATAAAATCCTGATTGTCTCATTTAAGAAATGAGTGCCTCTATCACTTGTTAAAATCAATGGAAATCCATACCTATTGACAATTTTTTCCCAAAGAAATATTGTTGTTGTAGATGTTGTGCAATCCTTGGTAGGTGTTGTTTCTTCCCACATTGTTAGAGAATTTGTACAATTTATAATATACTGCGCATCAGTCCTACACGCAGGTGGAGAAATAGGACATACAAAGTCAATATCCCATTGATCAAAATTTTTAACACTTGTAATGGGGCACAATGAAATTTCATCTCTGGTTCTAGGTTTCCCAAGGTGATGAAAATGATCACACAGTTTAATATAGTATTTAATATTTTTGTACAAAATTTACCACCATAATCTAGCCATCAGAATATTATGCACCGTTGTTTCCCCAACTCAATTATCTCTTAAAACACCACCATGAGCTTCTTCCATGATATCCTTGTGCTCATGCTCCAAAACACACCAACACAAAACTTCATCACGACCTAGCTTATATAAATATCCACCTATCAACTAGTAAGGTGCCATGTGTATTGCAAGTTGCTTCTTTTCTATTGTCTTCATTCCGTCAAACACATGTCCAAAGGCAAAAAAATACTAAAATATCCTCTAAATATGTGGGTGCATGGTTTAACTGTAAATTTGTGCATTAGGCATTGTATCTTAAATGATCTACACTTCCTTGCTAGAATTAATTCTTGACAAATGGTCAGGCCTTGAATTACTCTTTCCAATTTTTACAATTGTAAATTCGAACTCCTAAAATAGTAGTATCCACCTGAAAATGTGCCCTTGCAAAACAAGCTTGTTGACCAAATAATTAAGTGTCATATGATTTGTAAAGAAGATAAATGGTGTTGCTAATAATTATTTTCTGCATTTGTGCAATACATAGATCATGGACAAAGCCTTGCGCTTAGTAGTTGTATAATTATGCTATGTTGGTGTCAACTTCCTATTTGCAAAACAAATGGGGTTGTCCACTATTCCTTATCCTAGTTACACCAACACTACACCAATTTCCACCCTGGAGGCATCAACATGAACATGACAGAGTTTATCCAATGAAGGAAAGCATAAAATAGGTGCAGTAGTAAGCCTTTCCTTCAATGTTTCAAATTTCTATTGTTGTGCGTCACCCTAATAGAATTTCCCTTTTTCTTTCAAAAATTCTTCCAAGGGTGTGAAAATCTTTGCATATCCTTTAATGAATTTCCTATAATACCCTATATGTCCCAGAAATCCACGCACTTCACTTTGATTATTAGGTTCTTCCAAACCCAAGATCACAACTATCTTGGTTGGATCTACCAATAAGCCTTCTTTACAAATAATATGCCCAAGTAAAGTGCAAAAAGGTGTTGTAAAGATGCACTTCTTAATATTAAGAGAGATTCTCAACTACCTGCACCTATCAAACATGAACCTTATATTATCACAATGATCCTTAACCTAAGCCATAAACTATCCAGTCATCTAGATATACCTATAATAAATTATGAGTGAAATCCTGAAAGGTCTACATAACAATGCGTGAGAATAATGTTGGCACATTTTTCAATCTAAAAGGCATCACTATATATGCAAAACTTCCCCACTAGGTGTTGAAAGTTTTCTTTTCTTGATCTTCCTTTGATATGTGCACTTGATAATAAGCTGAAAAATCATATGTAAAAGAGTAGATCTTGCACCCAGCAAATCCTTTAAGGATCTCCTCTATGAATGGGATGGGAAAAGGATCAATAACACATACAACATTAAGTTTTCTATAATCCACACAAATCCTTATCCTCCCATCCTTATTAATTCTTATTACCATGGGGCTAACCCATTCAGATTCCTCAATGGGCTCAATTATACTAGACTTGAGCATTTTATCAATTTCCTCCTTTACCTTGATGCATAGATTAGGATTCATCCTATAATGCCTCTTCCTAATTGGGCATGCACCTTATTTAAGTTTGATTTTCATCTCACCTAAAGAAGGGTGTACTCCCTTTAACTCATGATATCCTCATGGAAATAAGTCTTGAAAGTCACACAAGAGTTCAATAATTTTAGCCACCTCCTGCTCCAACCAATAATCACCAATAATGGCCTCCTTAGGCTGTGTGTATCTATTCTAATGTTAACATTCTTCATTTTTATAGGATTATGATACGTGCACGCCTTCACATCTGCTATGTCCATCACCTTGTACATAGCTTTAGTGTGGTTGACATCCATGTTATCATCATCATCATCATTTATCATGCATACCAGTTTACCCTTTTCTTTTTCTTCCCAAGCATGAGACCATTTCTTATTCTTTTGTCTCATCAAGTTCAAGGTGCACCTCTAGATAAATCTCTCCAAACATATCTATTAGAAGTTCCTTAGCCTTTGCACTATCTCCTAAAGTAAGGCACTTCATAATCTGCAGTGCTTCATTGATCGAAGGCTTAGTAGAAAAATAATCAAAAGTATGAATCATACATGAGGTCATCTCTTTCCAATTAGCTATTTCTCGTGTTAACTTTGTATGTGCATACCATACATGTACAACCACTTAAAATGGAGTAGAACTTACGTACCCAAAGTGATGGTGGAAAGGTCTCCTATCCTTCCATCCAACATATATCACAATCCTGGATGTGATGTGAGGCATGGGACTTCCCATGTAGTTCACACATTTGAGAAAGTACATTAATCCTTAGGAACCTAATATAAAAGGTGATTCTCACTTCTCGCCATTCCAACATGTTGTATCTATGTGTAGCTTACTAAAGCATGCTACTATCTAGCATAGAGTATATACTAGCATATTTATTTTGTTTCCTTTATTCTTCCACTGGGCTTCTATGACGCACAAAAATACATCAAGATTACCCTCACCAATATACCTAGGTACATGGGTATAACTCAAGCACCTAACCATGTGCGCATGATCATGTGAGTAACTATGTTCTTGATCTCTCTCCCAACTACTTCATACATTCCATGTACCTAGTTATCACAGAAATACTTGTGGTATCACTAACGAATTGAGCATCATCCCACTATATCACTCCTTAGATGGATCAATTACATTAGGGTCTCTGATTTTGTGTGCATATATCCTATTCAAATATTCTTCACTCAAAGGCTCAACATACAGAGCAGCCTTTGCATCTTTCAAAGGTATAATGACATGCTCTTCCTTGTTCTCAAAGCTAATGTACCCTTTGTTGAAGTGTAAATTTGTATTATTCGCATAACACCAGGGTCGCCCAAGTAATGTTGGGAAGTTATCCACTTGACTAGCTCCAATACTTCAAATTCCCTAGTAAACTTGGATCCTTGAATCATAATAGTTGCATTTTTAGTACTCACATAGGATTATCCCTAGATTTTTGCCATGTACAACACATTCAAAGAAGGATACATTGATGGTATTCCTATTTGATTCCAAGCATCTAACATGAGTACATTAACTTACACTACGCACACACACACACACACACACACACACACACACACACACACACACACACACACACATATATATCAAAATGTTGTTAAGAATCCATCCATTTATGACAAAATACAATGTAATATCCTTATCATACTCATGATTACATGGGGGTAGATTTACATGAAGTATCTGTCGCTTGTGTTTAGTACATGCGCATGGAACTTTTTCTCTCAACCATTCTCGTAAAAAAGGGATGATGTTATCCCAGAGAAAAATTTGACATACCTCCTTCAATTCCTCCACATCATTCTATAGGATTTCAAACTTATTTTCTCGATCCATCACACGTGCTTGTTCCTTTAGGATCTGAATCTCTCCTTGCAGATCCCTGATGACGTACATAGTCTCCTAGTAAACCTCTTTTTGATGTGTAGCATAAGGATACTTTGCATTTATCACTTTTTTTTCATCTTATACTTCATAGGTTCATGTGAACGTGTAGCCTCAACGCATGTAGTAACTAAAACAAGTTGTAATTTAGGACTAGGTGCTACCTTTGACATCCATTGATCTTGAACTATGTATTGTACCTTAATCATTCCCGCACCCTTTTCTTGCTTGTGTTTCTTTCTCATGTGCTCATATAAGTTAGGAAATTCTTCAAACTTGTGTTGTTTTCCACACCATGAGAAAACCACATTCTAAGGGAAATCACATTGATAATGATAAGGAGATCCACAAGTATAACAATTTCCTCTAGGAAATCCTCCTCGACCTCTATATCCTCCACGAAATATTATATTATTGTTATCCTTATTATTTATCCCTTCATTATGTTGTTCTCCATGTTCCTTCAATCCACTTGCTACACTATTCTAGCACACACCAATCTCAATGGCCTCATGAATATGATCAATCAATCTGTAGTCAACAGTGTCATGAGTATGAGTCTTGCAAATCTTACAATATATAGACACATTTTTCTAGATTGTGCATTGTAAAAGAGGACATATACTCACATCATGGTCCAAGTGATAAATATCAAAATCCATCAACATGACACACACGACTTGCAAGGGAATCTATTTGTAGTGTGTCATTCAACCTCACAATCTGTACACCATATTCCAATGTGCATCTCATGATCTAAATTGGTAGAGAGTTTCTCCAACCAATTCACCATGGCTGTAATCTACGCCTTTAAGCATGGAATTACTCCAGTATCCACACTTCTAACTGTCTCAATGCACAAAGCTACTTCCAAGGCATCACACAGATCTACAAAAGTCTTATGAGATAGTTCCCTTCTGAAAGGAGTCAACAATCCACCAAAAACCACTGTGCATATTGAATAGGATGTATATCATAAGACAATTTTGATATAATTTTATCAAAATGAGCGTCATATTCCCTCACATTCTCATATAAACCCCGCTTAATTTCCTTTACTACAATAATAATTTTCTACTCAAATTCTAGAATATGGAACTCATCTAGAAACATAGAACATAAAACATTATAATCCACCATAGTCTAATGTGGGTCATGCTTTCTATACCAACTATGCACACGCCCTTGAAGAGCAAAGTAGAAAACTGACTTGATTTTATATCTAAGGTTGTGATTCCTTTAGTGTGCCATAACAGCCCACACTTGTGCACATGCTCTGCAACATCTTCAATACCTTTATATTCTGGAAAGTAAAGATAAATCTTGTAGTAAACTTGTTATGGTTGATGAGGGTGCCAACATTGTCCACCAAATCCGAGCGAGCCCCACTAGTGTTTCCTCCACCTCTAGAACCACCTAATCCACTTGATCCTAATCCTCTTGATCCTCCTAATCCACCTCATGTAGTAGGAAATGAACCACTCGATGTACTTCCTTGAGTCCCAATAGTAGTTCTAAACTGAACTCCCATAGTCTCCGAAGTTTTAGTACTTCCAGATGTATTCCTAATGTTCGATGCACCCACATTGTCTAGATGATGTGCCAAAAATATTCCTCCAATTAGACCCCCAAAAAATATGAGGTCTATGCTACCATAGGTATATGTGTTGTTTGATGCACTTCTATATTCAAAGGAAAATGATATCTACATGTAGCTACTGGATTACCTACACTCACCGCTTATCAATGATTACTTCTAGAACTGGAACACCAAGTGTAAGGGCTAGGTCACCAGGTGGGATCATATGAGCACTTGTGATCCTCAATATTTCCTCCTCTGACATGATCTCATCGAAGCAAAAAGATATTCTGCTCAATTTCCTACGAGGGGGAGAGTCTGATGCTTTGGATCCATGTCTTCCATGTGAGCTTGAAATCCTTCATGAGACATCATCCTCTACAAATCCACAGACTCCTCAATATCATGCTTCTTCACCAATTCCATCTCTCGCACTTCATTATAGTTGGGCTACCTTTCCTCTCCCTACCTTTCTTCCACTATGTTTGCCATACTTCACCACACCTTCTCTTACCCCCTGCACACAATGAGGATTTAGTTATCCATAGGTAATTATTCCAAACTTAGTACCACCATCAAGATATTAATTTCTAAAGGAATAATATGGATGTAATATCCTCTAGGCTCGCGCAAGAGCTCAAACTTAGCAACCTCTAGACAATAATAATTTGAAATAACATACTCTAAAGTATAAGCTGTAGTACACTAACCCACCAATGATCTACGACACATGTGCAAGCTTCATCTGCATAAAATAATGTTTGGTAATATTCTTGCGTCTAAACCCTTGGTCTGTAATTCCAAATTTTCTTTGATGTTTATGTTGACAAAAAATTGTACAATTGTATTAGAAAAAGGCTGAAAATATCTCATAGAGCTCGGGATACATATTATATTCCACCCAATTTCATGCATTGAAAGTAGGTCTAGAACCATATCTTCGCACCAATTGATCTTGTCCGTCGTGTACCCAACTTTCAATGGCTATAAGAGTCAATCAATATGCCATCATCATGACAAATAGTTTGAAAAGAGGTCCCGACAATGGAACCAAAATGTAGTCTTTTTATTTCCACTAAGAAGCCTAGGCATGCTGGCACTTCATTCGAGATAGATATAAATTCTCACTTGAATCACATGAAGTCTACCACATCTCTCCTTTATGAATTTTTTAAAAGATGTTAACATGCTTTTTCATATTAACCATTATCAAAGCATACATTCCAAAGTATAAACATCAGATCCATAAGCTCAAATTAGAAACATGTATACTAAGAAAACATGTAGATCGGATAAGAACTAAGATTAGATTCACCATACAAACACCATGTTCAGATACATCAATTACCATAACCCATCCACAATAATCCATTAATAACCAAAAATATTACATATTAGAAGTTGAATACATCATAATATTGTCATAGAGTCATGCGCGCAAGTATATCCATGCAACATAACTATAATAAAACTTGGATTACCAAAAAAATGTATATTAACTAATACACACACACACACACATATATGTATGTATGTATGTATACATATATATGTATATGTATATGTATATGTATATAGGGGTAGGTACTTTCCCTTCACCACCCATACATCTCAAAATAGACGACATGTTCAAAATAGCCATGTGTTAAATAGCCATGTGTTATTATTTGCATGCTTTTATAAGAAGGCTAATAATATATTAATCTATAAATGAACTCTACTCTAATATTATTATTAACATGGCTGATGTATAATGTTTGATCTTATACTTTGTTCCCCAAATATCCCTTACTTAGCAATAAATTCTTCTTACTTTAATTCATTGCGTGATCCACACTCCAACCTGCTTTTCCTATTTTTAGCTTGTGCCATGCAAAATTGTCTAAGTCTGAATGTTTCCTTCCTAGATGTGCATCTCTGTAGCTTTGATCTTGTGCACTCTTACGCACCCCTCTTTTGTTCCTCAAATCTTCGTGCGCTCTTCAAATAATTAGTCAATTTTCATCAACCCAACATTAATTATTGTAAAAGAAAAAATGTTTAGCATCCTCTTGATTCTACCTCAAATCTTTCAACACTCTTCTCATCCAAACAACCTGACATGCTGCTCCTGTTGCTACTACATACTCGATTCTACTAAAGATAGTGTGACTATGGGATGCTTCTTTTATGCCCACAAAACCACTCCTAATCTAAAGTGAAAATAATATCCGGATGTTCTTTTCTCGTCATCTATACTTCCAGATCTTGTCACTATCTATACAACCTATGAGTTTGAACTCATCACATGTTGAATACAAAATTTCATGATTCTTAGTTCCACATACATACCTCAAAGTACTTTTCCAGCTTGCTAATGTGAATCTTTTCAAGATTCCATGAAATTTGAGATGAGGCTCACACCATATATAATATCAAGCCTTGTGGCTGTCAAATACATGATACTTCTAACTAGCCTTTTGAATAATGTTGGATCTACAAATGATCCCTTTGTCATACTTCCTTAAATTTAAACCTCTTTGTAAATTTTGCTGACATTGACTTGTAATTAAAAATGTTAAATCTCTTCAAAACATCAATATCATTCTTTACTTATGAAATAAATACTCCAGCTTTTGAAATTTTGAACTTCAATGCCCAAAAAGTAGTACATGAGACCTAGATATATCATCTCAAATTATTTCTTCATGGATGATTTGAATGAATCTGTAGATAGATTTCTAGTAATGATTAAATCATCTACATATAAACAAACAAATAGAATCTTACCTTACCGTGATCATTTATCTTGATGTATAAGGTAGGCTCATTCTACTACTGTTGTAGCAAGCTCTATGTGATTGCTTGAGACCATAAATCACTTTTCTCAACCTATATACCTTTCTTTCATGACCTTCAATATCATAACCTTTTGTTTGATTCACATAAACTTATTCTTCAAGAAAACCATTCAAGAATTTTGATGTTACATCCATCTGATAAATATGTCATTTATTTTGAGATTCAATTGCTAAAACCATTCTTATTGTGTCCAAACATGCTATTTGTGTAAAATTTTCATTGTAATCAACTCCATATTACTATGAAAAACCTCTTGCAACCAACCTTGTTTTATGTTTATGTACTTTACCATCACTAATATGTTTTGTCTTGTAGACCCACTTCACTCCCATAATGTCCTTTCCTTACGGAAGATATACAAACTCCCATGTTTGATTCTTCTATATGATGTCTATCTCATCATATATGGATTGAACCCAAACTTCATTGTTTATATCCTCTTTAAATTATATCGGATCTTCATCTTGAGAAAACAACAAAAAAATTAAGAAAATAATTAGTTGTATCAACATCATAAATCTCACTAAGACTCCTTGTTTTCCATTACAAAGGGCTATCTGATGATGGACTATTTTGTACTAAAGGAGTTGCTTCTACTATTCTTGTGGTGTCTCTTGCATGATTGAAGATGACTGGAATCTTGGAGACATTCTAACTATAGATGGAGGTGTAGCTTGTGCTACAACTCGTGGTGCAAGTTCAAGATTCAAAGTAGATAGAATACCTTTCTACTCTATAATATCATCTACCATATCATCATGAGGAATAATTTATACTACATTGGATGTTCTCTCTATACTTCCATCCCATACCTCATTTTTAATAAATTATACATCTCTGTTGATTATAAATTTTCTAGTGATTGGATTAAACAACTTGTAAGATTTTGTATTCTTTGAATATCCAACAAATATGCACTTTTATCATTTTTTCTAAATTATTCCTTATCTCATTAGGCACATGTGCATATGCCACACAACCAAAGATTATAAAATGAGAAACATTGTGTTTCTTGTTAGTCCAAGCTTATTGAGGAACCATGTTTTGAATATTTTTTTCGTTGGACACCTATTTAAAATGTAAACAAAAGTTGTTACTTGATTCTTCCTAATATTCATTTGAAATATTCTTTGCCTTCATCATACTTCTCGCCATCTCCATGATGGCTCTATTCTTTCTCTCTGTTACATTGTTCTATTTTGGTGTATACCTAGTAGTAAACTGCTTGTGTATACCATGATATTTGTAAAAATTCAGAAAAGCATTGGAAATATACTCACCTCCTTTGTCTATCCTCAAAACTTTGATGTAGTATCCAATTTTCTTTTCCACTAAGGCCTTGAAATGCTGAAATATATCAAAATCATTTGATTTTTGTCTCAAAAATTACACCCATGTATTCCTTGTATAGTCATCAATGAATGCCATAAAATATGAGCAACCTCTAATAAAATTTGTTTTCATAGGTCCACATAAATATGAGTGAATAATTTCAAGTGGTTGACTTGTTCTTACTATTTTTAAGCTGGGAAGGATTCTCTGTGTAGCTTCAATAAAATAAAATCTTCACAAAATCTTGCTAGTTTTGAATCAAAGGAAAACCTTTTACCATATTTTTTGTGTAACAAATTCAAACCTCAAAATTTAAATGACCAGACCTTAGATGCCATTGCCATGATTCATATTTTTCAACTGACTGGAAATATAATTCAATTTCTTTAGCTCCGGACTGATATGTAGTATGATCTCCATATGTGGTTGGTATAATATTCAAAGGAAACATTTTATTTCTTGTCATATTCACTTTAACAATCATTTAAGTACTTGGAGCTTTATCCACGATCACACATTTATTGTCTTCAATATAAACTATGTATCCTTTTTTACCAATTGACCAATGCTCATAAGATTGTGCTTCAAACTTGCAACATAATAAACATCCTGCATAATATTTTTCTCCCAATTTTTAGTTAGAATATTGATTGTTCCTTTTCCTTTTACATATAATGTATTATTATTTCCAAGGGTAACATATGGCTTTACTAACTCATCCAAATTTGAAAATAAATTTAAGTTACCTAACATGTGATTATTGTAACCAGAATCCAAATACCATACATCAAAAGGACTCTCTTGTGATATATTACATTCAATATGCAATAAATAAGGTGTTGCTTCGGTAATATTTGTGCATGAAATAAACATGGAGCTTGGAGTAAAGATCCCAACATGATTTTGGTTCTCGCTTGTTTTGATCATACTGCATTTTCTTGCAATCATAAGCATATTTCTCATATCTCTTGAAATAGTGACACTACACATGCAAATTATCCTATCTCTAACCAAAAAAATGATTATGATTGTGGTCTTGACTATGTCCTCTTCCGCTTGAATTTGATGGATTGCTGCTACATCCTCTAGATGAAATTCTTCCTCTTCCTCTTCCATGAATTCTTGATATCTGTGATGAAAAATATTGATCTACAACTACATGTGATCTATTTAACCTCTATTCATGATTTATTAGTGATGTATGTAACTCATCAATTGAAAAATAACTTAGATCCTTAGTTTCTTCAATAGAAACTACTAAAGGATCAAATTTTACAGGAAAACTTCTAAACAAATTTTCAATAATCCTTTTATCTTCAATAGTTTCACCATGGGATTTAATTTGATTGACTAAACCAACTACAAAAGTAAAGAATGATTCTACAAAATATGAATATTTCAATGATGTATTTTCAAAGTCTCTTCAAAGTAATGTAGTTGCATGGGTTGAAAAAGAATACTAAATCAGCTACATTGTTGAAGAAGGAAACCACTATATTCGAGAGACAAAAACTTTGACTATTCAACAGTTTCATTTATTTTTGTTCAATGGTGAAGTATTTTCAATTTATGTTTCAAGATGCCATGTAACACCTCTAGAATATTAGTATCATCCTATAGATGATGAAAATTTTGACCTTCTTGTCCACTCCATGTTGATAAATGTTATTCCTACATAGAGAGGCACAATTCTTCTTCCCTTCTTAAATTATATGAATAACATTGTATAACTCCAGGATCTGAATGACCTAGAAAGGGATGATGTGAAATTTTATATACTTGATGGGAAAAATACAATATATGTGTAAAAAAAGATTTTAGGCGTTGAAACTTATAATTATTTACATTTGAGGCTACTTGTTTGAAAGACTCGTATTCTATATATAAATGTATCTTTGAAGCCATTGCTAATATTTGCAAACAACAGAATGAAGTAAAAAAAATTGGATAAAAACCAAGTTTATTGATTTGCTATACAAAGCTAGATCAGTTTGGAAATTGCTAGGATGTCCTCAATGGTCCGGATTGAAAAATACAAAGATGGAAGAGTGGGAGGTAATGCATTTTAATTGTATTGCATTGGTTATTAAAATTTAATTTCATCATATAAAAAGATAAAAAAAAATATTTGTCTTTTGAATGCAGAGCTTTGAGAAGTAATGCCTCACAATTTTCTCGAGTGAAAAAACTAGAGAATATGTACGATAAATGGAATTTTCTACTATTATTTGATGAGATATGGAATAAATGGACAAAAAAATTCAATTTTTTAGATCAGGTGGCCTTTCTAAAAGAGTTGACGAGAATCATATTGAAAATTGTGCACCGCGATAAAGTTGCACTCTAAAGGAAAAATAATAGCTCTAGCATAATAATCACAAGGAGGAATCAACCAATCAATGGAAGAGCTTGCATAACAAAACAAATATTGCACATAGAGAAAAGACAACATAGTGTCTTGGCATGCTCATAAATGACAAATGAAGGGATACATATAGGGTCTTTGAGTAACCCTTGTGCATGACACACAAGTAAACCCTAAACCCAACTCGTGTGAGATGACCTCTATATGTGTGTGGAGGACATATAGGATCCCAAAACCAAAAACCCCCTTCATCGAAGTTGGGGTAGAGGCTATGAGAGTCAAACAGAAAAATAAGACACTCCTAAATAACTAAGAAAGATGTGTCAATGGGGCCCGAAAACTAAAGGCACGATAAGGTGCCCATGTCTGCAACAACATCTTCTTAGAAGGAGAAGAAGAGAAGGAATATATAGCCCAAAGAAGATGGGAAACTACATAAGACCTCACCCCAAAGAAGAGACCGCAAGTGAAGAAACTTCACCTCAATGGAGGGCTTCGTGAATATATCTACAATCGATCAATGTATGAATGTACTCGAATTTTGATGATACCATCATGAATAAGCTCTCGTATGAAGTGCATATGGATCTCAATGTGCTTTGTCCGTTGATACTGGAATGGATTCCTTTAAATTGAGATAGTGCTTGTGTTGTCACAATAGATAATGGTATTTGCCAAAAGTGGATGTAAAAATATGTCGAATACCCTATAGCGAAACAACCTATGTGGTAGCGTTAACTACTCCTTTATATTCTACCTACGAAGAATATATCACAATTACATTCTTCTTCTTTCTAGACCAACTTATAGGACCTGAAATAAGAAAGAAAGCGTAGCCATAGGTAGATTTCCGATGATCTAAGTCACTGGCCCAGTCAAAATCTGTGAACCCAATCAAGTCAATATCCACCCCTCCAAAATAGTGAATGCCATCAGTATAGGTGCCATGAACATAATGAAGGATCCACTTAGTTTTTTTCCAATGTAACTCATGTGGCCCGTGTTAACTACTCCTTTGTATTCTAGCTCGAAGAATATATCACAATTACATTCTTCTTCTTTCTAGACCAACTTATAGGACCCAAACTAAGAAAGAAAGCGTAGCTAGAAGCGATTTATGATGATCTAAGTCACGGCCGGTCATAATCAGTGAACCCAATCAAGTCAATATCCACCCCTCCAAAATAGTGAATGCCATTAGTATAGGTTCCATGAACATAATGAAGGATCCACTTAGTTTTTTCTCCAATGCAACTCATGTGGCTCCTGCATGAATCTAGACATGATCCTAACAAACATAAGATAAATCCGGTCAAGTTTGAGTTAAGTAAATCAATCTCCCCACCAACTGTTGATAAAGGGTACCATCAACCAAGGGAGTAGAGAAATCAGAAACCAACTTAACTCCGAAATGAAAAGGAGTAGGAGAAGACTTGCAATCAGACATCTGAAAATGAGCAAGAAAATCAAGAGCATACTTAGGTTGTGAAATAAAAATTCTGAGTCGATCGTGAAATATGGATCCTAAGAAAGTAATGAATTAGACATAAGTCAGTCATGGAAAACTTGTTGGCCAAGGAGATATTCACAAAATCAATGATAGAGAAAGAGCTACATGTGATCAACAAGTCATCAACATAGAGAACAAGAATGAGTATGGAGTCATATTGCTATATAATATAAACACTTGGATCAAAGTGACACCTAGTAAACCCTAATGTAAGTAAAAGGAGTCCATCTTGGCATACCAAGCTTGAGGGGCTTGTTTAAGGCCATAAAGATTCTTCTTTAACTTACAAACAAAGGATGGATCATGGACATAATACAGAGGTTGTTCCATGTATATATCTTCCTCTAGGTCACCATGAAGGAAGGCACGCTTAACGTCCATTTGATGGAATTTCCATCTGTTTGTTGTGACAATGGTAAGGGTCAATCGAATAGAAGTCACCTTCATAACCAGAGTAAAGGTTTCAGTATAATCAACCCCAGACTATCTAGGAGAAACCCTTAGCTACTAATCGCACTTTAAAATTTTCAACATCTCCATCTACTCCATACTTTGTTTAGAACACCCACTTACACCAAATGATTTTTCTTCCTTTCGGAAGAGGGGTGAGATCCCAAGTATCGTTCTTCATGAGAGAGGAATACTCCTCATCCATGGAAGAATCCCACTCAAGAATACCAGAAGCCTCTCGAAAAGACTGTGGATTAGAGGTAGAGGCGAAGAAAGAGTGGGGTCTAATGAAATCTGAGTGATTACGTCTCATATTTGAAGTATCTCCAACTAAATCTCTAGCACTTTGCAGAGTTTTCCTAGCCCAAAGAGGACCAAGAGGATCAGGCTCTGAGTTGGAAGATTCGTCACTCGAGTGAGAAGGGACATAGTCCTCGTCATCACTACTATCAAAATTAGAAGACTCAAGGCTCTGATGGTCAGGAGGATCAGGAAGAGGAGCACACTCAACAACATCATCATCTGATGAGTCAGAATCTGAATCAGCAAGCTAAAGAACCTCAATAGGTAGAGAAGTAGAAGTCGAATAAGACTCATCAAACTTAACACTTCTCTCAATATAAAGCTCATGAGAAGTAGGATTCAAAAATTGATATCCCTTCACGCCATCAGGATACCCTACAAAGATACAAGGTTTGGATTGTGGTTCTAATGCCTTACATTTCTTCTTGGGAATCCGAGTCATATCCATGGATCCGAAGACTCAAAATTGCTCAACATCAGGATTGCATCCAAACCAAGCTTTAAAGGGTGTCATCCTCTTATCTTGCCTTGTGTGGAACATGGTTCGAATGTAATTAGCACAATTCACGCTTCAACCCAATACTCGGAGGAAGAGACTTTGAATGAATCATACAAGTGGCCATCTCCTTAGAGTAAGGTTATTTCTTTTATGCTATTCCATTCTACGAAGGGTTATAAGCAACAATATGCTGCAAGGAGATCCCTTCAGAAGTACATAAATCCATGAACCTATTGTTTACATATTCACCTCCATTGTTGGTTTGAAGAACCTTAATAGACTTTTCCACCTATTTCTCAAAGAAGAGCCTTAAAGTTCTGAAAATGTTCAAAGACTTCAAACTTAATCTTAAGAAAATATACCCAAGTATATCATGAATAGTCATCAAGAAGGTCAGCACATAAAGAGCTCTAGTAAACAAAGGAGACAAAAATGGACTAGAAATATTCTTTGTGAACAAGATCTAAAGGATGAGTAGCTCTCCAGGATTTTCCTTTGTCAAAGTTATTTTCAAGATGATTTCCAAGGGTACAACCCTCACAAAGACCCTTAGAAAACATGACACGGGGTAACCTGTTGACCATTTCATTTTGGCTCAATTGTTCAAGGTAGAAATAATTTAGATGTCTGAAATGCTCATGTCATAGCTTACTAACCTCATTTGCATGAGTGAGAAAGGTAGTGGGCGTAGAATCAGAAGTAAAGTGGGAAAAGGTATACAACCATGAATGGTGATCCGCCTTTCCCTCAGCCACTGTAGTGTCATCATTAAGCTCATGAATAATCACCGAGTTAGGACCAAATTCCACTTGCATTCCTTCACTAGGGTGAGTAATTTGGTAAATCAATAGGAGATTGGTAGAGAGATCAGAACACTCAAAGACTTGGTTGAATGTTCCCCATCCATCTCTACTATTCCACTACTGAAATCGACACGATCGTGTCATTACCCATCGTGATTTGGGACATACCACAAGGCTCGATGTTGGAGAACTCAACATGTAAAGAATCCATGTGGTGCGAGGCACCGAAATCTATAATCCATGTCGATGAAGGAGCAAATTTGGATACAAGGGCCTTTCCTTTCTTCTTATCGATCTTAACCTTTTACAATAGAAGACTTAGCCTTCAAAGCATTTTTTTGATAGACTCAGGAACACCTATTTGATTTTGAAAGGAATGATAACCAGATCATTCCAAGCCAAGAACATAGATGCTAATCAAACATCACGATCAATAAGATGAAAGCAATTTGTCAGAATAACTTTACATAAACCTTTGAAAACAAATGAGCAACAATATCATATATTATTATGGAACTCAATGCAATACATTCAGAATGGGCCTTACTTAAATAGGTAAGGAATAATAATCTAACAACCAATCAAGGTCGTATATCAAGCCATAAATCAAGGAAATGACTATTCATCATAGAACTAGTCAAGACCATAGATTTAGGAGAGAACTAGACATTAAGGATCTAGTCAATACCATAGATCAAGGAAAGAACTAGTCAATACGATAGATCAAGGAAAGAACTATACCTAACAACTAGATAATATCTCCTAATATCTAAATAAGATAAAAGAAATATCCACACACATAAGTGGGTGAGGATAAATACAATAAAGATAAATAAAGTACCTAGGTGAACATGAGCTAAGGTAAATACCTACTCTAACAGATTTTTCTCAAGTAAATGAGTAAGGTGATCAATTTGTTTTCTTACACACATATGCTCTTTATGACTAGGCTTCTTATAATAGGAACATAAATACTTGTCTTTCTATGCTCTAGGCTCAGAATTTGAAGTGTTTATGTTAATTTTAGTTTTGGTCTTGGTTTCCTTCTTAGGTTGATCCTTTTTTTCTTTCTTATTTTCAATATGATTTTCCTTACTAGTACTTTCTATAAGGGCATGTGACTTGGACTTGAGATACCCCATTTGAATGAGTTTGTGTTGTTCTCGAATGAGTTGGGATGAAAAATAGTCAAAGGAGGGCATAGTCCAATCCTTTCCCAAGGCAGCTTTTGTAGCGTAAAAAGTTGACACAAAGACATAATATTCAGGACCTAACTTAGAGAGAATCGACAAGATCAGTTGAGAACCTTTCTTCTCTACTGGACATTCCTTTAACAACAATTTAGTGTGGAAAAACTTAGAGAATAATGCTTGTAGGTTTTCAAAATCACTAAGATTTAACCCTAATAGTTCGTTTTCCAACTCATGCACTCTCATGTCATCTTGTTCTCCAAAGATTCCATCTAACATTTTCCATGTAGAATTAGGTGTTTCAGATGACTTAATGTGGAAGAGCAAGTCAGGAGAAACAAACATGCAAATAAGACATAAAGCTTCATCACTACGGTTTAACCACTTAGATTTTTCAAGGTCGTCATCTGGTTTAGTCTCAGTTCCCATGGTGATGCAGAATAACCCTTTACCCCTTAGTTTCATAATTTTTTGATCTCCATTCGAAGAATTTGAATAGCATAAGAAAAGGAATTGAAAGTGCATCTATAGTGAAGAGAGAGAAAGAATGCAGAAAAGAAACAAAAGAATCACAACCACCCAGGACAATATAATAACTCCCTACTTTTGGAACTTTATAGTTTAGTGCGTTCGATACAATTGGGTCCTAGCGTGCAAGGCCTGGAAACACTTGGTAACTTTCATTGCAATCAACATAATAATGCACAAGAGAGGAGACCACAATTGTGTTTCATGGAGCACAGCAAAGTGACACTGTACACAAGCACAATTGCAAAAAACTAGGAAGGAGGCCAAATCAAATCCTGGTTATGAGAAAAAATCATCTCACGTCATGAAGGATACCCCCTTCCTGCAAACTGTGGTGGATGTGTTCACTAGTCGCAAGCAATAATAAGGTAAAATACAATGTTTTAAAAAACCCAAGATGAGTCCGAGAGATCTTCAAAATGTTAAAAACACGCGAAAGATAAATAGGAGCTTAGAGTGTTACTTCACACTTGAGTACATGATTAGTAAAAAAATTGACAACAATGCTTAAAAATCATCATTTAGAAACATCCTGTTTAGCTAATTTTAGAGCTTTTGGAGTTTAAAAAAATGATATAAAAAAACGTTAATTTAAAAGATGATTTTAATTACTTTATCTAATCGAGAATAAAAGAAATAATTATTTGGATTAAAAATATCTTTGAAGAAAGAATTATAATTAGATCTAAAATTTTAATTAGACCTAATTAAAAAGTAATAATTAAACCTTAATAATAATTTAAGATCTAATTTAAGAGTTACCTTAAATGAAAAGGTGTATTTAAAATGTTTGAAATGAATAAATTTTAAAAACTTACCAAATAAAACACTTACCGTTTGTGTTTGAAATGAATAAATTTTAAAAACTTACCGAATAAAACACTAACCAAACTTACCACACTTACCAAAAACACGAGAAGAAAATCCGTTGAAGAAGATCCCGAGTTGGGCGTGGTGAAAACGTGAAGCTCAAAGAGGCACGATGTTAGAGAGTCCACATCACACGTCACGAAAAATAAGACAGAGCTTTGTGGAGGTTAGTTCGACGAGATTTGTGGAGGCAGTTCGGTGAGTGTAACCATTGGAGAGTGGGTCGATTGGAGAACGTAGAGCAGGGGACCGTTGGAGAGTGGGTTGAGGTGGATGGTCTTAGAAGAGCAAGCCAAAGCCAAGGGCACGAGAAGGAATAGGATGAAGCTCGGGCGAGTGACTCGTGGTGAAGTTCATGGGAGAGGGACTCGGCTAGAAAGAAGTCATGACTAGAGTAGAACTCATGGCCATGGCAACAAAAATGCGGGAAGAGCGATCTGGTTTGGCCATGACTTACAAAGAAGAACACGAGCAGTTGACTCGGCCACACAAAGAAAACACACTTCTTGTGTTAATGGAGGCGAGTAGAACGAGCTCAGTGGAGAGCAGAGGAGTCCGGTGGTGAATGGAGAGAGCTCGGGGCTGAGCACAAAAACACCAAAAAAATGAAATCTGTAATTTTGAACCTAAATATCCTCCGTTTTTAATCGATCTGTTAGATTTATCTGTAGCTAACTAAATTTAGCTGTAAAACCCTAAAAACTTGAGGAGATCTGCACATGCACGAAGAACACAACAAAACCTAAAAATTTCTAAGAGCAGCTTGTTAAGAATGTTAGCAATAAATTTCCAAAATATAATGATAAAAAAACTTGCACGAGGAGTAAAAAAATAACGAAACCAAGAGTGATCACAACTCAGATGACGAATGCACATTTACCCGATCTTAGCTCTGATACCATGAAAGAGTTGGCAAGAATCATATCAAAAACTATGCACACAATAAAGTTACACTCTAAAGGAAACATAATAGCTCTAACGTAATCACATTGAGGAATTGATCAATTAAAGGAAAAGCTTGCATAATAGAACAAAGCTTGTACATAGAGAAAAGGCAACAAAGTGTCTTGGCATGCTCATAAATGTCAAATGAAGGGATACATATAGGGTGCTGAGTAACTCTAGTGCATGACACACAAGTAAACCCTAAACCTAACCCTAAACCTAACCCATGTGAGATGACCCTTTCGTATGTGTGTGGAGGACATATAGGATCCCACACACTAACACTTTCTTGTTCACCTATTAAGGATAATCATGTCAAATTTCAATCAAATTCACTTGCAAGATTAACATACAATTCATCCAGGGCTACTAGAGGAATGACCAATGAAGAAATATCAATACTAACTGATAAAGTGCAATCAAGGGATTTTTTATTAACTAGGTCTCATTAAGGCTAGTGTAATAATAGATACATTTGTTTCTTACTACCAGAGAATAAAAGGAGGCATAAAAATAAGAGAAAATTTTCTACATTATTTGAAAAATAAGCATCCATATAATATTGTATTGATAGCCTACAGTGAATCCAATGTAATTGAAAATTTTAAATTGCATGAATCACACTACGCCATTTTTCTATTCTTTTTGGTGAAGAGAGAATAAAGAAAAATTGATTCCCATATAGGGGAGAAAATGGTAAAATGGAAAAAGACCACGATGTGGAAGGAGTTCTTCCCGTTAAGGCTCCTATAATATTAGACAACTATGTGATGTCAATGGAAGGAAATATACCTACAAGGATGGAAGACACATTTTTTTTTTTCATGTAAATGTGCATATCCATTCCAACTTCTATGAACTTTATCAGTTATTCCTTGACTAATCCTTTCAAAGTTGAATGTGTGATGGCTGATTTTTACAATTTGTCTAGCGATGTTTCTTCTGATGTAATAATGGAGCTTCTAATTGTTATCATAACAAGTGTGTTGGATTGTATTATTATTGTTCTAATACTAATTGATTATTCAATTTTTTAAGAGACATAATAAAAAGATACATTGAAAAGGTTAAAAATATAGTGGAGAATCAATTCTTTCAGGATGTTATAGACTCTACGACATCAATGAGATATTTAAAATTTTGTGTCTTACGTACACAATAATTGGTGTGCATAACTACGACAATAATAATGATTATAGAGAATAGATCACTAGGGATTGGATGGAGAAACTACCACAAAAATTCGTAAGCTCGCAAGAGAAATTTTCCTATAAGGAAAAATCCATCCTTTTCCTGCGAATGATCTTAAGAATTATGGGATAAGATGTTCACTTGATTTTATTCCTAAAATTCTCTAATAATAGTGCTTTACGGCAAAGAGTGTCACACTTCATGCATTAGTAGATTCCAATCTATTTGTTGTTTTTATTGTTGAGATGCATAGTCAAGAAAGGTTTATGAAACATTATTATTATCATAATAAGAAAGGTTCATTGCCAAAGAAAACTTCAACAAGTGATTTTGTTTAATGGATTTGAACTGATATATGCTACTTATACATGTGTTGTTTATGTAGATAACCACAAAACTATAGAAGATGATGTACAACCCTTTCAACTTGATGTTACATAAATAGTTCAATATGGTGATTGACCTTCAATCATTTTATAAATATGTTTAATGAGCTCTATTTTCAATTTCTATGGTTTTCATTTATTTAACAAAATTATGTTTTTTTACAATTCCGATCACAAATGTGGAGGACAAGGGCACACTTGCTGCAAATACACACCAAATCCTAGTATGTTAGTCGTGTGATAAAAAAAAAAACCTCTAACAAGCCTCACATCCAACAACCAAAGAACGTAACCATGGAGGGTGCAGATGTATCCAACATGAATAAACACTCCAAACCTAGTGTGTTAGCCATGTGTATTATAAAACAAAACTACTTGTAAGGACCAAAAATTTATAGGAAACGATAACTAAAAACTTTAATTTATATGCTTGGTATACAAAAGTAGAAGAATTTTTTTAAGGAAATCCATTTGTAAGCTACGCTAACAATTTAAAACGAAATATAGAGCTTAGCGGACTCTATGTATCCACGTTTGATACAATAATGGTTAGAATAAAAAATATTACTTTCATCAATGTCTCGTTGATTTATAATTACATATTGTCTACAATGTTTCACCGACTCACCGCATACCGACTACTTACATTGAATTAATTTTTTTGGGATTCAACATCAACATATAGATTGATCTTGCTCGTGGATATGTAAAGCAAAACTTAGCTAGCCTCATTAAAGGTTGTCTAGCAAAGTGTAGTTTAGCCAATGATGGAATAGCCTAGTAATCAAAAATCCTCATCAATAGCCGAGGTCTATTTTCTACCAAAGGGTGGTTCGACGAATATAAGTGTCGCCTAGAACCCACTAAATTTAATTCATAAGACAAAGAACAATTAATATTGTACTTACCATATTACCACGAAACCACTATGTTTTTCCAATTAAGCTTTTATTTTCCACAACATGAAATTGATTATGAATTGATTAATGTTTATTTCAATTAATATTTATGTCAAATACATTATTCTCACATTTTTCAATAGAAAAAATTGATTAAGAATGTGTTTTGGAAATAGATCTTGCATCAACAGATCAACAACATGCAATGGCGGTGTAATCCAATCCACAATCTTAATCGGTAATTGGTAGCCATAAGATAAAATGTAGTTTATTTTAATTATTTATAATTGATATGCGGCCAATGAAAATAAATTTGTTTACTTCCCTACAAGAAAAAACAAGAGTTGTTTACTTATCTTAGATATGGAATAGTTTCTATATGGCATAAACAAAACATACAATAGGAAGATGTCATTCAGTTTGGCATGAAATATTTCAACCTAGGATGTGGCCTCGTAATGAAATTACTTGTATAATTCAGATCATGAGTAGCAATATAACACCAAATAACAAAATATTCCAGAATAATGATCTCAATATGCAATTAGAATAGCTTCGCCACTTCGAGGGGCAACCTTCAAACCATACAATAATACTCAAATACTCCAATGATGATGAATTACTACCTATAATCCCCTATATATACTATTCATATGTTATGGCCATCACCAAGGCTGACCTACTAAGCATGAGAAAGTATAAATGATATAATAAAATGATATGGTAAGCCACAAGTCGGCTACTCATATCCTAATACAAGCAATAGGTTAAGGGCATAACATGCCCTTCCCCTTCAAAGAAACATTATCCCCAATGCTGAGAAGCTCTGGGTGCTGCTGCAGGAATGTCATATCTTCCCATGTTGCATCTTCATTGTCCATATTCTTCCACTTGATCATGTACTCAGTAATAACCCATGTCCTCAATATTTTATTGCATGTTTGAAGGATGCATTCAGGTTCCAAGATGACCCTCCCCTCCTCATCGAGCTCAGGTAACACTATTTGGGCTGATACTCTCTATCCAATTACTTTCTTCAAGTAAGAAACATAAAATATTGGATGTATTCTGGTGGATTGTGGAAGTTCTAATTTGTATGCTACAATACCAATCTTCTGCAATACTTGATAGGGGCCATAATACTTCGGTGAAATCTTGTTATCCTTTTGTTGTTTTTTCAAAGACATTTGCTTATATGGTTATAATCGTAAAAAAACCCAATCAATGACTTCAAAATGCCTTTCCATGTGATGTTGATCAACTTGTTTCTTCATGTGATTTTGTGCCATGACCAAGTTCTCCTTGAGACTAGAGAGGACCTCTTGTTGATACTGAATGTGTTCTTCTACATCTCTAACCCGTGGTTTTCCTCTCAATGATGATGTGATGGATGGTGGATGGTACCCATAGAGTGCCAAAAATGGAGACATTTTAGATGAAGTATGGAAGGAAGTGTTATACCACCATTATGTAAGTGGCAACCATTGGACCCATCTTATTTGTTTATCTGACATAAAGTAATGAAGATATCCCTCCAAACACTTATTTACAACTTCTGTTTGCCCATTAGACTGGGGATGATAAGAAGAGCTATGAGCTAACTGAGTACCCAAACATGAGAATAAATCAGTCCAAAAATTACTAGTAAATATAGGGTCTCGATCACTTACTATAATCTTCGGTGTCCCATGAAGCTTCTGAACTATGTCCATGAAGGTTGTTGCTACCATGCTTGTAGCAAATGGGTGTGCCAAGGCACAAAAATGAGCATATTTGGTGAGTCTATCCACCACAACCATGATGACATTTTTTCCTTCAGATTTAGGCAATCATGTGATAAAGTCCATGGAAACCTCTTCCCACCACTGGCTAGGAATAGATAGAGGTTGTAGAATACCTGGGGATCAAACTGTTTCACCCTTATTTTTTTGAAAAACCATGCATTCTGCCACAAATTTTTGGACATCCCCTTTGAGCCCTTCCCAGAAGAAATCTTGTTTGACTTGATGATAAGTTTTCAAGAATCCAGAGTGCCCCCCTACTGGAGAAGAGTGAAGCTCAGATAGAATCCTATTTTTAAGAGTGGAGTTCTTACATAGGTATAATCTATCTTTATACCATAAAACATCCCCTTTCAATACAAAATTTTCAGACATTCTTGGATCATTCTGGAGATGATGAATGAGGTTTTGTGTGGTTGGGTCATTTCTCCATTCATACCTTGCCTCATCTATCCAATCTTCCTGTAATATGGATATGGCACATAATAAGGCTGCAGTTGAGTCATCTTTCCGCAATAGAGCATCCACAACTACATTCTCCTTCCCTTTCTTATAGATAATCTCAAAATCATATCCCAACATCTTGGAGACCCATTTTTTTGTTCTTCAGATGATAAACACCGCTCCAAGAAGTATTTTAGACTATCATGATCTGTCTTCACTTTAAAGTGTCTTCCTATGAGATATGGTCTCCATTGCTTTATTACATGAAGTATGGCTAGCATTTCCTTCTCATAAGTTGGCTTGGAAAGATTCTTACCTTTGAATTGACGGCTCAAAAAGGCAATAGGATGGCCTTATTGCATGAGAACTACCCCCATACCCACCCCTGATGCATCACATTCAACAATGAATGTTTTGGAAAAATCTGGAGTAAATTTAAGACCTGGAGTGGTGCACATGGCCTCCTTTAGTTTCTGGAATGCTTTGGTTGCATCCTCACTCCAATGGAAGGAATCCTTCTTTAATAAAGTTGTGAGAGGTGCAGCTATGCTTCCATAATGCCTTACAAATCTTTGGTAATAACCTGTAAGCCCCAAAAATCCTCGTATATTCTTTAGGGTTTTTGGAACCTTCCACTCCATCATGGCTTTGTTCTTATTAGGATCCACTTTAACCCCTTCATGAGAGACAATGTGACCCAAATATTCAACCTCCTTGAGTCCAAAAGAACACTTAGAGGGATTTGCATAAAGTTGATGTTACTCAAGGGTTTCCAAAACATTATTTACATGATGCAAATGTTCCTCCCATGTTTTGTTATAAATTAATATATCATCGAAAAACACTAAGACAAACTTCCATGCAGCATGACTTAAAAAATAGAATTCATCAAACTTTGAAATGTAGAAGGTGCATTTGTGAGTCCAAAAGGCATTACCAAGAATTCATAATGGCCTTCATGTGTTTGAAAGGCAGTTTTATGAACATCCTCATCCTTGATTCTGATTTGGTGGTATCCGAATGAAGATCAAGCTTTGTAAAATAAACAACACCATGCAACTCATCAAGAAAATCATCAATAGCAGGAATAGGAAACTTATCTTTGATTGTGTACTTATTAAGTTCCCTATAATCAGGACACATGTGCCACATGTCATATTTCTTCCGTACCATCACTACTGGAGAAGAATAAGCACTCTGACTATGGCAGATGATTCCTGCTTCCAACATCTCTTGTACAATCTTCTCGATTTCACTCTTTTGCACATATGGGTACCTATAAGGTCTGATGTTAGGTGGTTGAATTCTGGTAATAATTGAATAGCATGGTCATGATCTCTCTTTGGAGATAAGCCCTTTGGTATATTGTCTAATACAATGAGTGTGCATCCAACACTACTTGCATATCTGATGGTATAATGTCCTTAGAATGATGAGCCTCCAATGAAAAGAGTTGTGCCATAAATCCCTCTGCACCCTTTTTTAGCATTTTTGCATTTGATGAGAACTTACTATTTGTGGAGACTTTTCTCTTAAGCCTCTTAGCTCAAAATTCCTTCCTTCAGAGTGAAATCGCATGAACAAGTCTTGGAAGTTCATCTCAATGGTTCCCAAAGTGGTAAGCCATTGAACCCCTAACACAATGTTTGCTCCTCCCATAGAAATGGCATACATGGGACTATTTAGTATGTAATCTCCCATGGAAAGCTTAATGCTATGGAATTTTCTAGAACAAGTAACAATACCTCCATCAACAATCATTACTTGACATTTAGGAGCTGGATAAATGAAACAGTTTAGGCACACTGCTAACTTATGATTGATAAAGTTGTGAGTACTTCCTGAATCAATCAACACTGTGACCCTCTATTTTTAAGAATCCAACCACCTTTAGGGTTTGGGGGTGATAATACCTGAAATTGCATGACATGAGATCGTTGGTTGAGGATCTTCTGACTCCTCCTGGCTCAACCAAGACCTCTGACTCTGCATCTTCATTATTCTCTTCATCTTCACTAGGCCCATCAATGTAGAACAACTTCTTTTCAGCACATTTATGTCCGGGTCCAAATTTACTATCACAGTTAAAACATAACCATTTTTCTCTTTTTTCTTCAATTTTTTGAGGTGTCAATCTAATTGGCCAAGGGAGTCTTGGGGCCAAGGTGTGGTGATCTCTAGTAGAAAAGTGAAATGTTGTCTCCTACTTGAAAAATTTTCTCCTTTGCCCTTCTTGCCATAATCATTGAATCAGAAAACTTATGAGGGTTAAACATACACACCTCATGCTCAATGTGATCCTTAAGACCCCCAAGAAATAGGTCATTTAGATTCTCTTTAGTAATATTTTCCACCCGCAGAGAAAGATTTTGGAAGTGATGAATGTAATCCTTAACTGATCCTATCGCCTCAACTTTGCTAATTGGCTGAAGTAATTATCTGACACACTAGAAATGTAGTGTAATTTCAACTCTTCAGTGAAGACTTTCCATGTAACATTAAGACCACTCTTCTGCCATTGAGCACATAACCATCGATACCATATGAATTAGTCAGGTTCGAGATACAAAAATGCCATGGTCACCTTTTGTCCTGATGGAATCTGATGTAGTTCAAAGAAATTATCCATTTGGTTGATCCAATTGAGTGGATCCTTTCCATCAAACTTGCACATCTCCACTTTTGGAAACATAGTACGGGCCTGTAGAGTGCTCGTATTTGGATTGTGCACACTCGAAGATCCACTCTGGCTCATGTGTCTATTATGTTGACATGAGGATCCACCTTGATTGACATAAGTATGATTACCCATCATATGCGTACTAAATTTTTGCATGAAATCCTCCAATCTATGTCCAATCCTATCCACATCTTCTTTGTTGGCCACCCTAGATTCGAGGTCTCTTAGGTTAAAATCAAGTTGGCTTACTTTATGGTCTGTCGAAGTAAACCCTAACCCTGAGGAATCTATAGTTATATCTTCTATCTCAAAATCCTTAACTACTATCTCATCCTTTTTGGTGTTTTACCTGGAGTGATGGGATTCTTTTTTCCCCTTGTGGAAGGCCCCGCCATGATGCCCCAAAATAGTAGGATGTAGGGATCACAGTCAAATTTTTGGGTTTTGGATTTCGATAAAAATTCGGCCAAATATAAAAAACTTAAAGAACAAACCCAAAATAAATTTTTGTTTTTCTTTCTGAAAATGTAACTAATTTGAAAAATTTCACAATTTGCACCCTAGGGAGCAATTTTGTGAAAAAACCTAAATTTGTAATAAATTTTGTAAAATCAATCAAAAAGTCTGAAATGTTTAGGGAACCTTACTTGAAATGTTTTGCAACTTTGGTAAAAATATCTCCCACCAATTCTCTCGGTTCGCAATATATGGCGGAAACAAAAAATTAGGGTTTTTTAGCCCAGATCGCAGCCTACGATACCACTTGTAATGAAATTACTTGTATAATTTAGATCATGAGCAGTAATATAACAAAAAATAACACAATATTCCAGAATAATGATCTCAATATGCAATTAGAATAGCTTCTCCACTTCGAGGGGGCAACCTCCAAACCATACAATAATACTCAAATGCTCCAATGATGATGAATTAATACCTACAAACCATATATATACTATCCATATGTTATGGCCATCACCAAGGCCAACCTACTAAGCATGAGAAAGTATAAATGATATAATAAAATGATATGGTAAGCCACAAGTCGGCTACTCATATCCTAATACAAGTAATAGGTTAAGGGCATAACATGGCCTGCTGGAATTTATAAAATTACTACCACCGTATTGTAAACTAGGATTCGGTCCAACAATTTCAATTCTAATGATGTTAAAAATATATCAACGTGCTTCAATAAAAATATCAACTATGTTGAATCCAAGGGGAAATGAGCATTGGAATATATTCGATGGAATTGTAAGAAGAGATATAGAAAAGGTTTGGAGTAGAAATAATTTTTCCTATAGTTCTAAAAACACTTTGCGTATTACATTAGGTGTAAATGGAAACCCTCCTAAAATTTTTATGGTTGAGATGAAAAGATGACGTAAAGATTGTAAAAAGATAAATGGTTGATGGTAGATTTATACAAAAACATATCACAAATAGTGTCTCATGGATTGAATGTGGTAGAGGGCATCAAATATTTGGATCAAGAAAATGCTAAATAACTATTTATCATCTCAAAATGTTGTAATGATGGTACTTCTTAACATTGCACATAATATATACATTCATATGTTATTATGAAGGTGTTGCTTAACTTTATTAAATGTTGAGATTGTAAAAATATAATTTGGGAGTATTTATATTTTCATTGATTATAAGTTGAGAGTATGATTGAATAACTTGTGTGCGTGAATTATCAGAAAAACTTACCCTTCAAAAATTGTAAAATAGTATTATTTTTACACTATTCATAAAATAAATATAAAATTATATTGTATATACCTAATTATTTTTAATATAATTTATATATAAATCTATAGAAAAATGACGTTCATATCTAAAATATGCAAGTCATATGTGATGATTATTTCAAATATTTGCAAGTATTTTATGGCTAAAATTGTTTTAAAACGTCTAAACGGGCGTCAAATTTAACCCTAGGTTGTGGCCTTTGTTACAACCATTGAAGGACATTGAAGATGTTCGGGATGTTATTTGATCAAAAACCAAATTAGAGGGAGCTTATTTTTGGAGCTTTACTATGATTTATATTGTTAATTTGGGATCCTAGATCTTCGGGAATAATGTTACAATAAAATTCAAACAATTCTTAAAATGTTTTACTACAATTCTATCTTTAGTAAAGCAATTTAAATTTATTTCATATCTATAATTGAATACACAAATATATTTGGGTTGGTTTTACAGTTAATTTTAATTAATTTCATATCCATATTTAAATATGAAAATATATATGGAATGGTTTTACAATTAATTACATTCTCCTACTCTAAATAATCACCCTCTTATATTTTTTTCAGAATATCTTTAGCAATTCTCTAGTTACATTGAGGTTCAATCAAATCATATTGAATGAACCTAGAAGTGTCTCACATCTCTTGAATTTCATCATCTTAGCAGCAGCTAGGCCACAAGGCATTGTAATTATTCAAATCTTCCTAGTTTAATCTTCAAGACATTTAAAAAATAATAAGAACCTAAATCCAAAACATAAATAATGAATGCATAGCGGTCGCTAACCTGTATAAAACAGAAACATGTTCTATTTGTAACAAAGCATAAATAATTCCTAGCATCCGCTAGCCCATATAAAATAGATACATGTTTTGTCTACTCCAAATCATAAATAATGCCTAGCGGCCACTATCCCATATAAAACATAAACATGTTCTTTTTATAAAAACATAAATAATGTGTAGCGCTTGTTAGCCCGTATAAAACAAAAACATGTTCATTTCTAACAAAACATAAATAATTCCTAGCAGCCACTAGCCCATATAAATCAAATATATGATTTGTTTAGTCCAAAGCATAGGTAATGCCTAACATTGCTAGCCCGTATAAAAGATTCCAATATTTGACTTTTTGGATTCGAATATTTTGATTTTCAAATTCTAATATATGGGACTTTGGAGTGCAATAAATTCCAATATATGTGATTTTGGATTCCAATATATGTGATTTTGGATTCCAATATATGTAATTTTGGATTCCAATATGTGTGATTTTGGAGTCTAGATAATTCCAATATTTAACATTTTGGAATCCAAAACTAGTAATATTGGATTCCAATATTTTCTATATTTTTAGCTGCTCGTACTAGAATAAGTCTAGATTTAGTGAAATAAGTATTTATTGAAAAAAATCTCTATTTAAAAATAAAAATAATCCTCTACGTACAACATAAAATATTGATTTTTTTCTACAAACTTTGTTGCCCTAAACAATATTATAAAACCCCTCCTTTATAGCTAAAAATTGTAAATATTTCAAAAACGCAAAGTAAATCAAATGGGCCATAAATCCTCTTTTAAATTTACAATAAATATTATTTTGTAATTTTATGAGAAAGTAAAAAAAATGATTTTTACTCCTATTAGGAGCTTTCTAGCTAATTTTATTTGGATGAGGGCTAAATTTATTTATAGTTCATTAAAATGTGGTAGGTCCTTTAAATTTGATGGGGCTTCTCTAGAATTCAATACACCTTGTCAAAAGGATTTGTGTGGACACTCAAATTCAAAAATCTATCCTTTGACACTATTTTATCTTGACATTGCACATTTGCATGGAAAAATATACTCTTCTCATTTTTACTTAACACGCCTTAATAGAACTTCATGCACTTTTTTATCTTTTCACACCTCTCAGTCATTAGTATATGAAGTTTAAATACATAAAAGGCGTATAGAAACATCTATGTTTAGGCTCATGAACTTAAAATAGACTATTCTCCCTCCTTTCCAAAAACATTGGTTTCGGTCAAGATGTAAAATTACATACTAACCCTATTCTATGGTTTTGCACCAACATGTTTTGAACTAATTATTTCACTTCCATCACATTCATATGAAAAAATTTACCCCCTTGGTCGGACTTTCATGACATTATAACCTTTAAAAGCATATATAAGTAAGTAAATCATAATTCATTTAGGAACCTAATACTTTATGAACTTCTCATGTAAAAGAAAGCTTTAAAGGCACAAATCTCCCTAAACTATCAAATAACTAATTCACATCCATTAGGAAGCACTCTCTACATGTATAAAATCTCCTCCAATGTCTAGGAGTCTCCACCTTCATCGTACAAGAAAGCAAAGTGACCCTTCCCAAGTATTTATGCGGGTTTGAAACCCAATTTAAGAATTTTCAAAGCATGATTGTCAAGTCTGATTGTACTATTGTAGATATCACATGTTCAGGAAATAATATGCGGTTTGAGACCTCTTTGAAGTAGTGATGACATCGGTAGCGTACAAGTGTTCCCACAACCCACATAAGGTTTTTTAAGGAACTCCTTCTTGCACTACAAGGGTTTGAGGGTTTGAGAAAAGTTTAAAGATGCATTATGAAGGTGAGAAAAGAATATTATAACATAATGACACACATTTCCAGTAGGTGAAGCACTCGGGAAGTTGTTAACCCATATTTCGAATAGGTACAAGACTATACAAAAATGTCAATAATGTACATATGTTATAGACCAAGTTGTACATGGTTTTGAACATGATCAATTTGAGGTTACAATTTCATTAACAAAGCACTTTCAGTTCCAAATCTTCTTATTCCAATTTTTGTGGTGAATTTTGGCTAGTCAATAATATAATAAACACAAAAAAATCTAAAATTAGTAGGGTTAAACGATACCCGTACCAACAAATGCAATGTTGAGGTGATTGGGTATAAGAACACTGAAAAATAATCCTCCTTCATTGAGTGAGAGGACATGTATACAATGATAGATAAAAAAGACAAATATTAGATAATGATTAAATGAGTTACTCGAAAAGGTCGATCCTAGGAATCCAAGGGCTTCCTTGAAGGATGTCAAATTGTGTTTACAATCAAGTGATATGATATGAAATAAGATAATGAAAATATGATTAGAATTTGAGAGGGATGGAGATATCTTGTTCTACTTGATAGGTGTCCCAGGAAAGGGCTACAATGAACTCAAAGTCAATGGAGTAGTCAAACCAGAATTGTTCTACTACATCCTATATTTCACATATCACTTCAAGTTATTATTTGATGTCTTTAATTTTAGGTGTGAGGGAAATGGAACACAAGATGAGTTCACATCTGATGTCTAACTTCTTCCACACAAAGGGTTACTGCACAATTGGAAGGTCATAGATATTGGTAATGGGGTGTGATACACTTGGGAATCTGTCATCTGTAGAGAACACATCTTGTAAGAAGATAGATTAAGAAAAACAAAATGATGAAATACATTAAAAGTATATAAATGTAGTAGAATGATATAATGGTAGGAATCGTGGGCGCTTGGACATAATCACTAGTAATTATTGTGTAAAAGTTGATATATTGATAAAAAGAGAGATTTTGATAGAAACAAAGACTTAAGATGATTGATTTGGCTTATATATATGATATGTTAATAAAGTGAAGACAAACAAAGATGAGGATTTGATTACCTTTGATGTGAAAATGGACTAGATAGAGCTGTAAATGCTTACAAGATATTGTTGAGCATCTGATGGCTTGAGAAGGGTGTTGAGGATGTCCGGATGTTCATAGAAATGTTGTTTTATCCTCTAATGTGACAATACTTTGTTGCAATGGTTATGGATCCTAAACTAGGAGGATTTTAGTTCTATTTATAATCGTTGGCGATCTGTTAGGATCGTCAATGATCTAGAAAATATGGGGAAAGTAGCTTGGAAATGATTTTTACCACTTTTAATTTGGGATTTATTGGGTGGGATGTGAGGTTATGTGGTTAAGAAGAGGTTAAGGGGGTTATGATGTTGGGATACAAATGGGTTATGATGGGTGGTAGTTGGTTAGAGAGGTTTAGCATGGGTAAATAGTATGGGTAGATAGGTTTACGTAAGTTAAATATGATTTTGTGAGGGTAATTCATGATTTGGGTTAGTAAGATAGGTTTTTAAGACTTTCAAATGATAGTGTGAGGGGTGTGACCCAAAAATAGGTGTCTACACCAGCACTCGAGACCACTCAAAATCTTCTAGATTCACACAAAATCAACTAATTGCACTCTTTCCCCTTTCATTTTTATAATTTTTAGATCAATAGTCACTTTGAAAAGTGTTATTATCATTTGTGAAAATATTGTTGGAAGTTAATTAAATCAAAATATTCTCTTGTAATATTATTCATCCTTTTTATGTATGTAAATTAAAATATTGTTAAAACTTAAAAGGGGTGACATTTACTCTAAAAAACTAAAATCATTTGGTAAACCCACCCCGATCTAATCAAACATCATATCCCTAACCCTAGTGTCCCTAGGGTTTCTTTTTAGAAGCATAGGTTGTTATTTTATTTCATTGTTATCATCACTTTTCAATTTCTATATGATTTTCTTATATTCCCTATCAGCTTAGTTCTCATAAATTTAATCAGTCTTTTGAATATCTTGAGCTTTCACTTCCTACTCACAATCATCATAGTGCAATGTCTTATTGTATTCCTACTTCTAGTTCTCTTCTTGATCCACCTACACATGAGGTTCCCTTGCATGACATTGAGACCCATAGTGAACACTCCTATGATTATGACCATGATGAGGATAACAATGTAGATCAAAACCAAGTAGAAATCTTATCTAATTTTCATGCTCAACTCTATGCTAATCCACATCATATTGATCATATTATTAATATTCTTCTTGCTTCTTAGCTTTCTCATGATAAAAATTAATGACACATATTTTACTAGATAGATCTCATCCCTCATCTACTATACACACACTATTGTACCTAGCTACTTGGGGGTACCTAACATTTCCATGTAGAATGTGTATATGTTTATTCTTGTAACCACTATTGCTACTACATCTCCTATCTATCATCATAATGGCTCACATGCATCTTCATCTAGCACATAGGCTCTTGAGTCCCTTGTTCATTCTTTATAAGCACAAATTTTACAATTGTAACAAGGTGTCTCTCATAATTCTAATGCTATGAAATCTTCTCAATTAATGTATAATCCACTTACACCTAAATTTTTCTCACATCCTTTTTCTATTGGTTTTTTTGTACCTAAAATTCCTATCTATGATGGAAAGGGTGATCCCCAAGAACATCTTAGATCATTCCATGTTGTTTGCTTTGAATATGTATCTAATGATATATTTCTTACTAAGATATTCCCTAGGAGTCTTAATGAATTTGCTTTATAATAATTTTTTGATCTCCCCACACATTGTTTTTCTCTTTTACTACATTAAAAATCAATTTTTGGCACAATTTTCAATCAATAGTGGGGATAAGATATCTTATGCAAAAATGTAGAAAATCAAACAAGGATCTGATAAGTATATCAATGCTTATGTATTTTGTTATAGAACAATTCTTACCAAAATGAACAACATATTATCTAATAGTGAGTTACATGACCTTTTTTTTCAAATGTTTCTTCCTTCATTACAAGAACTAGTCATGTTCAATAATTTTATATATTGGCCATCTATGTCATACACTGAAAGAGCATGAAGCTAAGCTATTACACATGAACAAACTCAAGTATGTTTTTATCTCCCCTAATCCATCAAATGCCAAGTTCAAAGTAAATCTAATTTCAAAGGAAAATCTAATGACCATAAGGTTTCTTCTAAAGACAATGTTTCTCAACCTACTAAGATTCAAATACAACCTAAAATATGAAAAAGTATATAGTTACCTTCTCCTATGTACGTAGGTTCTAAAGTAATTACTAGAGTGCAATCTCATATCTCTCCCTCCACCATTTGAGGTTGATACGAGTAAGCCTCAAAGTAAGAGATTCAATGCTAATTCTTATTGTGATTATCATATATGTATAGGTCACTCTACAAATAGATTTATTAATTTACAACATTTCATTTAGGATCTTATTGACTCAAACACAATTGAATGGTTTGATCTCATCGAATCATATAAGGTTACTAATAACATTGCTAAGTTGAAAATATTCAATGAACCACTTCCTAAGCATACTAATGACACATCTACTTTGGATTTTCATAACACTTGTCATGTGGTGCCACCACCACCTTCTTATGATCATCCTCTTTATGATATGATTGGTATTATTACTCACACAACATATTTTAAATTATTCATTTATTTTGATGATTCTGATATAGATGACTCACTTATCTTTGACACATTATCTATTTCGGTCTCTATTCATAATATTCCTATTCAGGGTGTATTGGTTATTCCACATATTAAGGTTAATGTTTTTCATGGTCATTACTTGAGTCTTACGAAATTCCTTTTGAGAGTCTTGTGCTTGATTCTAATCTAAATTTTTGATGCATTACAATACCAATCACATTTGTACCTATCACTACACAAAAATCATTTTTGGTTGCTATATTTTTACTATTGGAGTATTGCTTATAATAAGTATCTCATGACTATGTGTTCTTAATGTTTTTCCATCCATAGTTATGTCAATTTTGGTAGAGCTTTGCACATAAAAATTAGTTTTGTACAATAATATTCCTTCATACCAATTCAATAGATAATCATATAAATAAATATAATTTCTCTCCTAAATAATAGGAGAGCTATAATTTCTCCCCTAACAACTGATCTACTAAATTAGTATGAGTTTTTCAAACAACTCATAACTACAATTAGAACCTATATACTTTTTCAAACAACTCATATTATTTATCACAATATAATAATGTATGCACTAACAAATCAATTCCTAACATTCCCACATTATTGCAAACATAAGGCAAGGAGAACCTAAAAATAGAATTATATGTCACCACATACTTTTAGGTCTACATATTTTTGTCTAGATATTTTTCTTGATCTTATTGCACATGATCACCTACATATGAGAACTTATCTCACTTTCACTTCTAGTTGAACGTATTCATTATTCAAACATATTCCAAAAATGTATGATAGTCAAATGATCTCTTGAGTCATTGGATCGCCACAATCATCTACCATCTTATACAACTTTTTAAACAAATTGACACCTTCCGCACCATATCACAACACATCTAGGAAAAATACAAGAATGATACTCATGTGAATAGTAAATATCTTCTACTCTTATTCATACACACATAACTAAAAATAATAAAATTTCCACTACGGTAGATGTATAACCCCATCATTAGAGGCGACGAGAGGTCACTAAATGACCTCCTTTAGGTCAATTTTGTCCATCATCCGATTGACGTGTTCCTTACTCAAGCGATTAAAATCTAAAGCTCAAATTTGTACTTCCTTTTGTTGTCGTGTCTTATCCACCAATATTTTATTTGGTTCTAAAATTCAAAGCGGGGTTACGGAGGTGGAAACCCCGGGGAGGTCAAGGAAATGCCCCTTACGGGGTCTTGAGGTAGCAATCTTGGTGCACTCCTTATCATGATATAGGGTGGCGTCGAGAGGTAGAGCCCCAAATCCATGCATATTTTCCTTCTTTTCAACCTTCAAAATATTCATCGAAATGTATATTTTATATATTCTCCCACACATAGTAGCCATCAAGTTACACCAAAAATGTTTTTCATAAGGAAAAAAATCTATATTTCGACATTTTACAAGACACTTCAACATATACAAAATGAATCCCGACATAACACTATAGACTCGTGATCAAATTATTTAATTAACATAAAGGCTAGACAACAATACTAGATGTAAATGAACAAAACAATGAAATATTGACTTTTATTGATGTAAATACATTTAGACTCATTTGTTTGAAAAATTTCACCTAAACCATCAATAAACATATAACTAAAACAACAAAACTATTATTCAAATAAACTATCGACCCTATCAACATAAGATAGATTATATATAAATAAAACTATAAACCACAAAACTATAGAATGAATACCAAGGAAAACAAGGAATGCGAGATGAATGCATGCATGGAACATGGACCTATTCGGATGTATGAAAATGAAAATAACTATACATAGAACTCATAAATGAGGATCCCACACAATGGATTCTTCTTAGAGTAAGCAAGACTTATCTAATAAAAGGAATTCTCAGAGACCCGAGGCTCGATCATCATAGATTTATGGTATACTTCATATCGGGAATCAACACAAGGTAATTCTAGATCCATCGTTCCACCCGAGGGTTAAATTTGGCAATGACCCATACTTGTCAAACATTTTTTGGTGACGGTAAATTTTAATGCTGCCTTTCAAAAATTCAAAATAATGTTATTTATAGTATCTATTCTATATTAATTAATATTTTAAAAATATTTTTGTATATTTTTATTAATTATGTATATATATGTATATACATATATACATACATACATATATAGATATATACATATATACATATATATATATATATATACATACATATATATATATATATGTATATATATATGTATGTATATATATATGTATATATATATATATGTATGTATATATATATATATATATATGTATATATATATATATATATATGTATATATATATATATATATATATATATACATACATATATATATATACATACATACATACATACATATATATATATATATATATATATACATACATACATACATACATACATACATATATATATATATATATATAATGCAGTCATAAACAATGTATAAACAGACATCAAATTTAACTGTGGTTCCACCATAACCAAAATTATTTGATAGAACCCCACGTGAGTAGACAAGCGACATTAATCACTCTGTCATATTGTTAGTGTTGTTAGCATTGTATATGAATTGACCCACAAGAACACTGTCAACATCCATGTCAAATCTATAGAAGATAAATAACTACTAACCACACTAACTCATATTATTTCTCACAATATTATAATGTATGCACTAAAAATTAATTTCTAATAAGTTCATTAGTGTGTCAATTTTATTTATCATCACCATCTTTTCACTATTCAAGGTATTCTTTTTAGGGATTTCTCTCATAGTGTGCTTAGTTCTTCTATAGTTTTTATCCCTATTCCTAGTGCATCTATGGATATGTCTATTGTTTCACACACTACTTCACATAGCACTAGTCCTCATAGGTCTCTTGTTAGGCCTTTGGTTGTACATGTAGATTCACATAGTTCTAAGTCTCTTGATATGACTTTAGTTGCACATGTTACACCACATATTTTTAGGGCCTCTAGGTCTCCTCCTAGGCCTTCTTTTGCATACATTGCCTCTAGTGGTTCAAAATATCATATGATATTATGTATATATTATAGCCTTATGGATCTTGCCACAGCAGTTTCTCATAGGTCTTCTAGGATTTATCGTTCTTCTGGTCCACCCTACAAGTATAACACATCACATTCTACGTAGTGCTATACCATTTTTGGTTCTCATTGGAATTGAGTCACACTCGTGAAACATTCGAGGCTTGACCTTCCATCATATTTTTCATTTATTCCACCTCCTTGCATGGTTTTCAAGGTCTACCTCTCATGTTATTCCGCCATCATGTCTTGATGACACACTTTTTTATAGGTTCAATTTGAATGTTGAGGGAAACACACACACACACTAAAGGGAAACTTACTTCTCAAGACTTGTTTTTATGGTATTTATTATTTTCATTTTACATTATACATAATTTTTATTCATTCGATTTCATAGATTGAATTTCTTGTTTACAAACATGTGTTCATGTGGTATATTGAGCATGAGGTAAGATATACAAAAATGATGCATGATGATAAGTGTTGACCTACCCTTTACATAGACTTTGTACCTTTGGGAATCTACTTTTGCATACTATCTCCACGTGCTATATTTCTAGTATAGTTCCTTTTTTCCTCATGATTCCTGGATACATATATATTGGGTGTTTTCTATCTTTTTGACTAACATGACTAACACGTGTGTAGTTTGCAATTCTTGAGTTATTTCTTCACTAGCTCTTATATATCATATGCTATGTGTTTTTCATCCCATCTATCTACATTTGATTTTCCTACATGCTTGCTAGTTGTGTATGTGTATGCTTGTTTTCTACTTTGATTGTGGCCTCGGGGTCTTTATTTTCTTGTGACATTATGGGTGTCCCATGTTTGCAAGCATTTCACCTTTTGTGTAACATTGTTTGATATGTTTGCACTTATTTCTATATTTTATGCACTTGTTTTATACTATCACATGGTTTTATATTGTTGTTATTATCATTTTGTTTCATTGACACTATTATGGTTATCATTCTTATTTTTTTGTTGATCTTCTTTTGCACCATGTTTTATACTATGTGCATCCCCCTTGCAAATAAATTTTCATCTTAGTGGAAACCACATTACCTTTTCAAGGTTATACATTCTCATGTTATTATACATGGGTATACATATTTTATTTTGATACACAAGCTCAAATTATTCATCGTACGTGCCTCAAAGGAGGGGGAAAACATCCAAGGTTTAATCTACATTTCTAGTAGACATAAGAATTTTTAGGCATAGATATATGCAATATCATAAAAATACAACATATTTAGCACCATACTTATGGTTCTGACCCTATTATATATTTTCCCTAGGGCATTTTATCTATGTCTTTCAAGAGACTTGAGTTTTACATAATTGGTACAACATTTTCATACAGTTTCATACCCAAATTGAATCAGTTTGGCACAAATTAAGGGGGATTAAAGTACCTCATTCTATCTTTCTCCATGGTATTCAATTTTACTTCCATTTTTGGACACATTAGGGGCATGGATCTCCTTTTTCTGGTTATATTTGAATATGAAATCAATTCTACTCATTTTATACACGGTTGTGCATCAAATGGGAAGAGTATGTGGGCACTCATTCTCTTTTCTAAAACGTGTCCTAATTTATAAAATTGGGCTTATATCCATCTATAGTGGTATGGTTTGTGGGGTTGTGGAAGGTATAAAAGTGCTAAGCTATTCATAGGTAGACTTTCCTATCCTATCTCATTTAATGGGAAGATATCAAAGTTGTTGAATGAATTTGATACATGATATTCTTCCTTGGTGGAGTACTTCGACTCCTAATGTTTTTGGTTCTTATCTTCAATATTAATGTGTTGGGTTGGTATACCTAATGCATCAACCTCTCCTTTCAAAAAAATTAGGGACTGATCACCCTCAATTCTTTATCGGAATTCAGAAAAAACAAAATCTTTAAGAACAAGCGATAATGGGAGCACATTCCCTCCACAAAACAAATATGTGTATTCCTTCCATGTTTTGCATCTATTTTGGCATTTATTGTTACACATTTATTTATAATACTTTCATTAAATTTGAGTTATAATTCAATTTCCTATCTTATGATTTGACTACGAGTCAATGTTATAGGTTTCATTTTGGAGCACACCAACACCAACACCAACACCAACACAACATGACACTACAAAACATAGTTATTGTGAGAAAAGAAAACAATTGTCTCAAAATCAAGCATGTTGTCCTTTTAAGAATGTAATTTTCAATTTCATACTTATATGGGTGGAAATGTAGACACTCAAATTTAGAAATCTATCATTTGACATTTTTGATCTTGACATTACACAATTATATAGACAATGCATGCTCCTCACTCTTTCTTAACACACCTTGATAACACTTCATGCACTTTCTTATCTTTTCACATCTATCCATCATAAGTATGTGAAGTTTTTTGTGCATAAAATACGCCTATAAATATCCATTTTTATGCTCATGAACTCAAAATAAACTTTTCTTCCTCCTGTCCAAAAATATTGGTTTTGGTCAAGATATAGAATTACATACTAGCCCTATTATGCAGCTTTTATACCAACATGTTTTGAACTTATTATTTCAATTTCATCACATTATTATGAATAAATATACCCCCTTGGTCATCCTCTCATGACATAATGACCTAAAAAAACATATATAAGCAAGTAAATCATACCTCATTTAGGAACTTGGAACTTTATTAACTCCTCATGTAAAAGCAAGCACCAAAGGAAATCAAAGCTTCCTAAACTAAAAATAACTCATGAAAATCCATTAGGGAAACACTCTCTACTAGTGTAAATTATTCTCCAAGCTCTAAGATTCTCCACCTTCATTATACAAGTAAGAAAAGTGACCATTCCCAAGTGTTTTAGCAATTTTGAAATCTGAAGTGAAGCATTATCAAAGCACAATTGTCAAGTATGATTGCACTACGATATATATCACATGTTAGGAGAATGATGTGTGGTTTGATCCATCTTCTAAATAGTGGAAATGTCAATGGTGCACAAGGGTTCCCACAAACCACCTAACTTTGTTTTATAGGAACTCCTCACAACATAAGGGTTTGAGGGTTGATCAAGGTTCTGAGAGCCATGCTAAAGGTGAGTGAAGAAGATTGACACTTAGCGACACACATTTCTAGGTAGGAAAAGCAATCAAGAAGTTACTGAGACTAAGATTCCAAGTAGGTTGAAGACCATACATAAAGGTCAAGAATGTACAAATGTTATAGACCAAGTTGTATGGTTTTAACCAAGCTCAACTTCAGTTTTCAGTTTCATTAACGAAGCTCTTTTAGTTCTAGATCTTCCTATTCCAACACTCGAGACCACTCAAAATCTTCCATATATACATAGAATCAGAAAATTGTTAGGAAATTTATATTATTAGTGCATACATTATTGCTATTTGTTGAGTTATTAAAACAACTCATGTAGATGGTTTGTTGTGAGAGTTAGTCTGGGTGTATTGTCGTAACTATCTCCTAGTTTATAGGAGTGCATCCACCTATTTATTTGTATAATTTCTCCCTATAAAATACTAATAAGATTACTGCATTATTCTGTTTAAATCTGATTCAACGCAAGAGCAATTATGGTTCTGTGGGAGGATGTGAAGGGAAAATCGATTGTGTTTTTCCCTGAGAATGTAAAGGTTATTTCATGTATAACACTATATTGGTGTATGCCATTCATACCTGCAAGTAATATATCCTGTGAGTTCGTCTCTGTTTCAGTGATTTGTTTCAATCTAGCAGCGTGCTCATTAATTTCTTTGATATTGTCATCACTTTAAATTGTGCATGCTCGAATTTTATGGTGGAACGACTTCAAGCTCTTACACATAGCTTTTTCTTTGATCATAAGGATCTACTGATCAGATTATCTAGGAAATTATTTACCTCTGCTCACATCTACATTGATTCTGCATAGAATTATAATTTTTGCATTGACAACAGCCTGTGATATTTCTAGAACATAATAATAGATCTGATTTCTATGTTACGTGAGGTCTATATTCACAAGTCAGGTATTCGAGCCTGCTAAGAGTTAATTTTCCACCAGACCCTTTACACCAGCGTACCAACGTATAGTCCAATACGTTATCTCAGCCTGTGGAAGGAATCACACGACATTGAGTGCGTTGTTCACTCCTCGAGACGTTTAAGGAAGGAATATTTGAAGAAGAGGAAGATACTATGCTTATGTTCCTTTCATCATTGAGATTTTTCTGTAGCATCCACGCCATCAATTCGTAACAACTTCAATAAAGAGAGATTGAACTACATGCACGAATCCCACCTAATAAAATCTATATTATTGATCCTATTCTTGGTGTTGATCTGACGTCATGGTATTTTCTCAGGATATCTACCCTTTGTATTCAGAAGTAGCGATTGTTATCTCCACATGGCCACCCTGAGAAACCTCTAACAATTTTCATAAACAGATCCACTCCACAGTCTGCTTCTCCCCTCAACAGCAGTGGCTCCTCGGGTTCTGTGAGCTTATTTGGTGTTATTTATTTTTATTATTATAAAGTTTGGTCTTTTTAAAAATAAGTCTTTAGTATATAGGTATCGTATTATGATTTTTGTCCATTTAAGTCCAAGTCGAGTCAATGTGTTTGGAAGAGTTTAATTCTTATTCTAGAGTCTTAAATTTTAATTATTTAGGTTTAGATTATTTATTTTAAAAGCTATATTAGAAGTCAATATAGATATAGGTTGTATTAAGTGTGAGGATCATTTTATGCTTAAGGTAAATGATCCAAAAAGTCATAGTTCATGTATTCATGGGATTTTACAAAGTTCATTGTAAATTGACTCAAGAATTAGTGTCCTTTTTTATAATGTATGTCATCATATTGTCTAAGGTTAAATTAGTCAAAATATTCAAGTTTTAAAAGAGTTTGTCATGTTGTCAAAATCAAAATTATGTCATTGTAAAAATTATGAAAAATAAATAAAAAATTTACCCCACTTTTCAATAATTGGACGCATTTTTGCTTACGGGATGTCCATCTTGTGGGGTGAATTGTTAAAAGATCCTCAAAGCCAAATCCGGTGAGTTAGCAACCTTTCACGGGAGGATGGAGGCATAGGAGGATGGAAGTCAATCAACGACCTCTTGTTAGTTGCCAACAATGGGGAAATTTTGTAGAAAGGATTGGTGGAATTTTTCATTGTGCTTTCGATTACGTGTGGTGTACTTTAAATTTCGGTGTTCGTGTATGTTTTGTTCTTGGTTGATTGGTTTGCAGAATAAGTGGAAATTTCACATTGTGGGGGGAACATAATCCAATGTTTCATTTCTAGTTTTCATTTTGTGTGTAGAAACAATTGAATTCAACTGATTTTCCTATGTTATTCCCTATAGTGAGATATTGATGAAGACCGATAATAGTACTTGACACATCATGATGTGGTTGTAGGTAAACCACTTGAAAACCTTAATTTGTGGTTTTTGGTAAACCAATAGCAAAACCACCATTATTTGTTGTTGGTAATCCATTCACAAAACTATCACCTTGTGGTTTGTGGTAATCAATTATAAAACCACCATTCTCATTTTTTGGTCATCCGTTTACAAAACCATCATTGAGGTTTATGATCATCTTGTTAAAATCACTAGATCATGAGCGGGTGCAAGTAAAAGGCGGAGTTTTCCCCATGTTTGGACTAAGGGGGAATGTTAGGAAATTTATATTATCATTGCATATATTATTGTTATTTGTTGAGTTGTTAAAACAACTCAAGTAGATGGTTTGTTGTGAGAGTTAGTCCGGGTGTATTGTCGTAACTATCTCCTAGTCTATAGGAGTGCATCCACCTATTTATTTGTATAGTTTCTCCGTATGAAATAATAAGAAGATTCTTTGCATTATTTTGTTCAAACATGATTCAGTTCTTTCACTAATTTGCTTTTCCCTTTCATTTTGATAATTATTAGATCAAGTGAACTCTTTTTCAAGTCCCTATCCATATATGGGGCTAAAGAGGGAACTATTGATTTCCTCACTCGACTTCTTGTCTGTCTACTACAAATTAACTCCCTCCTTGTACATAATATATACTAGGGAGACTCATTACTTGTTCTAAGGTGAGGATTCATTCCACATTTTGATTTCTCATTCCTTTATTCTCTTTATGCACGATTCATTTGGGAACAAAATATTAACTAGTATATAGTGTAGCACAGGGCATAGGGTTAAGTATTGGGGACCTATCTAGATAATTGCATGGCCCTATCCCCTCCCCTATATATAGATAAGGGATAGGGGATAGGTTTCGTCCTAAAAATATTCATGGTATTTTTAAGGGAATTTTTTTATCATTTTAAATCCGCTTTAGATGGATGTCGGTTAGAATGCTATGCCTACATAATAAAATACCTTTCTGTCATGAATTCTTCTATTTTTAAGTGTCTTCTTGGATAGTTATAACAACCCATAGGTACACGATGAAACTTTGTGGGGAAAAAAACCTAGTAGATATGATCTCACTTTGTGAGATAAATACAACTCAATGACAAGATGATGAAATAGATAATATAGCCAAGAGTATAGCTGATAGTATGGGATAGTAATGACATTGATAGTGTTGTTGTTTACGGTGAGTACCCTCTAACTCTAAATAGACTGTTGAATTTCCTAAACTACATTACATAAATATTTTTCCCACTCCTACCCCTACCTCTATATGGTATGGTGACAATTTCCTTTTTTCTTGTTAGGGGACCCATTATATGGAACGTACTTAAACAAATTATGCAAAGACATCCCATATTGTTAAATCGAGCACCTAAATATCTCCCCATAATGGGGTGAGGGGTGAGTGAAGTCTCCTATCTATTATTCCTTGGAATAAATATGGGTGAACCATTCACCCGTAGAATGAGGTAATAATCACTTTGAAAATTGTTATTTTGATTTGTGTAATTAATGTTGAAAGTTAATTAAATTAGAATATCCACTTGTAACATTATTCATCCTTTTTATGTATGTTAATTAAAACATTCATAAAACTTAAAAAGGGTGAGATTCACTCCCAAAAAGTGAAATCAATTTTTAATAAGAGAGAGAGTGTGAGTGAATGCGACCTCCTCCCTCCTCAACATTTTAGCATTACTTCACTAGCCAAGTGAGCGGTACATGACACTTCGATGTATATCAAGGTTTTTCTTATAAACAACAATATCCTTGAGTTATTTTTTAAAAATACTAATACAAAGCCAAGAAATTTGGTTAGGGGATGGATTTGAACCCTGACCACCATTTAAACCTAAAGTTCTTCTCTTAACCAAACGGCCAAGCCACATACTTGAGGAGTTATTTAAGGAAATATATTTATAATTTTAAAAATGGATTTTTAAAAAAAAATTAAATCAATGCACCAATGTGGGTGCCACCACCGTGAATTAGGAGGATAATATTTTTATATGTGATCTTGGCTTAAGGTTGAACCGCTTCTTTTTATCGATGTTGATGCATGGAGCGATCTCCTTCTTTTTAAACTAAACATACACTTTTTTTGTCTGTAGCCACATCATAAAAAAAATTGATTCCTTTTTCAGGTATTCTAACTTGGGTGTGAAGGAGAATTTTTAAATTTATTTTTAGGAAAAATTTCCAATGGACAAAGGTTAAACAAAAATGATATTTTTGCTAAATCCTCTGATTCGAATAGGAATTTTTAAAAATAGAACCTTATACAATATTCATGGATTTGGTAGTTGCGAGGTGACTCCTCCTTTCCTAGAGTCATATAAAATATTGATATATGCCTCAAATTTTGTTACAATTTGTTTCAAAACTTCTTTAACCTCTAGGAACTTCTATTATAGCTTTTATAACCTTCGGGATAAGCAAAAAACTTTGATAAGATATGATGCTACCAATTTTGTATAGTAATTAGACTAGATGTGGACAAGGACGGGGATTAGGAGGAGGCGGGAAGAACTATGGATTTATTACTACTCTAACCTATCCAAAGCATTAAAAGTTCTCTATCACCTCTATAATGAGGTTAGAATCTTTTCCTACTCGATACCAAATCTTAATAGAGAAATAACTAATATTTATTTATATTCATAAAAATCATTACAAACACATGAGAGAGTTGCAATATATATAGGCATTGCACAACCTCATCCAAATCCACATAAATCAAATAAAATAAAGTTGGCAATACTACACAAATAACATATTCCCTCTAACTACCCCCAAATGCCCCTATAATATTACATATGGGAAGTAATAAAACATAATCCCACAAACGTAGGGATTGAATATAAACACAGATAACAAATAGTTCTATAAAAGATAATTAAATAATTACATTTTTAATTAACTCACCTACATGGTGAATTAATCTAGGTTAGTCTTAACAAGTTCATTGCATTTTGTTATTTTAATTTTCATTAAAATTTCAAAGAGGTTCATATCAAGTAGTATTATAGATATTTCCAAGGCCATTTTTGTAACAACATCAAGTTTTTAGTAGAAATACAACTACCCATTGTATACTAACCTCATCCATTATAGATCTTAGTAATCAAAAAGTGGTAACATAATCTGTGGCACTAGTATTTCTTACTCCAAATCAAAGAATATATCTTGTAAATATATTTTTAAATTTTTACATTAGAAACCTTGCATAAGGGGGTTTTAGAATATTTGTAGAAAGATTTAATTTTTGGCTAAGCGCATTATGCTTTATCTTCCATGTACCTTCAAATTTAGTAGAATGACCCATAGGTTATTTCAAATCGTATCCCTAAAAAGCCTTAAATTATCCAATAGTTTATGGTTACTAGTAAGTAGTTAACCTCATGAAGTTATTCTTATCATACCTTAAAGGTGAAATAGTGGGCTAAATGAGTGGTAATCATCTATAATTAGTGTTTTAAAATATTGTGATAACATTATTTACGAACATGATCGGTATATCTACAATCCCGCTAACTAGGCACACCTTACGAGAAAACCCTATATTATAATCCTAATTGTGATAAATCCATTAGAAATATAATTTATAAAAGATAGTGATGAAAGAAAAATATGAGGTATTTTTAGATACATTGAAATATGAAGTTATGAATATATATACAAAGAATATAAATTTCATTTTTATGGCCATATTTGAGACCATCACATAATTAGTTAGGTTATAAAAAAGAGTATATTTTTTACTTATTTCTCACCTCTATCAAACAAATTTCATCTTCTTCATAATAATTTCATTGATTAGTTTTCTTTGTATTAAAAAGATTCAAATATATGGACCAAAATATATTCAACATCAAAATAATTTTATCATACCACTCCTTTATGATGGAGAAATTATCGATTTAGAAAAATTGGGTCTCTTATATGACTTGAAAAGCATATTGATGAGACTAAATTCATAACACAAATCCATACATATTATACAAAGTTCTATCAAAGGACCCCATAGTTCAATAACCACCAAAAGTTGGGAGAAAACTCTAAGTTGTTTAACTAGGTTTCCAAAAATTTATTGGTGATGATCTAAAAGTTGGATATATATGTAGACACCTAAAATCTGCTTACGTAGTTTTATTGCTAAAATTATACTAATTATCCTCTTTCCTATCATTTTCATTATAATTAGTGATTTTCCACTAATTAAATAACATTTCCCTCTATTTTGGTCAATTAACGACACTTCGTTAATTAACTAGCCTTTATCACATTCCGGATGCCAATTAATGACACTTCGTTAGTTATAATCCTCTTCCAATTGATTAATTAACTATTATGAGTTAATTAAGCCTTTTTAACAATGTATTTAATCAATAAACCCTTTTATTGGCTAAATACCACTTTCAAATGCTTCAAATCATATCAAATTCCTCCTAAATCACCTCTAAATAGCCTAAAAATCTTATTCTAGCATATTAATTAATCCTAGTTGATTAATTAATTCATATCAACTCTGTGAGTTCTAATAACTTTTAATTCCTCTTATCAAGATTAAATAGTCTAAATCTACTTTATCCTTTATCCCACATTCATTGGGATTCAAGCTTCTCCTAAATGGGAAAGTTATATAAAGGACCTTCCTACATCCTTCACACCTTACACCTTTACAAACAATATAATTTTGCTAGTATTTCATTTAAGACATATGATCAATATCCTTCTCCATTATTTAGAATAGCTAATTCATCTTGTGCATCCATTCTACCATTGTTGAGTATAAAGGAAGATCCAAGCTTGGCCTTGTAGCCATTTCTTGGTGAGATCCTTCCCTCTCTTTGGTAATCAAACACACAAATTTGATTACTCGTGATCTAAAGAGGCTCATGTTGTAGAGTAATCATACATTTTAGTAGGAATGATTAGCAAGTAGATGATTTCCTTCATGTTATTACATTTATTAACTAGTTCCATTAAGCTTTAATCATGATGTACTTGGTAAATTAAATTTTTTTTAGAAGCTACTTGGTGTTAGTTTCTTTTGATATAGCTTAGTTAATTTAGTATGAACACATTTGGCACACCGGTGGGACATACTCCATTGTCCTTTGCATTTAATTCCAATATTTTTAGATTAGTTTCAAATTTTGGTTACTAACCCTCCTTTTAGCTATTTTAGATAAATATGGTGTTTCTTAACTAGATTAGTTGAGTTTGCCTTGTTTTTTTCTCTTTGTAGCTATGAAGGAGGTGAGGTACTACCAAATTTGGATCAAATTGACAAAGTTTTGATATTTTTGACATTTTTTCTTGTCAAATCCCCTTTTTTATTGCTTACACAGGCGTCTTACAATAGTGGGAAGAACCCTTGGGATATTGATTTGAGTCTTGTGCTAGTGAGAAAACTCATGCGCTACTATTGTCAAGCTTGTGCTATCGCGACAGCGAGATTGTGCTAACGCCTCTCGGCCTATGTTTATTCTCAATTACATTTTTGTTGCTCTATGTATGGTATGCACTCTCTGCACTATAGGCTTACACTACCACTTACGGATTGCGCTATTGACTCTCTACTTGCGCTACCACTTAACTATTTTTTATTTTGTCTCGGACATGCATTTTTGAAGTTAGCCTTGCGTTAGTGTGAGTTGCCCTGCACTAATGCTTAAATCTATGCCCTACTTCTACAAAGGATTGTGCTAGTGCTTTATGTTAATATTTGGCTCAATTTTTAGGTTTCTGATTCTGAATTTTTGTGTTTCTATTGTTTCACATGTTTTCCTAACTTTTTTTTGCAGGTTTTCATATTTTTAATATATTTATAACATGTTGTCAAGCTTGAATGAATATCATGTTTCCATAATTTTCTTAAAGTTAGACTAAAGTTTATGTATGCTCTTATCTTACACCATAGGGTGATCTTGAGAATCAAAAACAAATTTATTTTTCATTTTTCTAACATTTTGTTAATTGGAAACTTAATATTTCATTTTTACTTAAGGGAATGAACAATTTATAAAGCATTGTTTAAAGTTAATTTGATTTGAAGTTTTCCTTTGCATTTATCTAGTTGATTCAACTATTGTGTATGCTCTTCTCTTGCGTCCTTGAGCGATCTTAAGAATCAAAAGCAACTTTGATTTAATTTCATTAGAAACTACTAAATATTTTGTGCGTAGGACATAACGCTTGTTAAAGACTTGGGATCTAAACAAACTCTAAATGCAGGTTGTTAATGGTGTGTTAAACCACATTTTAATCAAAAGATACAAAACAAACCACTCCATTCAAAACATTATATTTACAGGTTTTGGTTAAGATCTACATCTTGTTCACTTTAAAGCTGGGTGAAGTATCTTTGCATAAGCCATAAAAATCATTATGATGATTACCCAAGGAACTCCAAAGTAGTAACAACCTTGAGAGAATTGGTGGATGAAGCGAGAAGTGCCCTACTAACCACTTGACTAGTTTAAAACCTTTGTGAGAAAATATTAATGTTTCTTGTATGGGTCCCTCTTCATTAATTTTATCGTGGGGTAATGGTTTATTATCTAGAAGAAATTCTAGAAATACATACCTCATTTAGGAAATAATTGGCGAGTTTGTGAACAAAATATTAGGAAACCATTTAGAATTGGGGCCAACTTGACTTTATCCATCATGTTCTAAAGAGCTCTCACAAAGCAAAAAATTCTTTAGAGTCAAAACCTTGTTAGTCAAACAAGGGGAGAGTTCATTGAAGTTTGCATCACATGTTATTCATCACGAAACTTACAAGGCATCACTTTGTCCTAGTTTCTACCTTGTCCTAAGACAAGGCGAAACTCTACCAAAGTTAGGATAAGTATTTTTCACCACCACTTGGTCTAATCCTTTGTTTTCTTGTTTCCAATTTGGGATAAAAGAAAGCATACATACACGAGATATCACTAGAAATAATTATGTCCACCACTTTTGTATTCTACTCACATGAGTAGGTTGCAATGTCGAAATGTGAGTGTTAAAAGTGTGAATGGTACATCTTCATGTTCTATTAAACCCTTTGTCTCACAACCATATTAAGACTCACTATCATTGTAGCTAGGTCGTCATATCATTGAATTTTTTGAGTTGTTACACTTTGCCCACATTGACACTTGATCTAAGTCTCTAAGTCTCTAAGTTGTATTGTTACGTTGCTCACATAAATAACAACTTCTTGATATACTTAGACTTAGTTTTGATCCCAACATTTCCTTGAGTTTTGGAAAGTGTCATTGTTACACTGCTCGCATTGTGGTAACATCATTTTGATACTAAAATCTTGCTTTGTCTACAAATCTTGATTAACGTGTCCAAATAGTGTTGTTGCATTACTCGCATTTGTAGCCTCCATTTTCAAGACTTGGACTTTGTTTGTATCTAAAATTGTTTTAGTATACCTTGTTTGGAGATCACATCAACACCTTCTTAGTATTTAGGTCTTGTTTATTCTAAACTTGACCTAAGTTTTGATATTGTGTTGTCATTATTTGCACCAAACCTATCTTTTAGAAATGTAGGGAGTAGTTATTCTTGTGATTGGATCATATTCTTGTACTTGATTGTTTTTAGATACTTCTTGTTATACGATACCTTGTCAGTGTTTCATTATTTATTATTTAGTTTCCTTGGTTCATATTTCCTTGATCCTTTGGATTCATTTCCATTTATTATTTGACATTATTTGTGACGATTTGACATCGTTATGTTGTTTGGTTTGTTCTAGGGTCCATTTTTAATCAACCTTAGTGAAACCTTTCTTATTATGCCTCCTATGACAAGTATGGGGCATCGAATATTAGGGTCAAATACCTTTGTAAATGATAGCATAAACCCACTTTTTATATATAACACCATGGTTGTTCATAGTGGTGGTGAGGATAACAAGGTTCATTTTAATAAACCTTTCATAAATTGGAGGTGGAAAATCCGATGAATATACGGAACCACTTTTGCCACAGTCAAATTTTCACGGGTTTTGAAGCGAAATTTTTCTGACATATTTCGGGAGAGTCGGGATCCATGCCCCTGAGAGGCATGTTTATGTTTCTGACATGCTATGTTCTATTGACGTAGATGAAGAGAATAAGGTTTTGTTAACGGACAAATATTGAACTATCCATATAAAAGTAGAGGTTGTTGACACGCGTCAATAAAACTTGTTATCACGTGATAGTAAGGGATGTTGACACATGACAACATTCCTTGTTGTTGTATGACAACATTCCTTGTTGTCGTATGTGAATAATCCCGTTAACGCATGAAAACAAGGCTTGTTATCATGCGTCAACAATTCTCATTGACGCATAACAAGGCTTGTTGACACATGTCAACAACTCTTGGTGTCATGCGACAATAAGGATTTTTGATGTGCATCAACATGCCTTTTTCATGCATCAATGAGAATTGTTAACACACGACAATAAGCCTTGTTATTATGCGTCAAAAGGGATTGTAATTTCATGCATCCAAATCTTTGAAACCCTAATATTTTACCTATAAATACCCCTCTAACCCTCATTTTCACATTCAAAGTTCCCAAATAGAAAATTTTTCCTCCATTCTCCCATTATTACTGAGTCTTAAAGCTCGTAAATCCTTCTCCCATTACTTCAACATAATAGCCAAACACAATACATCATCCAAGTCTCAAATTTTTACCTCACCTCGTCATGGATACTCAAGCTCAAGATCAAAAAGAAGATCAAACTAAAAATCAACCCCCAAGTCCTCCCAAGGGCAAGATTCAATACAAGAGCTTGATTTTCCCGTACATTAATATTGTTTTGTAAATGAATGAAAATTACAAGGATTGGGTACAAGCATGTGAATTCATAGGGCTAGTTAACATGCCACAGTTTGAGATAGATCATGACATTCTTAACTACCTCCTCTCCTCGTTCAATACAGAAGACAAACAATTCACTGTTACTTTGGATGATGGTCGTACATTCAGGTTCTAGTGTTGATCCAACTGATATCCATCGATTGACATGCCTTCTGTTTAAAGATTCCCCCATAGTAATAACCAAAGAAACCCTAACTAAAGATGATAATATTTACCTCAAATCTTGTTTTGGTTTCTATGTTGATTGTACGTGTAACGTGCTTTCATTTGTAATATTTTTATTTTGATATTAATTCAAATTGTGGTTAATTCAACATCTAATGAATTTTTACATCTCATGTCAACAAATCAAGATGATGAGTAGATATGAAAGGAATTGCACACCACTTTCTTCTGCCATGATTTCTTTTTTCAAGCCGTAATTGGTCAGTGCGGTGTCGGAAAATTGATATTCCAAATTGGGCTATTGCATACATTATTGCATTGATCGGAAAGTGAATATTTGATGGATGTATATTTTTATCTAATAAGATAAAATTTGACATTAAAAACTCTATAGTTTATAAAAAAATAGTTATTCATTCTCGCTAATTATCTCCTTGGTCTTTATTACGAGGTGTATTATAATTTAAAAGGTGAACCAACTCCCACTTGCACGAGTGACACAATGAAGCAATTGTCAATTCCTATTGAAGAACAACAGGTTAATAGTTTATATTTTGATGTTAGTAAGGTTATTGTCTTGATTTTTCACTTTTGTGACAGATCTTCTTCTCTTTACTAAAATTATGTACTTTTTGTTTTCATCTTTCTTGTGTATGCAAAGAAGAGTTTTGGAGGTCCTTCCTTGAAAAAAATCAGCATCAAGAAGAAGAGGCCAACAACATGCTAAGGCATTGGGAGATTCCCAATCTAAAATGGAATCTCACTCATCACCTAACCCTCAAGTGTTTGCATTAGTTAAACAACTGAGATGTAATACCCTTAACATTCAATATAAGTTTTTACACTCATTGAAAAAATAGGTATTCATTCCACTAACTATCTCCTTGGTCTTTATTACGAGGTGTATTATAATTTAAAAGGTGAACCAACTCCCACTTGCACGAGCAACACAATGAAGTAATTGTCAATTCCTATTGAAGAACAACATGTTAATAGTTTATATTTTGATGTTAGTAAGGTTATTGTCTTGATTTTTCACTTCTGTGACAAATCTTCTTCTCTCTACTAACATTATGTACTTTTGTTTGCATCTTTACCATATGTAGAGAATATTTTTGGAGGCCCTTCCATGAAAAAAGTAGCATCAAGAGGAAGAGGCCAACAACATGTTGAGGTGTTAGGAGATTCCCAATCTGAAATGGAAGCTCACTCATCACCTAACCCTCAAGCATTTGCATTAGTTAAATGACCAAGACGTAATACCCTTAACATTCAATATAGGTTTTTACACTTACCATTTAGTATTTAGTATTTACCATTTACCATATTGATTTAACATGCAGATGCTAGAAATGACTTTGGACTATATGCATGCTTTTCAATAAGCATCACCCACTCACTTAGTCCAGTCGTGTGCATTTTTTGATGCTCAACCATAAAAAATGCAACACCCTACTCCACCATACCTATCACCCACAACTCCAACACAATCAATTCAAAATCCAACATGACTACCTCTAGTACAATCACAAGTTACCCTCAACAAGGTATAACTTGTTTCTTTTGTGTACTTTTTAACAATTTTTTTATATAAGTTAGTAATGATTTTATTCTTGGAATTTACAATACATAGCAGTCCTTCACCATCTATTCAAACAATGTCACCGACACGTCCTCCACTGACAACATAATTACGATTCAAAATGTCCACAAGAGTTTTAGGTGAAAAGACCATTGGTAAACACATGATGCCAATTCCCACCCATAGCGGGACACGATGATTCCCTCTGAATTTTTAAACCTCTCTTTTGGTGGCTTTCCTAGCACAATGGGAAAATCAATTTTAAATGAAATAAATTTAGATGAATATTATTTGGGCATTGATAGCAATTACCTAACATGTTTTTTTAACACACATGATATGATTCAATGCCTACAGGTATATTTCCATTTCGATGTACTTTATTTAACATTGATACATATCAATTTCTCATCTCTTTTTAATTTTTATCACATACAATTTTAATATTAATTTATTTTATCACAAATAGGATCAGGGCACCCAAAGGAAAAAAGAGGCAACAAACATTACTCGACCTGAAATCCCCCATACCTCTCCATCGACAACATCCTCTTTGGATATAGATAGTGAACAATTGACATCATTTCCTTTGGAGAGATTGATTGGTTATGATTGTGAAGCCCATGTCAAAGAGTTTATTATGCCTCATATAAGTCAGCTCATAGAATGGGAGTGAAGGGATAAAGTATTAATCAAAGAGATAAAAATTCGTTATGATAACCATTGGCAAAGGGACAATTTATATGTTGCAGTCCAAAATCAACTTGCCAAGATGGATGCCTTACTCAACCAAGAACAAGGTGGGACTGTCACATATAAAAATGGTTATAACGGAAATGTTTTAGATGAAGTTTTGAATAAATTGAAACTATTAATGCTAAATCCTAGACCTATTTCAACAAATATTTGGTGGAAATTACAAATGCGGAAAGAGATAGAGCTGTTGTAAGTATTATCAATTTGAAACAATATTTTTTATTAATTTATTATTTTAGTAATATGTTTAATTGAGCTCAATGTTTTTGTTGTAGTTGAAATATGAAAACTTAAATTCAAGCAAAGGTGTTCCAAGTTCACTTGGAAACTGCTAAGAAAATTTTATCCACATCAATAAAGATGAAGGAAACTATTGTTTTGGTTAACAAACAAAACAATACACTTAAGTAGATTATTAAAGAGAATGGCTTCGATGCGGAGATGTTTTTCAAGGAAAAGACACTACATATCCTTCTTTGGTATCCCATGGAGATGCTTTAAAGGAAGAAGAAGCAATCATAAAGAATCTAGACATTTTTGTGGAGGATCTTGTTAGTTCTGGAATTATTGAAGCAAATAATAGAGGAGCGCCAACCATTGGGAAAAGTGGCACAAAAATTGCTATAGAAACTGAAAAGGAAAGTGCCAGTGGGTGTGGGGAACTTGTTAATGATTGAGAAAATAGTCCAGTGGGTGTGGGGAACTTGAAACTTGAAATATTTGATATTTTGAATTATGAAACTTGAATATTTATTTAATTTGAAGAATGTTTGGAGTTGAATATATGATGCAATGGTTTTACTTTTCATGTAATCTCATTTTTACACATATTATGTTGCAATCTGGATTTTTATATGTTGTTATATATTATATATAGAAATTATAGATTGTATATGATGGTGTTTATGTTTGATATGGATGTGATGGTTACGAATATAATAGTGATAGATGATAATGATGATAATCATGATTCATGGATGATGATAATGGATTTAAACATTAGATATTATTATTTCTCTTCCAATTAATACAACAAAATATTCTTCTCTCTACTTGTAATGATGATGACATTAGATGTGGATGATGTCATTAGAATAGATACAAATGGTGATGAATTGTATTTGGACATAGATGTAGCTACTATCACAATCATGGATAATGATAATGGATTTAAACGATTATGTTTTAATAAAATTTAGAATGTGGTATGACAGTGATGAGATGTGATAGATTGCTTTAGACATTATTGATTCTCTTCCACTTAATACAGTAAAATATTCTTCTCTCTATTCGTAAACCTTTTGAAAATCCTTAGGAAGAATCACATTACAATTTTTCGTTATGTGTTGATATCAAAATATGTTTAGAATGCATTTTCTTTAATGAAGAAAGTTTAGTTATTTACAATGTGATGTTTTTGGGAATATCAATTTTTACACGTAATTTAATTGACTACCTCATTTATGATTTCACATGATGTGAGTACATTCAATATTTCATGTAATGATTCTCTTCCACTTAATACAACAAAATATTCATCTCTCTACTTGTAAAATTCGAACTCTGTAACAAGTTTCTTCACATTACCTCTGTAACAATTTTTCCTTATCAAAATCTTCTTCTCTCTACTTGTAAAATTTGAACTCTGTAACAGGTTTCTTCACGTTACCTCTAATTACATGTTTTAGTTTCTTCTCATGGAATGCATTTTCTTTAATGTTGAATGTTTAGTTATTTACGTCTAATTACGATATTTAAAAATAGTATTCCAAAAATGCATGCCACAAACACTACATCAAAGCATTTTGCAAATACCAAAATAAATTAAACATGATTGTAAAAATCTAGGTATGATAGGGTTTAAGGTACCTCTAGTCTTCTAGATGGGTGATAATGCATATGGAAGAAAAATGAGAAATCATCCTTTGCAGAAAGCTAGACGACCTTCGAATCCAAAGAACTCAACACGAAAAAATGGATTAGTATATAGATGGGTGAGTTTCCTGACAATGTCAATCCCAAGAAGTGAGAGCTTCCTCGGATGGATGTCAACCCACATTTTTGATAAAGAAAAGATGAAATATTGATTGAGTAGATGAAGGGAGAAATAAAAACATCAATGTAATGAAGATAAATTAAAATGCAAATCTGACCTAAGAAAATTAAAGAAAACTAGAACCTGTGCATGTCGATGACGACACAAGTGTCAAGAATGTAGTTCAGGTTGACGATGAGTGGGCAGATCATCTAGAATTTTGGTAGATACGAAGAGTTGTAGAATATGCAAATATGAACTTTGAAGGCCTTGAAAATTAGTATTCCAAAAATGCATGTCACAAACACAACATCAAAGCAGTTTGAAAATCCAAAATACCAATTAAATAAATTTTTTTATAAATAATTGTATTTAAATAAATGTATATATATATATACATGTAACATATTCAATGATGTATATATATATATATATATATATATATATATATATATATACATGTAACATATTCAATGATAACTATTAATGAAACAAAAATGTTCAAAAGCCTCCTCATAGTCAATATTTGCATTTACAGAATTACAATTGTATTACGTCTAACTATAAACAATTATATTCAAATCTATTAATATGAAATTGAATAAATAACAACAGTTAAAATGTAAGGTGAAAAACAATAAAAGTAAGGTCAAGGTGATACCTATTTAAAGTTGAAACAATCCATTTTCAATAGCTTCTTCATAGTCAATATTCACATTTGTAGAGTTTGACGACGCACCAATTCCAGTCTCATCGTTGAGAAAATTTGTACTTGTAGTTGTATTATTTACACCTCTTCTTTTGGCAAGGGAATTCTAATGCGCAATTTCTCTGTCGAAAGGAAATGTTTCAAGGAGTAGTGAGAAACATAACACCTCATGCAAATTTTGAGATTTTTATCCAACTGTTTCTCAGTTTTGATTTTATAAAAGATAAATCATTGAAAACCCTTTCATCCTCCACAGATCCCAAAATAATTGTTTGGCACAACTCATATAATCAAAAATATTCACTTGATGTCTTCCTGTAACACACTACTTTGGTAGATTTTTCTCCAGAGCCTTGTAATAACACCACTCTCGGAAGGTTCATCTAAAAATTTATACTAGGACCTCATTGTCATTGCAAAATCAGTTGATTGAGACTTTATTAAATCAATATTCAATATACCTTTGATTTCGATACCCTTGACCTTTGATGTCTTGGTGAAATGATCCATTATTGTACCCATGGATTTATGGAAAATCTTACTTAAAAATCTGCATGACCACCTTCAAGTATTCCAAAAATTTGGATTCATCACACCCATAGCTTCAAGAATTTTATATTTGCTGAAACGTTCTATAATTTTTGATGCTAAGGATTCTACACTTTTTCTAAGTTTTATTTTTGTTTCAATTATAATAGAATAAAATTGATTACGTGTCATAGGAACTTCTTCTCTTTCTCTCTTGTAATATCTTTAAGTTTTTACAAAATGTGTCGTGGTATCTATCTCCCATTAACATTGGTACATAGGTGATCATGGATAATGAATCTAAAATAATTACTAGGATTCTTAAGATCTAATAAAAATTTCAGTTAAAAGTGTATCAAAACTATCGAGGAAGTGTACAAGACATCAATACTTTGACATACAATTTTTCTCATCGTATAAAATAAAAAAACTAGGTTAATCTCTCTTGTGCATGCTTCATCAATGTATTGATCTCCTTCAACATTAGAAGAATACACACCAATGTAAGTAAATTTTCCAAATAAGTTAAATGGAACAACAATTCCCTCACCATGTCAACATCATGATGATATTTGTGCATGAAACCAACCAACGATGGATACTCCTCACGAATTCTGCATGCAGGCTCATACAAAGAAATCCACCTTGTCTCAACATCCTTCATAAATGTTTTGCCATCTGTAATTCCAATTGCAAATTTTTGAAACTCAAGAAATTGATTTGATCTCGATCTCCATATATGCATGCGGTTCTTTGATAAGGTCTTCTAATTTTGCAATGTTTTCATAGTTAACCATTTTATATGCTAAATTCATTCTATGAGCCATACAGTGAATTGCTAGCACATAAGGGGCCAACGTTGTTTGTAATCGAACACACAACCCAGTTTGGTGACCCTACATGATTGATGAACCATCTGTTCCAATGCATACCAACTTCATAGAAATTTCATAATCAATCATACCAACAATATCTTTCAAATGAGAAACAACTATTTTATATAGGTTTTCAACATTGTAATTTTCAACCATTATCTGAACACCCAACAAATGCGGTGTCATTTTTTATAGTCTTTCAAATCTTCCTTCTCTATCATTGCAAGGAATTTAGCCATTTCCCATGCACTATTGTCTGACCAATGAGACTGAGGAATGTTGTGCATTCCATTATATTGATACAAAACTTTGAAATCAAGGAAATATGAAATCAATATTCCTTTTGAAGGAAGTGGAATAAAGTAGAGAACTGTATTATTTTAGAATGAAAATTTTATTGATTCATCTTACCAATTTGTGATGTGATTGTTCCACCCTTTTCGCAAGATGTCTATGTATTTTTACTCGGCTTCATACTACGATATTTAACATGAATGCATTCTTTTTCATTTTTCCATCTGTGTGTTTTTATTTTCTGGCCATCCTCTCCTGGTACAGTCAAATATTATTTTCCATAGGTTTTTTCAATTATGTCCAACTTAATTTGCATTTTTTTCTTCTTTCTCAATTTCCACGTACATATTGACATGTACATTCGGATGAGATATGTTCTAAATTAGCTGGATGTACGGGTTCGATAAAAGGATTTTTTTATCCCACTCGAACTTGTATGTCCTCCCAAGTGTCCATATATTCTTGTTCGTTTTCAATGTTTTACTTTTACGAGCATAATTTTTAGGAATATCATGATTATTTGGTTTCCTCTTTTGTGAACTAGAATTTGCATTTGATTTTTGTGTTACATTTTTCCTAGTATTTATATTAGAGATATCTTGATGCACTCTGGTTGAACCTCAACAGAATATCTTCAAGCTATTGCATCTCAATAGGAATATATTCAAGCTCGACATCTCAACATGAATATGTTCACGCTCTAGAGTGGTATCATCATAGGTGTAATTTTTTTGATAATGTGTAGAGTGCATGTCCACTTTAATAACACCTTCCACACATTCTATACTACGATTGCTTCCATTGGTAGTTAAATGGGTGCGGTGGTTGATATCAGAAGTAGTGTGATTTTCAAAAATACTTGAAGAAGGACTTATGAGATTTTTTTGTTACTTTTTGCATCGAGCACTAACATATTCAATTTTTCTAAACGGTGAAGTTGAACCCTTTTTGTGTGTCTTTGAACCCTTTTTTGTGCGTCGATATCTTGTGTCACCCATCGTAACCTTCTTTCATGCGTCTTCACAATATTTTTATGGGTTAACAACCTCTGTCATGTGTTAACAACCACTTGTCATGTATTAATAGAATCCATTCATGTGCCAAGTAGAAAACCCTTGTTGTGCGTCAACATAGAAACCTTATTGTGCATCAACGAGAATACCCTTATCGCGCGTAAGATGAAAACCATTTTCACACATTAAAAGAGAACCCTTATCGCGCATCAGCAAATAACACTTGTCATGCATCAAAAAATAGCCCTTATCACTCATCAATAAATATATTTTGTTGAGCATCGGTGGTTTAGGATTTTCACACGACTACAAATATGATCTACACTTTGTGTATTGGTGGTTCGTAAGTTTACTATACTTGATATGTTGGTACCTAAGTAAGCTAGTAGTAAGTTACTAGTATGTTGCCCATAAAAATCACCTAGGTTTATATAAGAGATGTTTCAAGGGTAGGCGAAGCCAACCCCTAAAAAAACTATATTGTAAATTTTAGGCGAACAAGACATTGTCCGCTTTGAAAAATTGTCCCTTTCAAATTTTCCTAAAATGGAACTTTCACCAAATTATGAATATTCATCACTAAAAAAATCTCGGGAGGATAATTCTCCTTAGAAAAACTTTGAATTTAGTCCCTCCAAAATAGATAACTTCTTATTTCAAAATAGACATGAGGTTTTTATGCGTGTTGTAGAGTTAGGGGCCAAGTTTCCATCTACGTTTGATCCCTCTCTCCTTTCCAACATGGTTCATGGAGAGAAAGAAGAAGAGCATCCTCCACATAAAATTTATGAAATCTTAAATTCATGACATGATTCTACTTCTGGCTAATGAAATGAGAAAGAAGTTCCTTCTCAAAATGATGGAGGATATCAATCCTAGTTGTCAAAATTCATTGCGAGGATCATGAAGAAAAGGCTAATCGTGAACAACCTCCTCATGAGAATTTTGAAGAGATACCAACCCAAGAGGTTACCTTAGAACAAAAATACAAGATATTTCTCACCAATTGGCAAGCTTGGCTTCACATGTTAATAAGGAACCAACAAATAATCCTAGAACAAAAAAACTAGAGCTTCATATCATGAGTTCTATACCAAAACTCCCCATTAGGAAAACGTAAACTTGAGTTGTATGAGGAGTTATACACAAAATATCAAGGTGGTGAAACAACTATAGTTAATCACTTATATAGGCCAACATCAACTATAAGAATGCCCTTCTTTGCTTTACAAGAAGGCAATGTAGGCCATAGTAAAAATTAGTAGTTTGAGGAGCTATGCCCATATCCCTTTGATAGGGCTATTTTGTAAGTACCTTTCCCTCATCACTTTGATTTTCCTAAGTTTGATAAATACAAGGGAAAAGGTGATCCAAGAGACCACATTAAATACTTTTATATGGCATGTCAAGAGGTCACTTTTAGTGATAATTATCTCATTTGCCTTTTCCCACGAAGTCTAGGGGGTCAAGCACTCGAATGGTTTTTATACATACCTAAAAGGTCCATTTCTACATGGCTAGAATTAGCAGAACACTTTGTGTGTCACTTATCCTTTAATATGGAAAATGACGTTACCATGATATATTTGTGTAATACGAAACAACATAACAATGAAAGCTTCACAAGTTTCTTACAAATATGGTGAGGGATAGCTAGTCGCTTCCCTTGCTCCATACCGGAGAAACATCTAGTCAACATATTTGTACCTAACTTACACCCCTGATATTTCTTTCCACTTGCAAATGAATTGTAGAAACACATTTGAAGAGGTCATAGAAAAAGGTAGTCAAATTGAAAATGCATTGTTAGCAAAAGGGACTTTAAAACCATTCTCATGCAATAATCAAGAATTAAAGCCTAATGAAAAACCAAAGTTTGTTCCAAACATGAAAAAAAACCTCGTAGGTGATGGAATAATAGACTCTAAACAAGAACAGGTTCTTCAAAACCATGCTCCGTTGAAAATTTCTAAGGGACCTCTGATCCCTTATTACAAACGTCACACTTTTAACCCTTTATTTGAAACTATGTCATCGATATTAAAATAGTTAGAGGTGGCCAACATGGTTCAATATAAAAAAACTATACCTTATGGAGATGATGCACCTAAGCCATCATGGTTTAGAGAAAATGAATATTATGGGTTTCATCATGTTAGGGTCACAAAATTGATAAGTGTTTAAAATTGAAATACTTCATCCAGGACTTAATTCATAGTGGTGACGTGGAAATTGATTCCTATACCCCTATTAAATATACCAATGCAAATTTAGGGATTTACAAAGAACTTTTCCCCAAGCATAAAAAATAAAGGAAAATTTGGATCAAGGATAGTTGTCCCAAACCAAGAATGCCGACTATGTTGCAAAAATGAATAGTTATTTTAATGCCCTAATTGGTTGTGTTAACCCACCTTTTGAGCATATAAAAAAATTAAGATTAAAACTAAGGAGTCTATCATGGCAACTCAACGTTATCACCTTGTTATCTCGTAACCTCCTTCATCTACCCCTCAGGAAAATCATTATGATGTTTTAGAGTAACTTGAGAAAACTACTGCTAAGATTTCAATCTTATATCTTCTCAAAATATCTAATGTTCATTAGAACATCCTTTTAAAACATTATAGGGGTCATAAGTGTCGGGTTGATATTAAACCTACATGCATCCAAGCCATGGTTGCACAAATTTCTCCAATGGAGCACATAACCTTTATTCATGAAGAGATTCTTGAAGAGGATCCTACCCATAACTTACCCTTACACATTGAGGTCATTATCAATCATAAGAAGATAAAAAGGGTGCTTGTGGATGGTGGATCGGGCTTGAACATTTATACTTTGAAACTAGCTCAAAACTAGGTCGTATTGAGACCGATCTAGAAACTAAGGTCATTACCATCAAGGATTATGACAATGAAGAATAAAAATCAGCCAACATGATCACTTTCTCGCTGGGAGTAGGGCCTACTACTCATGATACTAAGTTCCTTGTTTTAGACTTGGATCTTCCTTACAACATAATGCTTGGTCACCCATAGATTCACACCATACAGGCCATACCTTATATGTAGCATCAGTGTCTGAAGTTATATCACGAAGGACAAACTATTACCATTCAAGGTGATCCTCAACCTTTTTCTCATTGTAGAGAATTTTTGGGTTATTTTCCAACTACTTATGAATGTCCTTCTACAGAGATGGCCATTCCAGTTCAATCTAAGGCTCTTACCTCATGCGTTTTTTCGGACACCTTGGGTTCTCGTGATGATGGTGCCACTACATTGAACTATCCCTTTTCTTCTTAGGAGATGAAAGTTGTTGCAAATGGTTATATAGAGTATGATGTCCAACAGGACCTTTTAGTTTCCAAACTCCCCTATCACCCAAGACACGGGTAAGGCCTAGCTACAAATATCAATGGTCCTAGAAGCATTGTAACATCAAAAATTTTACTCCTGGTGGTCTATTAGAAAATGGCAAGCTGCTTAAAAACATTGTATCCCAAACTTCAAATGATGATATGGCTCCATGCTATCAAACACCCAAGTATTATCCCTAACAAAATGATGTATGCTATGGGATACAAAGGATATGGTTGCCGCATAAACGAATAAGGTATGCATGAAGCTCTTTTGATACCACATTGCAAGGTTTTAAATTATGGTATTGGTGTTTGACCATATGGGTCTAATCCTCTAGAGGTTGAAGAAACCTATTTTATATGATAAGATATTTTTCTCGATTTTGAAAGTGAAAAATTTACGGTGTAGTCTTTACAAAGAAATTGCCTCTACAAACTTATTTTCTAACACGACTATATTAACCATATCCCCTATCAATCTTGAGTTAAATATTTTTTATCCTTCCCTTGTCCATTGGGACCAACAACAACATGTACCAATCAACCTCTTTGAAAATGATGAAGCAATTGATGAGTTTATGGGCCTTCACGATAGAATTCTAGTTGGTGATCATATGAAGGATTTGTCCATTAACCTTAACGCATGCACATTATTTGGGGAGGAGAATGAGCTTCATGGTCAGAAAAATCAAAAGAAAAGAAAGGGAAAGATATCCTTAGAGAAGCATTGCATAAATAAAAATTCCAAGTCCTATAGTGAAAATATCTTTGAGGAAGTTGTAGACAAACAAATAGAAAAATTATTGGACATAAAAAATGACCATGCTAAAGGTGAAAATCTCATCAAGACACCTTTAGAAGAAGATATAAATATCCCCATTGATCATACATGTATGGAGTAAGAATCAAAGTTGCTTGTGGAGAAGAACATAGATGTAAACATTGATATAGAGTGAATACCTAGAATTGTCAAGTTGGGAGCTTCACTCTCCCCACAAATAGAAGACCTTTGTGTTACTTTTGTCTGAATATTCATATATCTTTTCTTGGTCATATGTGGACATCCCAAGGTTAGATCCAAAATTATTAGTGCATAACATATTTGTTCATGAAGAGGCAAAGCCTATAAAATAAAATCTCTAGAAAGATGCATCCTCGCATCACCTTATTGGTAAAAGAAGAGCTGGAGAAATTATTAGTAGTAGGATTCATCAAGCCTATTGATTATTTAGAGTGGATTTCAAACATAGTCCCTGTATAGAAGAAACCCATCAGTATTAGAATATGTACAAATTTTAGAGATATAAATAAAGCTTTTCCTAAGGACGATTTCCCTCTTCCTAACATCGACATGATTGTCGACTCAATAGTTGGTTATGAAATGTTATCACTCATTGATGAATTTTAGGCTATAATCAAATTAAAAGTGTTGAGGAAGATCAACAAAAGATAAATTTTACAACCATATGGGGGACATTATGCTATCAAGTCACACCCTTCAGCCTCAAGAATGTAAGTGCAACATGTCAATGGGATATGAATGTCATCTTTCATGATATGCTAAATGACATAATGGAAGACTGTGGATGACATCCTGGGTAAATATAGGACTAGAGAAGATCAACCGAGTTATCTTATGGTGTATCTTTCAATGTCTTAAAGATTATAAGGTTAGAATCAACCCAAAGAAATGTGTCTTCGGTGTGCTATCAGGAAAATTGTTAGGTTTTATTGTTTCAAGGAGAGGAATTGAAGTAGATCTTGCAAAGGTTACTGCCATAACAGAAATGCCTCCTCCTAAAAACATCAAACAATTACGTAACTTGTAAGGGAAGATTCAAACAATCAGAAGATTCATCTCCCATCTCACAGACAAGTGTCACTCATTCACACATCTTCTAAAGAAATATGTCGACTTTCATTGGGGTCCAGAATAATAACAAACATTTTATTTACTTAAGGAAAACTTGTCCAAACCCCCTGTTCTAATGTCGCCTATTGAAAGTAAACCACTTCTACTATACATTTTTTCTACTCAATTTACAATTGGCACACTGCTAGCCCAATATGGTATAGAGAAGAAAAAAATATGTTTACTACCTTAGTCATACGTTGATTTCTTACGAGCTCAACTACCCGTAGATTGAGAAGGCTTGTTTGGTTGTTGTTTTTATTTTCAAAAACTTTGTCATTATTTGCTAAATAATAATACCAAGCTCATATCAAAAGTTGACCCATTGAAATACTTATTATCAAAACCTACACTTATAGGAAGGATGGCCAATTGGATCATCCTACTTAGTGAATTTGATATTGAGTATGTCCATCAAAAATTAGTTAAAGGGCAGTGTACTAGAGGATCAAATAGTGAAGCCCCTTTTCCAGGTACTGAACCTTTGAGTCTACTTCCATATGCTTCTACAATGTACCTTGAGGAGTCTATTACATGGTAATTATAATTTGACGGGTCCTTCACCTTTCATGGTTTAGGAGCAAGATTTGTGCTTATCACCCCTACGGGTGATCATATTCCTCAATCATTTTGACTTGGTTTCCCATGTACAAATAACATAGAAGAATATGAAGCCCTTATTACAGGGATGAAATTGGCTATCAAGTAGGAAATTAGACAAGTGAATGTAATAGGTTATTCTCAGTTAATCATCAAACAAGTAAACGATGAATATAAGATTAAGGATGAAAAAATTATTCCTTACAAGAAATTACTTGACACTCTGAAGGATTTATTTGAGAAAATCACATTCCAACATATATCTAGAGGAAAAAAATTTCTCACTATATGTTATGGCCATAGTTGGGTCTATGTTATGCATCCCACACGGAAACAATGTCATGCCATTCTTTTTTGAACATCTATGAACACCAACATATGAGATGCCAGAGCCTGTTTAGTTGGAAAATCCCAAAAATTCAATTATGCTTAGTTGGAAAAATCATAACATTCAAATACATCTCATAAAAAAATGAAAAAAATATAACATTGTCTCGAGATAATACCATAAATAACACAAAATATTTCAAAAATGTCTCACAAAAACAAAGTATTCATTTTCTTACATTAGTTGTTTGTTTTTACATAGTTTTGTTGGTTTGCCTTTTGTATTGTATGCTTTAATTGAATTCATCTAGTTACTTAGATTAAGTGTTACTTTAATCTGTTGTGAAGTTCATTGGGTTCATTTTTTCTAACATGTTTGTATATATAGTTGTGTTGTTATTAGATTTGATTGACTTGTGCTTATCTTATTTTCTTGTACAATTTGTTATCATGTCAATGATCTATCATCTATCATCACATATAAATAATCATCACATATCAATAAATTGTAAGCTACATCATCATACAAATGAAACTTAAACATGTATGCTATGCTAATATCATATAATATCATCATTTTGCACAATAGGGATTATCTTTATCCCCCCTCCTCATAGACCATGATAAAAACACGGGATAAACATACTATCTTATAAATACAACATGCGATAAAATACACAAGTACATTGTCATATATCCATATAAAATCAATGTCCATGTACAAAAAAGTATCAATATACATCAGATACAATATACGCCATCATGTGCATGGATAAAAAATGTACCTTCATCTTGAGGCATAATAAAAAAATATACACATACATCTGATCAATATTGTGCCTTCATCAAGAGGCATACATAAAAAATAGTTCATAAATAAAGATTCATGGATGACTCTCACTAACCCTTGGAATACGGCCTATGACTCAAGGCTAGCATGCCTTTAGTGGGTGGTGGCATCTATATTGATCTAGTAGACCTAGATGGCATGTGTGATCTCGATCTGGACCTGATTCCTACAATATGGATATAAGGGGTTTCCCTTTGTCCCTCTGGAAGAGCCGCATGATATAGAGAAATGTAATGAGCCACCTAACTCTGAAGTAGCTACGAAATCATACACTAGATCACCATATCCATTTGTTTCATTTGCACAGGTAAAGAGCATCATGCTCTCCTATAATGTGGGCTAAGCCCACCCCCACCCAACTATGTCCTAAGCTAGGATCATACGATTTACTACCTAATATCTCTCGGATTTGGACCTGGTCTTGCTTTGTAGTCACATGCTCTAATTTCATATGAAGGGACTATACCATAATATATGCTATCTTTCCCTACCTCATGGTCATCACCATTTGTAATTTTAACACATCCACTAATGGCCCATCTACTCCTAAAATATAGCTATGTCTAGGTACTTGTATATGTAGGCCCCTTTATGATGATATAGGAAGTGATCCCCATCACCACACGAAAAATGTGGAGGTGATCCCCATCCATCCCATCCATCTCCACCAACCCCACCTGCTGCAAGATGTGGACTCAATACTTGAGGTGGAGAATGTTGAACTTGTAGCACATGCACATGTTGTGCCTGCACCTATACACCTTATATGAGAAGCTCTTGTATAATGGGCACCTATTGTGCCTATACCCATGCCTGCTGCTAAAAATGTTGTTGTGGGGGAGGACCCTGTACTTGTGGACCATGTAATTGGAACTATAAAAATTCATCGAGATTATCAAGCTATAGTAATCAGGTCTTATCTCTCAGAGCTTTCCCTATAAACCCTATGCTACTCGTGGCTATACATGCACCAATCATCGCTTATGGGATCGAATGCATAGAGAGCGTCTTTGTCGCATACTAGGCACCATAATATGGCATACTCCCATGGTCTACCACCTATGCCTATGCTAGCCATCATTGTAGGATGACATGAATGAAACTATCATGAGCTCATAGTAGTCTAATTTGTGGCCCAAAATCAAATGTATCACGTGTCCTAAGTGTGTACCACATATCATCTCTCGGTATGCCCTAGACATGAATCCAAAGTACACATACTACCACTCTCTAATATGAATTTTAATGCTGATAATAAAGTGATCCACCTTTACAAAGTACTAAGCTCTATGGAATCCTCATGCCACTAATATAATTTGTAGGGTCACGAGTTAATTATATGGAGTTATATGTCATCAAAGGCATGTTTATAATAATATGTATCACCCATGTGTGATTTGATGTCCTTGATAATTAGCTCCCACCCCATACAAGAGGGATCATATGGAGCCTTGAATCATAGTAATCGTAGTGGGTGCCTTATAGCAATGTGGTCCCATGCCCAGATTTGCACTAATGTGGCTAGTTTTATGATCCTTTGGTTTTGGTAGGAAATAAAATGCAGATCCCAATACAAGTTGGCCAATATACATTGACCCCAAAGTATAATACCTCTCCATCCATAAACCTATACACTAATCCTATCAAACTAAGTGGGAAGTGCATGTTAGTATTGTTAGGAAGAAATTATCTACTAATAAGAGCCATCAAGTATACGCGTATCCATGTAATTTGTCGATCCTTAAAGAAGCCGTATAGAAGCACTACCATCCGATTTTGGGATATATCCCATTATAAAAACATGTCCCAAATACTAAATAATGATCCAACTATGATCCTTGCCATAGCTCACTAGGATTTTGTGAATCGACACTCTAAGAATCCATCATACATCCTCAAAGGTCAAAGTCATCTCACTAGTCGAAACACGAAAGTCGACTCTTGCTTTATACCACATCTTTGCTAAGGCAATCGAAGGGCATGATCTAGTATAATGTGGGGAAGTTGTGTAATATAATTAATGCTCATTACCTCCAATGTCAAAGCAAGAAATATCTACTCTCGACATGAAAATGTTTTCTCATAGGCTCATAGGAACCCGTGCCACTCGTGCACATCCACATTGCATAATTTCACCTACAAAATTACACAAAAATTTAATTAACATCATTTATTTTAATAAACATCTTCCTAAGGTGTTCTACTTGATTCTACGGTCTTCTATTAATTCCTTATTTTTCACAACTTCGGATTTTCTTCTAAAAAATTTTCTAAGGAAAAAAAGTTGCATTAGCGCAAACTTGTGCTAGCATGCCCAATTTCCCACTAACTGCTCAATTTTTCACCGATGTAAGCCTAACCTAGCTTAAATTATATTTTTCACACATGCATGCATTTTTTCATAAAGGCGCAACCCCTTGTGCCAAGGAACACCCTTCACTCTAGCACATCGTAGGGCTTGTGCTAGCGTGAACCCACAATTTTTCCCTAGCTTTAAAATGTCATAAATGCACTCAAAAATTCAATTTTTTTTACGTACCAATGTAGGGTCCGTAGGAGGCCTCCCAAACTCTTGGAATCAATTTGCATGGTGTTGAAACCCAAATCTATATAGGTATGGAGATATATATGGCCCTCTTCTATATCTCAAAACCCTTCCCTATATATCACCTCGATGGTAAGGAGAACAATCCCCGATTTCCCACCCCACCGAGACTCTGATCTAAGACCCATGGAAAAAGGTGACTACCGCCACACCCTGAGGGGAGTTAGGTATAGGGGTACCAATATCTAGTATTGGGTATTATTTCTCTGGTGGGGCCTAGATATAGCTCCTCCTCCCTATCCTAGGTCGGACCCCTTACCTTTCCCATATATAGATAGGGGCCCTCACTATCAACTCTTTATAGCCTCCCCGAGTGGGATAAAGAAGGATGCTAAAGTGATTATGAGATCCAAATTAATGACCTCTCTCGGATCCTATATAGATAGTGACTTTCTGTGGACCATAATTTGTGCCATATCTATCCAACATCAGAGAAAAACCTCTCAAAATCTCAAAAGGGTCTAGTAACAATAACTCGCCGCGATGGATTTTTCCCTCCCAACTTGCTATTTGTAGCTATTTGACCTAGTTCATTATTTTTATCACTCCAAGGGGCTTGATGAACACCATGATTATTTTGCATTCTTCTATAACTATTCGTGATGATTATTTTTATTAAATAGTCATTTTTCCTGCATTTTCACTATCTTTGGGCATATATTTTCTTCTTCCTGCTCTTTACTACTAGGGCATATTTATGATTTCCAGGTGTTTGTAAAGCAATGTCCACGCACATTATTATTCTTGTAGATAATTTTCTTCCTAAGAAATAAAAAAATCCGAAAAATTGGTAAAAACTTTAAAAATAAAAAAAATTGGTAAAAATTCAAAAAATCCAAAAAAAATCGATAAAAACATTAAAAATAAAAAATGGTAAAAATCCAAAAAATTTGTAAAATTCAAAACATGGTAAAAAGCATGCACGTAGATGAATCTTTTATCAGATGCATTGTCCTCAAACATCGAAATTTGTCCTACAAAACATCTTTCTTTGGTCCTTAAATGTTCTCACAAATGACTCATGGATCATCTAGATCTATCTCCATTAAAAATCTAGTTTTCTTACTATTTCGTACTCCTTGCACAAACAAGTTACTTGCTTAGGGTGTCATTTTTAACCATTTTCATTAACTCGAACATTTAGGAAATGAAGCTTGATAACAAAAATATTGGTGCAACTATCTTGAACGTTGTTTGTTTGAGTGTGTGTTTTTACTTGTTTCCATGTCAAAGTTAGATTGTTTAGTTTCTTGTATTACATCGTGTTATGTATGTTTCATTGAGTTAGTGTTTTAGTAATGAACATATGTTAGTATTATAGTTTTTCATGTTATTTTAATTTTTTTTGTATGTGTATATTTTAATAAGAGCCGATGATATAGATCATATCAAAGAAAGTGATGAAACAAAGTTTTTATTGAACAATTTATATGCAAAATCTATTTCCATTTTCTTAATTATTATGTCTTATCACTATCATTTTTTTCTTCTAAAACGCTTGGGAAATAGGGATCATTTTTATCCCTCCCTCCCCCACCTTGTTTCTTTTATCTGTTTCCTTCATATTTTCAATCGTCGATTGACCTCTTCTATCACACCATCAACACTCGAGGGGGAATCCTTCATTATACTATTTTTTCTTCAAAACTTACTTGTTTATACTTGTCTACTATCTTTGAAGTGGCGTTGCTTATGCCACCCCAAAGAGGGGCAAATGTAGACACCTAAAATCCACTTACGCAGTTTTATTGCTAAAATTGTACTAATTACCCTCTTTCCTATCATTTATGTTATAATTAGTGATTTCTTGCTAATTAACTAACGTTTCCCTCTATTTTGGTCAATTAACGACACTTCATTAATTAACTAGCCTTTATCACATTCTGGATGCCAATTAACGACACTTTGTTAGTTATAATCCTCTTCCAATTGATTAATTAACTATTATGAGTTAATTAAGCCTTTTTAACAATGTATTTAATCAATAAACCCTTTTATTGGCTAAATCCCTCTTTCAAATGCTTCAAATCATATCAAATTCCTCCTAAATCACCTCCAAATAGCCTAAAAATCTTATTCTAGCCTATTAATTAATCCTAGTTGATTAATTAAATCATCTCCAACTCCCATGAGTTGTTGATTCCTCTAATCAAGCTTAACAAGTCTAAATATACTTTATCCTTTATCCCACATTCATTGGGATTCAAGCTTCTCCCAAATGGGAAAGCTATATAAAGGACCTTCCTACATCCTTCACACCTTACACCTTTACAAACAATATACTTTTTCTAGTATTTCATATAAGACATATGATCAATATCCTTCTCCATTATTTGGAATAGCTAATTCATCTTGTGCATCCATTCTACCATTCTTGAGTAGAAAGGAAGATCCAAGATTGTCCTTGTAGCAATTTCTTGGTGAGATCATTCCCTCTCTTTGGTAATCAAACACACAAATTTGATTACTCATGATCTAAAGAGGCTCGTGTTGTAGAGTAATCATACATTTTATCAGGAATGGTAAGCAAGTAGATGATTTCCTTCATGTTCTTTAATTTATTAACTAGTTCCGTTAAGTTTTAATCATGATGTACTTAGTAAATTAACTTTGTTTAGAAGTTACTTGGGGTTAGTTTCTTTGATATAGCTTAGTTAATTTAGTATGAACGAAATATAAAGTAGAGTAAATTTTTTTGTCCATCACTCCCCAAATCATAAATATCATATAACTTTATTAAACTTGGAACATGAATACATTCAATAGTACTAGTCATTAGAAAAAAACATCCACTATGCTCATCTGGTCATTTTTAGTAATCACCTCTTATTAAATTGGCCCTAGTGAATATGAGGAGTTCATGAGTGTATTGAATATATTAAGGAAAACTCATTCATGTTACCAAAATGAGTTTAAATAATTGGTTAATTGAACAAAAAGGTTGGGAAAGGACTTTTTTATAAAATTTCTTCATCGTAATAGACATCTAGGAAAGATGTTAGACCTATAATTGTTAAGTTTTTGACTCATGAAACAATGGTTGCTCACAAAGCTAAAGGGTTTTATTATAGTTATTATGAACAATACACTCCAAAATAAATATGTATTCTTGTGTGTGTGTGTGTGTGTGTGTGTGTGTGTGTGTGTGTGTGTTGAGGCACCTTCCATGACTAACTTATTTTCCAACTTAGATGAAAATCTCAAAAGATGAACAACCCGATCAAATTTGTATGATTGACTATTTTTCCCTTGAAATTTTAGTACATGCATAATCTAAGACCACAACCCCCAAATGATAAAAACATTAGGTGTAGTCTTTTATTTACCACTATATTGTTATGCATGATGACACCTCATTCAAACATATCTAAATGCCCACCAAAAGTGAGTGAACCTAATAGGTCCCTCCTTTTTATGTACTTGTTAAGATGTTAGCATGTATATTAATCATTACCAAATAACAAAGAAAAAAATGTAAGTATAGATTTGTGCATATACTATATCATGAGCTTATAATGGAAACACATGTAATAAGGAAACATAACAGATCAGATAACCACTAAGATCAATTATACTATGTAATCACCATATTTAGATACATCAATTACCATAATCCATTATAATAAATTCTTACATAATATAAGTTGAACACATCACCATAACTAGGCGTTGGAACATGTGTAAGCATCAAATCCTAGTCCATAACCTTGCATACAAATACTCTTAGCACTTAGACATGAACTATAGGACATCATAATGGTACCCCATTAATTACATACACACACACACACACACACACACACACACACACACACACACACACACACACACACACACACACACACACACACACATGGGGGTGGAGAATTTCCCTTCACTTTGCTCATGCATCCTCAAAATAGACCACATGCTCAAAATAGACTACATGTATGCTTTTGCATGTCAACTAATAATAAATTATCATATAAATAAGACTTGATTTAATCCTATTAATAGCTCAATCCATGCATGCCATTTCATCTTCATACTACATGTGCTTTATCCTAAAAATTATTATTTTTGCAAAGACTCCATCTTGCTTTTTCTATATTTAACCCGAATCGCTTGCAAAATCACCTAAATCCTAGAATTTTTCCTCTTGGGCATGCTCCTTCGCATGCCATTTTACCATTCCTTGCACATGTACACGCTCCCCACTTTCACACCCCATGTCCCCACGTGTTGTTCATACTTAGCCATTTTTTCAATCTAACATTGGGATAATTGAAAGTTCATTTCTTAACCATCATCATTGGCTTTAGAAGCATTCACAACTTCATTAAATGAGGGTGACCAAATAGGTAGAAACAAATTTGAGATTATGGTAGCTAAAAGAGGAACATTAGCTTACTAGATAAAATTTCAGGATTTCTAGTTTTCGGTGGGTGATTATAAGCTCAAATTATACATGTTCAAACTTTTAGTAGGTAGATGTAACATCATATTAGGTCCTCAGTAGATTCAACTGTAAGACCCATCATATGGAATTTTACTAAATCATGGATATAATTCACAATGTAGGAAAATAATACACCTTAATATGAATGGGAGGAGGAACCACTCAAGTAAATATTTCTTATTGTATGGAGAAATTGGTCTAAAAATATTCCTCAAGTGTGGTGGATCAAGCTGTTTTTAGTTAACATGATAGAAATAAGGACATCCACAATACCTTAAAAAATATAACTATTTTTTCATAAGCACTCATAGTCTTTTCAAGAAATTCTTGGATTACTACCACAATAATCCAAGGACCATGTTATATAACTATTTATTTCATGTCAATCAGCCACCTAACACCCACCTATATCATTAACCTTAAATTCTAAAAATTGAAATAAAAAATATGGTCAAGAAATTTTTGGATAAGGTTATTTAGTGAAATATGAGTCCATATGTCTCTTTGGTGCTCCTTGTTCACAAGAAATATAGGTCATGAAATATATGTGTGAATTTTTAAGAATCAAACAAATTAAAAATGAAGGAACATTCCTAATTTTTGAGATTTATGAATTAAATAAATATTCTCATAGGTCCAACTTATGGGTAAGTGCACCAAGTTGGGGGCTAAAAGGGGGTCTTAAGTGGACGCATTTTTTTGAAAAATAAAAAACTTCAACTTGTACGAGTTTTTTTGAAATAGTTACACTCAAAATTGGAAGATGTTGTATAAACATGAATTGTAGCATTTTGAGTCTAGTTTCTAAGCTACTAAATTTTATTGAAAATAGATAAGTTCAAGTGGGTCAAATAACTAAAATACCAACAGGAGCTCCTATTTTTGTTAAAAAACATAACAAAGTGACTTTCTTACCCCCACCATTTTTTGAGCGTCATTTAGTATTTTTGAAAACCCTTTGGTAGAAAGATATCTAGGAGCATCTAGTTTGGGATATATTTTTGTAAATATTTTTTTAGCGAGTATTTATTTTTATGATTTTTCTAGTACAAAAATTTAAATTTAAAAACATAACGAAGCTCCAACTGTGCCCCCACCCTAACTACCTCAAAAATATCAAAAATTAGATTTTTTTTGAATGTGTATAGAATTTGGCCTAGTTTGGGCTAGTATAATTTTTTTCAATTTTGATGAGCCAAAAAAAAGTTATACAACAAAAGATAGACATGTTTAAACTTCAAAAATAGCTATAAAAAGGCATTGTTAGAAAATAAATAATATGGAAACCTTATATTAGTCAGAAAATTTGAAAAATTATATTTTTAGAAAGTAGATAGTCTGATCTATGTCGTGGTATAATGTTTTATAAATGAATCGATCATTTTATGTCGATTTATGATGGAGGAAGAGAGATTTTTGCATTTTCTTGCAAAAACACGTGGTTTGTTGTGTTTGTGTAGGTCCATGCCTCAGGCTTGGGAATCCAAACCGGATCCCAAGCCTTGAGGCATGGCTTGGAAAAAGTGAAAATGCAAAACACATATGTGTTATAATGCATACACACTATAACACATACGTGTTCTTCATAGTATAAACATTGTATGTATTTTTGGCATACTACTATTTACCTTTATAAACATAGTATAATAAGTTTTTCATTTATTATTATTTATATTTTATTATTTCTTATACTTTAAATTTATTTTTGTAAATATAAGAAATTAGGGTCACTCTACACCTTATGGAACTAGTCTCATGCTCCATGAGTCATGATTTAGGAGATAGTTTTTTATAGTATAATCTGGTCAATACATAGGTAATTTTTAGGATTTCAGCATTCAGCCTAAAGCTTTTAGTGTTTAAATTCTACAATCAAAACCATAAACCCTAAACATTAAACCCTAGGCCATAAACCTAAACCCTAAACCTTAAACCCTTAACCATAAACCCTAAACCATAAACCTTGAACCATGATCCCTAGACCCTAAACCCTAAACCTTAAACATTCAGCCCTTACCCATGAGCCTTAAACCCTAAACCTTGAGCCTTAAGCCCTAAACCCTGATCCATAAGCCCTAAACCCTAAGCCCTAAACCATGAACCATGAGCCCTAAATGCTAAACCCTAAACCGTAAAAATAAATCCTAAACTATAAACCCCGACCCTTGACCCCTAAACCCTAAACATTAAACACCAAATCCTAAACCCTAAATCATAAAACCTAAGCCTTGAACCTTACACCCTTATCTCGAGCCCTAAAATCTAAACTCTAAACCATAAACCATGTACCCTAAGTCCTAAAGCTGAAACCCTAAACCCCGAGCCCAAAACCATAAAACCTAAACCGTAAGCCCTAAATGTTAAATCCTAAACCCTAAAATCTAAACCTTGAACCCTAAACCATGAACCCTAAACCCTAAACCCTAAACTATAAAACTTAAACCCTAAACCCTAAACTATAAACCTTAAACCCTAAACCGACCCTTAAACCCTAACCATAAACCCTAAAAACTAAACCATAAACCATAAACTCTAAACCTAAACATTAAACCCTAAACCATAACCCCGAACCTTGAACCCTAAACCATGATCCCTAAACCCTAAACCATGATCCCTAAACCCTAAACCACTGAACCATATTTCATCAATATTTCTTAGTTTCATGACTAGAACCATCAATGAGTCTTCTTGTACAACTACCTTGTTTATGAGAGGTGGGACAAGTAACTAAATGGATATGACATCTACCTTGTGCCTTACAATGCATATTACACACCTCTACTAAACTTGTTTCTCCCCACATGTACTTACACTCTTTAATGTAAATTTCTTCACACTTTGAAACAAACTTCACATTTCTCATATTTCCATATATGGTATTATGCAAGCTATGATGACTCATTGGAAGCTAAAAAAAAATAACCATCGCAAAAAAAAATTAATCTCAAAGGAAACAGAAGAAACATAGAGAATATACCAATGCAGAGGTGTAGGATCATAACCAAATTTCTTGTAGTATCCTCTGCTTTGGAGAAAGAGAAATCTCTTTTACTTGGAATGGATAAAAAATTTGACAGAACTTCTTGAAGTGTTTAAAATAAGCATAGCAATAGGGAATGTATAAGAACACAAAGGGGTTATCAATCACCTAGTAAATATTTCTTGTTTAGTTCTAAATGGGAGTCACTTGGCCTATAACCTAGTGACCTTCCATTCATTGATAATTTCTTCTATGATAAACCCATGGATGCTTTCAAAAGTGCCTTAAAAAAGATAGGGGTAGTCATCAAACCTAGTGAAGTGTGTGATGTGATTTCTAAACAACTTGAAATTCATACAGATTTAGAGGTCATAACATGAATTTACAAATATCTCTATCATTATAAATGGAAGCCAAGTAACAGTATCTCCATGTATCCAAGGATTGAGGACTACTGGGGTCTGTGGAAGGATTGGAAATTCAAGAATCTAACATTTCCCTCCTTCAAAATATCAACAGATGAAAGACATCGAATTGTGATGACTCTCTTTGAATGTTTTGCCTATGAAGTCGATGAACCCTTTTCAATTGAATACTCTTTGTCAATACTAATAAGAATGGGTAAGACACAGAACATTACAGTGAGTGAAATATTTCCCATGTGATGGGAAAAAGAAGATAGCTATATTGGGTAATATTTATTTATACTAAATTGTTCTTAGATATCTGGCATTTGCCTCCTTCAAAATATCAACAGATGAAAGGCATCAAATTATGATGACTCCCTTTGAATGTTCTACCTACAAAGAAAATGAACCCTTTTTAGTTGAATACTCTATCAATACTAATAATAATGGGTAAGACACATAACATTATAGTGAGTGAATGGGTGAACCTAAACCCTGAGCACTAAACCCTACGCCTTAAACCATGAGCCCTAAACACTAACCCCTAAACCCTAACCCCTAAACACTAAAAACTAAACCATGAGCCTTAAACCCTAAACCCTAAACCATATTTCCTAAACCCTATACCTTAAACCTTAAACCATAAACCTTATACTCTATACCATAAACCCTAAATTCTTAATCCTAAACCCTGAACCCTAAAACCTAAATTGAAAACCTTGAGCCCTAAACATTAAACCCTAATCCTTAAAATATAAAATATAAACCCCCAACCATCAACCCTCAACCCTCAACTATACACCCTAAACCCCAAACCCTTAACCCTAAACTCTAAACCCTAAATCCTAAACACTAAACCCTATTTTTACTACCTAGAACCCTAATCCCTAAACCCTAAGTCCTAAACCCTAAACTCTAAGCCTTAAATTCTAAACCCTAAACCCTCGACCATAAAACCTAAACCCTAAACCTTGAGCCCTAAACCCTAAGCCCTAAGCCCTAAACATTAAACCCAAATCCAAAACCATAAACCACGAACCCTCAAACCTAAGGCCTTAACCCTAAACCCTAAAAACTAAACCCTAAATTATGATCCCTAAACCGTGAACCCTTAACCCTAACCCCTAAACCCTGAACCCTAAACCCTAAACCATGAGCTCTGAACCCTAAACCCTAAACCCTAAAACTCGAACCCCGAGTCCAAAAACCTAAACACTAAATCCTAAACCATAAACCCTTAGCCCTAAACCCTCAACCTTGAGCCATGAGCCCTAAACCCTAAACCCTAAAACACGAGCCCTAAACCTTAAACCCTACACCCTAAAACACAAACTCTAAATAATGAGCCCAACACCTAAACCTTAAAAATTAAACCCTAAACAATAAATCCCTAAACCCTAAACCGTAAATTGTAAACCTTAAAACCTAAACCTTAAATTCTAAACACTAAACCCTAAATCCTAAACTATGAAACCTAAACCCGAACCTTTTACACAAAACCCTATACCCTAAACATTGAGTCCTTAACCCTCAACCCTAAACACTAAACCCTCAACCTTGAGGCCTAAACCTTAAACCATAAAGCTTGATTCCTAAACCCTAAAGCATGAGCTCGAACCCTAAACCATAAACCATAAACCCTAAACCCAAAAACATAAACCCTAAACACTAAATCCTAAACCCTAAACCCTTATCTCTAAACCCTAAACCCTAAACCCTTTGTTAGGAATACTTGTTTAGTGCTCACATTATTTAGATGTGTTTATTATATTTACATATTGGTGAATATAATAATGTGGAGTAAATGAGTTGTAATAACAACTCATATAGTTATTTGAATGTGATTTGGTTGTTAAACCAAATTCACGTAAATAAGAAATGTGAGGAGTGTTGTTAGAACAACCTCCTAGAAAATAGGATCAATCTCTCCTATTTATTTGTAATATCTTGTACGAAGTAAATACAGGAAAGTTTTCTATGTGATAATCTGCTGTAGCTTTTATATTTGGTATCAGAGCGTGTATGGGCCTGTGAGAATGAATGAGGGGCAATGACATTTCTTTCTTCCGATTGCCCCTGTGGATGTGAGACCAAGTTTTATAGAATGAGTTTACATTAATAGCAGGAACCGACTTCAACATCCATGAATTTTCATGCATTCAGATTGATTTGTCTACCTACACAGATCTTCCCTTCATCTTCTGTTTATTGTGTGAATAATAGAGATGCAGTCCATGTACGAGTTGTGCATAGTGTTGAGTAAACACCGTTTATAGCCTGCTGCACATTCATATGCATGAAGTTCTAGATCTATGTGCCTTGTAGTGCCTATTCATCCAATTCTATATATTTTCTCTATGGTGTTTTAAAATACGGGAACGCCGTTCTGTTGGCACTATTTATTGCGGAAATTCTGATCAACCAAGACGGTGTGCTGGACCTTGATTCGTAGATTGGTGGAAGGATCCACTGAAAATGTGGGCGTGTGGAGATGTACGCATTATCATTTGAGCGTGGATTGGTTCTTTTGCAAGCAATATATCTTTGTGCATTGAGATGCTTTCGCCTACCCAAAGCTGGCCCTTATAATCTCTGTGGTGAGTAGATTCTTTATAACATATCTTCTCAAGATATTATCATGTTAAGTTAATGTGGTTGAAACTCACATGTCAGCGTGAGATGCATTCCAATGTATGCATTGCCTTAAATCCAGACTATGAGATTCCACGTATCGCTCAAGGGTACATCCATCAAGAATTAGAGAAAGACATATATTTGATCTATCTACCTGCATAGTCCCATAAGTTCTTATTCAAAGAGCTAAATGTTTTTATTCGATTCACTTGTGAGATCTCCATTCATTGGATAACTGAAATTCGATCCACATTGGTCTTAGTTTGAGCATTGAAAAAGGTAATATATGTTCTAATGCATGTTTATTACCAACGTGTAAATTACATGTGGTTTTTATTGAAGGGACTGTACATGTATTTTGGGTACAACCGACAGTGCAAATATTTGGTTTTGGAATAATCTTTGGTTTGACTCACTTCTATAGCGGTAGATATTTTAAACATTCCTCTATATCGGAATTACATCAGTCTTTCCCGTGCATGGTTGACACTTCTATACAGAATTGGATTATTTACAATTCTCTTCTCATCTGAATTCACCCTCGACAAGTGCATCCTCCACTTGATCCGTTGGAGCCTCTTGGAATTTAAAAAATAAAGTGTTTCACATTATAGGAGGAATACCATATAATAAACAATGTACAAACAAATGAGCTTCATATCCAAACCCGACTGAGCTAGCAACATTTTGATGGAGGAAGGAGGCAACAGAGGAAGGAGGTTGAACAACGACCTCTCATTAGTTACCAATGATGGGGCCACGCAAAATTTGTGGTGGCATATGTATGGTGTGAGTATATGATTTTCAGTATGGTTTCCATTTTATTAGTGTGCTTTAGTTTGCAATGTTCCTATTACTTTGAGTGGTGGGATGTATTGTCAATACTGGAAAAGAATTGTATAAGAGAGCAGAAAACTATGGAGATCCTCTAACTACAAAGATCCTCTGACTATTGTACGTCATTGGAAGATGGTCGGCTAGTGAATATGTTCACCCGCAATGGTGACCATGTGCAACAAGATCAAGATATCAAGATCTAGTTAGTATGATATAATACAATACATTTTTCCCTTTCTGATTTCTTATTTGGAATTTCACATTGTGGGGGAATACATACCAATTTTCCATTCCCATTTTGTACGAAACGACTTAGTGAAGGAAAGCTTCAAGTGGTAGTGGCAGTTTTCTATGTTGTTTAGATTGAGTGGTAGCGATCAATGACAGAGACTACAATTAAGAACATTACGATTCTTATAGGAAGTAATGTGAAATATTTTCAGTATATCTTCTATTGTGTGGTTTTGTAATATGCAAGTTGTGTTTCTTACATTATTCCTTGATGTATAAGCATAGTGGTGAATAGTAGCACCAGAGTAAGTTAGTTCATGGATCTTGAAAGGGTTTGTGGGAGGATCCAGAAAACCACCTAAGGTCGATAGTTGATGAGATTCCTATCACGTCAAGGTTTGTGGTGAGCCTGTTTAAAACCATGGAAGGAGAGAGAATTTCTTTTAGATCAAGGTCATGAGTCACAGAGTTGGACATTGCACAGGGGTGAGCATACTGCAGTTGAGAGTGTGGATTTTTTTCTACCATGTTTGCACTAAGGGGGGGAATGTTAGGAATACTTGTTTAGTGCTCACATTATTTAGATGTGTTTATTATATTTACATATTGGTGAATATAATAATGTGGAGTAAATGAGTTGTAATAACAACTCATAAAGTTATTTGAATTTTATTTGGTTGTTAAACCAAATTCATGTAAATAAGAAATGTGAGGAGTGTTGTTAGAATAACCTCCTAGAAAATAGGATCAATCTCTCCTATTTATTTGTAATATCTTGTATGAAGTAAATATAGGAAATTCTTTTATGTGATAATCTGTTGTAAATTTTATACCCTCAACCTTGATCCATGAGCCCTAAACCATAAACCCTAAATACCTGAGTCATAAAACCTAAAACTTAAACCATAAACCCTAAACCTTAAAGTCTAAATACTAAACCCTAAACCCTAAACTATGAAACCTAAACCCTGAGCCCGAAACCCTAAACCCTAAATCCTAAACCCTTAACCCTTAACCCTGAGCCATAAACCCTAAACTATGAAATATAAACCATGTTCCCTAAACCCTAAACTTTGAGTCCTAAACCCTAAACCTTGAGCCTTGAACCCTAAACCCTAAAACCTAAATCATAAACCTTGACCCAAAGGAAAGTCCTAATAAGATCATTCAATGTGTTTCAGTGTGTAGGGAATAGTGTCTAAGGTGATTGATCAAATAATTTATTTTTAATGAGAGACTACTTCCTCGAAGGCCTAAAGTGAGGATCTCATTTTAGTAAGAAGTAGACAAACATCATAGAGCTGATTTGTGGTCACTAAAGTGAATTATGGACCAAATTTCAATATTAGTACCATTTCAAGTAGTGTTATGGCCAAAATCCAATTGAGAAGGTAAAAAAACCTATAAAACGACTATATGTTTTCACAAAATAAAGACTGAATATAATATATATGGCCTAAAAGTTTTATGTCATTGTTGAAATTCTAAAAATGAGTAAGTACTGACCATATTAGATTTTGAAAAACTATCTTCTAGATTATAACTGTTAGAGCTATGGGACCACTTCCATCAGGTGCAGAGTGACCCTAACTTATTATATTTACTAAAATAAATTTAAAGTATAAGATAGAAATCTTATACTTTATTATTTCTTATACTTAACATTTATTTTAGTAAATATGGCTCCTCCAGGCCCTCCTAAACTTAATAGAGCTCAAAACATGTATGCGTTTCATGGAACTTGAAATGCATATGCATTATAATGTGTACGCATTTTAGGTTCGTGAATTCCCGAGCCTAGGAAAACATAACATGATCACGTTATTGCAAAACGTGATCGCATTATTGCAAAATGTGATCGCGTTTCATTCATTTTTCGGGTTTTTGTCCATTATTTGGCCCCCCAACTTGGTGCAATTACCCTTATTTTATAATTTAAACCATATGTCATGATACCATCAAATTCTCTTACAAGAAGATGATATACCTAAGATATATTTTTAATACCATGATGACAATAAACATTTATGGTGATTCTTTTTTGTCTAAAAAATGCATTGTCAAAATTATAGATCTTAATGAATAAAATTTTTACACCTTTTCTTCACAATTTCATTTGGTATTTTAATGATTACATCCTACTCTTAAAAACATGTGGGAATATCACCTTGTTCACCTATACCACACCATGTAGATTCTCTCCAAAAATTAATTATATTCAAAGCACTAGGGATTACATTTTTGAATTACAGAGGTGGAATGTTATGGTCACATTGTTTTAGTAAAAGAGGTTAATGTGGATCCCAACAACATTGATTTTTTTTTTTTTCAAAGCTAAATACCTCAAAATTCTTCAATAATTTTAAGGTCATATTATCTATTACTAACAAATAAATATCCACAATAAGATTGCATCTCCATTGACAACCATGATACATAAAAATGATTTTTCATGGTTTCCACTTGTAAATAATTCCTTCCAATTACTCAAATGAGACATGTTTACCGCTTTGGTACTTACCATTCCATATTTCTCAAAGCCTCTCTTCTTTGAAATTGATGTTTGTAGGACAAGTATTGGACTAGCATTGATGTAAGAAGGTAGATATTTGGAATTTTGTGACAAGGATTGGGTGAGAAATAATATAAAAATAAATGTCAATTGTTCTCCATGTAGTAGCTCACTAGTGACCATATATATTGTGTCAATTCTTCTACAACAAAAATAATCATCATATCCCGAAGTATTGTATAGAATAATGCGTATCATCATTAGAATAAAAAAGTAAGTTCTTAACTCTTGGGGTATAAATATGTAACTATATAAAATAATGGAAAAGAAAATAAGGTGGTTGATTCCCTAACTAGTTAATTATAAGAATAAGGGACCATTTATTCCTTATTCTTACGAACATCTAATTAGTGAAAGGAGGTCTAACTAGAATGGAAAAAATATGCACCATCTCAAAACTCACAATTGATCCTAAAAATAATTAGGGTTACTCTTGGTATGGAAGTTTATTTTTCTATTAAGGATGGATTATCTTCTCTCAAAATTAAAATATTTGGAAGAAACTATTCAATAATTATATACATCACCTTCTACAAGTAATTCTATGTTTCTAAAGGCCTATGCATGGATCAAAATAAAATTCTTTTGGAATGGAATGAAATAATATATTAAATAATTTGTAGTGGAATATGATACAATTTAGTTTTAGAAAGGATGGTGTATGGACTCCTAATACTATCCAACTATTATTGATTCCCATTGTAATGTAGACATATGTATTTATGGAATTGATTGATGGGTTTCCTAAGTCTAATGGGAAATCAATGATCATTTTCATAGTTTACCAATTGTACAAATATGCCTATTAGGCCATCTTTCCAATACTTCCATAGTCATTGAAATATACATTGATCAAAATAATTTAGAATATGATAATCCCTCTTCCATTATTTGAGGTTTTGATCCCTCTTTTACTAAAACCTTTTTGTGGGAATTGTTTAAATAACATGTGACACAACTCAAAAAGAGATTATCATATAACATTATCATAATGATGGAAATAATAGATATTGGTAATAATAAATTGGAGACATATGTGTTGTTTTGAGTTGGAAAAAAATAATTTCTTAACTAAGTGGATCTCTCTTACTAAATTGTGGTATACAAGTACTTACCAAGCTTAAACAAATATGATGCCTTATGAAGTTCTATATTTCTATCCACCGCTATATATAATATCCTACCTTTAGGTATCTTCAAGATGTAGGTAATTTATTATACTTTATGTTAATGAGAAACTCTAATACATGCTCTAAATGACAACATGTTATAAGCTCAAAATGGGATGATGCAACAAGAATACAAACAACATTCAAAATACATTATTGCTTTCATGGATGTTTTGTTTTTACGAACTTGACCAAACAAAAACATTTCATTGAAGATAAAATATAGTAAAAAATTACCACCATAATTCTATAGACCATAGCAATTTTTACAAAAATTGGTAGCATGGTATGCAAATCAAACCTACTCCATCTTACAAGATTCATCCCATTTTTCATCTATCCTTTTTAAAGAAGGTCATGTTATCCAAAATTCACCCCCCAGGGTAAATTTTGATAGCATGCATCAAATTACTTAGTCCCAGGAAAATAAATTGATTCAGGGCCAAAAAATCAATTTTCTAGGGTCCCCTCAGAATTTTTCTAACTCTCCTATCCGGGTTGAAAAGAGCAAGTTACGAGAAAAGGTGAAAAGGCTGCAAAGAGGCTCGAGCCGAGAAAAAATCACGAAAAATGGCTAAGTCCTTGTCCTAGGACAATGTGGGACATTTGGGACGCCAAGGCATGGATCGGCCGAAAAGCCTGCAGGCGGCCCAAGCAGCAAAAGGACAAGTGGGACAAGAGTGCGCGAAGGACCCGAACCGGCCGGTTCACCCGAAACAGACAACTGTAGCACCGGGACAGTCAGACCAGAAGGACGCGCGGGGCGCGAGAAGCCGATCCGGCCGAAAGAGGAAGAAAAATGACTAACTGCTGAGCGGGACAGTTTGGGACAAGAGTACGTGAAGTACGCGAACCGGCCGGATCGGCCGAAATGAGAACAAACAGTCTGGAAGCAATTGGGACATTTGGGCCGTGATGACGCGAACCACCAGTTCGCCCAAACAGAAGAAAGTTAAATCTTTGGGACATCCGGACGAAGGGACGCTTGGATCGTCGAAGGAGACGAAAGCCAATCAAACAACACCACGTGTCATCAGCCAAATGAGGGACAAGGAAGCCCATTTCAGGTGGATCAGAAGTTTTTGGCCCATGCAGTTTGGGACATCTGGGACATAAAGACGCGAAGGGCGCGAAAGAGCCGAAAGGGCCGAGAACCAACCAGATCACGACACGTGTCGCAGGGGAATGAGTCCAAAGGTCAAAGGGAAAATTTTGAGGGCTCATCTTGAGCCAATCAAAAGAGGACACGTGTCCTATGGAACAGGGAATGCGGAGCTCGGGAAGGAGTTAGAGAATTTGGCATGAGTTTTGGCCGAAAAGCTAAAAGCCAAGGTTTGCCCCGCGCCCCTATCAGCCAATCAATGCATGCCACGTGTCCAAGTTTAAGGGGCCCACAAGGAAATTTCAAAAGAAAGCCCGCCAAAAAGTAGAGGAGAGAGAATCACGCGACCAATCAATGCGTGCCACGTGTCATCCAGGTGGCAGAGTGCGGGAAAGATTTCAAAACATGTTTTCACCTGTTTTGTGCCCTAAATCTTCAGACCTCCATATCTTTCGATCCAGAGCTCGGATTTGCACGTTCTTTATATCAACGGAAAGCTTATGAAATTCTCTACACGATTATGGGGTCAATCTTGTGTTTTGGTGTAGTCTGGAGGAGAAATTTGAGAAACAGCTCTGACGCGTGATCATGGCCAGAAGCGACGTTTCAACAACCAGTTTAATGCACATGGGTCGCATTCTTCTTCAGCACGGCCAGAAGTGACATTTCAGCGACCAAATTAATGTAGAATGGGTTACATTCTCCTCCAAATTGGTCAAAGATGGTAGGGTATGGGTTGGTAAGGTTCCCCATGTCGTTTTAATGCATCTGCAGTCAATGAGGAATGGGCTTGCATGTTTTCCCACGTTTCTGTCCCCTGGGCTCGACCCATGCAATGTAAAAGCAGATTTGGCTCAAAAAGAGATAACAAGTTATTCATCTTTTCTGCTCTGCCCTCCCTTCTTTTCTTCTCTAGGGTTGAAAATGGAGTTCGAACCTCCTCCCTTGCTCTGTAATGGCATTTTTGCCTTTTACTATTGAAATGATGTTCTGTGTAAACTTCTCGGAGCAATAAAACGTGTATTGTGATGTATCTGTCCATCCTTGCTCATTTTTGCTTGTTCTCTTCTTGCCTCTCTTCATTGCGGGAATTTGTGCATGTTTGAACATTCATTGCAGAGTTTGTACTTTGTGTTCATGGAGTTTTGGGACATTTTCTGTGTGAAATCTATCCTTGGGTTTGTGATGCTTTTGTCCATCCTTCCCATTGCTCACCTCTCTTTGTTCCATGGAAGCTTTGATAGATGTTCAACATTCTCCTTCTCTGGTGTATCACTGTTTTAGTGTAGGCTTTTGTTGTTTTTCCCTTCTCTCTCTCTCTCTCTGTCTCCTTGGCATGGTTAGATTAGGATTAGATTAGCTTTCCTGCATTGGAATAGCTTGTGGCAGGTAGTTTAGGAGCAGGAACCAACCTTCTCTGGAGATTCCTTTGTCATTTTACAGGTCCCACACTTGGAGAAAGGATTCAATGTTGTGCAATCACAATGGATGCCTGAGTGATCAACCTAGAAGCCTGATCTCGCATCCGTAAGTGCTTTGTGATTTTGTGCTTAACAGTTTTGGCACGCCCGGTGGGACCTTAGAGGTCTTCCACTTCATCTTTTACAGGTTGGTGTGTTCCTGTGAAGATTTCAGCCTTTGGAGGCACTTACAAACACATCTGGCGACTCCATCTGATCAACAACCCATCCCTGAAGTTGCAGACCTTCCTTTCCATTCATTTTCCATTCATCCTTCTTTCCATCTCTTTCATTTTTTCATTCTATGAAGTTGTGCAATCATGACTTCATTTCCATCATGGAATTCACATCAAGAACAGCAGTATATCACACCTCCAACATGTTTTACAAATCCTCCAAATCAGCATTTTGAGTAGATTCAAGATCAGTATGCATACACATATGAGCAGCAGTGCCAAAGTCAGTTTGGCTATGAAGCTTGCCAAGAGCAAGGGTGTGCATAAAATGAAGACCATCAGATCCAAGATGTTGGTCTGTTGGAGAAGATCCAAAAGATGGAGGAAAAGATGGTGCAGTCCAGAGCAACAGCTCAAATGAGAGCTTTCGGGATCGGTTACAGGACTCCTTGTCCATGGGGAGGCCCTTTTCCAAGACACTTCAGCCCTCAAGAGAAGCTGGACTTCATGATAAAGATGCTGCCCCAACTTGCACAATGGACAACAGAAATAGAGGCCTATACATTCGGTGTTGAACAACCTTGTCAATGGGTAAGTTCTACACCATCATCTATTTTTCTCTTCCCATTACTCAAGCAGCATCATCTCATTTGGACTTGCAAATTTTAAACTCTCCATCTGCTGTCCCAAATGTTGATCCCATGTCTCCACCTCTCAGTCTTCCACCACACCTCAATTCTTCTTTCCTTTTTCCTTCCAAACAGTCATCCTCTCCACAAGAGCTAAATGAAATCCCCCCTCCTCTAAAGAAACAAGATATTTCATCTCCTTCACCACCACAAAAAATTTCCAAATCAATTGAGTTTCAACCTATCCCTCCTCTTGCATTCCCAATTTCATGTGGGGAAGAAGAAATTGCAAAAATCAGTCATCAAGGACAGCAAGAAGAGGAGCCCAACAGAAAAGAAATGACAGACGACTTGAAGGTTTGGGCTGCCAAGTTTGGGATGACAAAGATCCCCTTGATGGTTAAGCCTACAGAAGAGGCTAAGGTTGGAGAACAAATGGTGGTCAGGACTAATTCTGTTGCAGCAGAAGAAGAAGATCTTGCAGTCCCAACTTGTCCTCTAGAGCAGCAGATTGAAGAGTTTGACTTGACAAACTTCATGCTGGAGGAGGAGTTCAATCAAGAGCAAGATTGTCTTCAAACAGTAGAGGAAGGAGAAGTTGCTCCAAATCCAAAAGAAGAGGAGCACAATCTAGCTGTGGAAGAGAAAAGTGCAGATCCAAGAGCTTTGAGCACAAACCAGGCTACAGGAGAACCTTCAGTTCTTCTTTCTACTTCACCTCTCCCAAGTTCCAGTGCTGAAGAGGAGTTTGACCTCTCAAACTCAATGTTGAAGGGAGAAAGAAACCATGGTGGTCAAGTTACAGATCAAGAAGACACCATGGAGGAAGTTGAGCATTTACAGCAGGACAACCATGAGGTAGTTTATCTGTCAGATTTGGAGGACTGTTTTGATGGAGAAGAGCCGGTTGAGTTTCCACCATTCTCTCTTTCATCATCCATCTTCCAAACACAAGAGCCTGCTGTCATGGAGGAGAGTATTCATTTGCAGCAACCTGCATCTTATAGAAGCTCTTTGGAACCAAGATTGGAAGATTTTAATCTTTCATGTCCTTCATTGGAGGAAGAGAAAGGGCAGAGGAATTTCGCCATTTCTTCCACATCATCCATTCAAGAAGGTCCGCAAGAAGACTCCATTCTTGGAGTTGAAAATCAGGGAAATGGGCATACTCAAAGGATCAGACCTTGCCCAATCAGGTATTTGGCTTCATTGGAGCCAAAGGAGAAGTCACAACCAGTCATGCTTGCTTCTGAGCATGAGGGTGAGCTACAAAGTACCAAGGATCAGCTGTCATACCTCTTCAATCCAAACGCAGAGCAACTAAAAGAGGTATTGAATTTGCCTTCGGTGATACCTTGATGATTTGGGTGGAAGAACAGACTTCTTGTTGATTTTCCACTCATCCTAACAGCCATGATCAGCTCCAAATCAATTGCATGGCTGCCACTTTTGAGAAAGGGAAGCTATTTCTCACAACCAATTGCAGGGTTTGTTTAGCTTGCCTTTGCTCCCGATTCTGATGAGAGTAGGTAGGTTTGCTTTCGGTAGAAGAAGTGCTTGTGCACACACTGCATGTTCCATTTGGAGCATGTATGATTTTCAGTTCTGTACATAGTTGTGATCTTGCTGGTTCGCTCTTGCTGATTCGTTTGAGTGGCATTTTGGTGAGAACAACTCTATGTCCGGTGGGTTTCAAGTGGCTCAGAGGAGGTTTTCAAAGTTCAGATCAGTTGTAGGTTACAACTCGGGACTCCTTGCCCAATGGATGCTTCAGCAATGGTAACTTCATCTAGCAGGTAGATGACCCCGCTGAGTCACCAAATTGTTATCCAAAATTCACCCCAGGGTAAATTTTGATAGCATGCATCAAATTCCTTAGTCCCAGGTGCAAATAAATTGATTCAGGGCAAAAATTCAATTTTCTAGGGTCCCCTGAATTTTCTAACTCTCTGTCGAGGTTGAAAAGAGCAAGTTCTAAGAAAAGGTGAAAAGGCTGCAAAGACAGAGCTCGGGCAGAAAAAATCACGAAAAATGGCTAAGTCCTTGTCCTAGGACAATGTGGGACATTTGGGACGCCAAGGCGCGGATCGGCCGAAAAGCCTGCAGGCGGCCCAAGCAGCAAAAGGACAAGTGGGACAAGAGTGCGCGAAGGACCCGAATCGGCGGTTCGCCCGAAAGCATAACAATATAGCACCGAGATAGTCGGACCAAAAGGATGCGCGGGGCACGAGAAGCCGATCCGGCCGAAAGAGGAAGAAAAACGACTAACTGCTGAGCGGGATAGTTCGGGACAAGAGTACGTGAAGTACGCGAACCGGCCGGATCGGCCGAAATGAGAACAAACAGTCCGGAAGCAATTGGGACATTTGGGCCGTGATGACGCGAACCGGCCGGTTCACCCGAAACAGAGAAAGTTCGTACTGGGACATCCGGGACGAAGGGACGCGCGGGACGCGGATCGCCGAAGGAGCCGAAAGCCAATCAAACAACGCCACGTGTCATCAGCCAAATGAGGGACGAGGAAGCCCATTTCGGGCGGATCAGAAGTTTTTGGCCCAAGCAGTTTGGGACATCCGGGACATAAAGACGCGAAGGGCGCGAAGGAGCCGAAAGGGCCGAGAACCAACCAGATCATGACACGTGTCGCAGGGGAAAGAGTCCAAAGGTCAAAGGGAGAATTTTGAGGGGTCAGCCTGAGCCAATCAAAAGAGGACACGTGTCCTATGGAACAGGGAATGCGGAGCTCGGGAAGGAGTTAGAGAATTTGGCATGAGTTTTGGCCGAAAAGCTAAAAGCCAAGGTCTGCCCCGCGCCCCTGTCGGCCAATCAATGCATGCCACGTGTCCAAGTTTAAGGGGCCCACAAGGAAATTTCAAAAGAAATCCCACCGAAAGGTAGAGGAGAGAGAATCACGCGACCAATCAATGCGTGCCACGTGTCATCCAGGTGGCAGAGCGCGGGAAAGATTTCAAAACACGTTTTCGCCTGTTTTGTGCCCTAAATCTTCAGACCTCCATATCTTTCGATCCAGAGCTTGGATTTGCACGTTCTTTATATCAATGGAAAGCTTATGAAATTCTCTACACAATTCTGGGGTTATTCTTCCGTTTTGGTGCAGTCTGGAGGGAGAAAATTGAGAAACAGCTCTAACGTGTGATCTTGGCCAGAAGCGACGTTTCAACAACCAGTTTAATGCACATGGGTCACATTCTTCTTCAGCACGGCCAGAAGTGACATTTCAGTGACCAAATTAATGCAGAATGGGTCGCATTCTCCTCCAAATCAGTCAAAGATGGCAGGGTATGGGTTGGTAAGGTATCCCATGCCGTTTTAATGCATCTGCAGTCAATGAGGAATGGGCTTGCACGTTTTCCCACGTTTCTGTCCCCTGGGCTCGACCCATGCAATGTAAAAAGCCAGATTTGGCTCAAAAAGAGATAACAAGTTGTTCATCTTTTCTGCTCTGCCCTCCCTTCTTTTCTTCTCTAGGGTTGAAAATGGAGTTCGAACCTCCTCCCTTGCTCTGTAATGGCGTTTTTTGCCTTTTACTATTGAAATGATGTTCTGTGCAAACTTCTGGAGCAACAAAACGTGTTTTGTGATGCATCTATCCATCCTTGCTCATTTTTGCTTGTTCTCTTCTTGCCTCTCTTCATTGCAAGTATTTGTGCATGTTTGAACGTTCATTTCAGGTTTGGAGCTGTGTTCATGGAGTTTTGGGACATTTTCGTGTAAAATCTATCCTTGGGTTTGTGATGCTTTCGTCCATGCTTCCCATTGCTCACTTCTCTTTGTTCCATGGCAACTTTGATAGATGTTCAACATTCTCCTTCTTTGGTGTATCAAATTTTAGTGTAGGATTTTTTTGCTTTTCCCTCTCTCTCTCTCTCTCTGTCTCCTTGGCATGGTTAGATTAGGATTAGATTAGCTTGCCTGCACTGGAATAGCTTGTGGCAGGTAGTTTAGGAGCAGGAACCAGCCTTCTCTGGAGATTCCTTTCTCATTTTACAGGTCCCACACCTGGAGAAAGGATTCAATGTTGTGCAATCACACTGGATGCCTGAGTGATCAACCTAGAAGCCTGATCTGCATCCAGGGGTGCTGTGTGATTTTACGCTAACAGTCCTTGGGAAAAAATTTCCTATGGAAGAGAATATTTCATAATTGTATGAAGAGAGGTCCCTTATCCACAAAGAGGTGTTATTGTTTATATAAAATCCTATACTCTTTAATTAAACATTGACATATTGGTCCAATAATGGGGCATGCAACTATAAGATGTAACTTAGGAAACTTTCCGAGAAGATTTAGAAATAGTTTCTACATCTCAATATTCAAGGAAAAATATTTTCAAAGGGGGGTCATGTTAGGATAGTAATTTCCTAACCATATATTATTTTTAAAATTTAATAGTCATATTTGTCTTATATATTTGATACCTATTGTTTGCATGGAATCAACACTTAACATTTAGGTTATGGAATTTAATGAATCTTGTCTACATATGTGTTGTAATGTTAAACATTAAGCATTAAGTTTAAGATTATAATATAAATATATTGATACCTTAAGGAAGAGCTAAGGGAAGTATCTTTTTATTTAATTAACCTCAACTCAAAAGGATTTTTCCCATGAAATAGGGTTACGATATCTATATACAATAAATTTCATAGTTATTTACTATGTTCATTTAACATTTTAAGTCATTGCATTATGTTATTTCCAATATCATTAATACTTTACAAGAAGTTTCATATCATTACATTTCTCAAAGATGCATCATTTTCAAGGGTACAATCCAAGATTCAAGAAGTACATAAATAAATACATAAGAAAGTATTAAAATGGTTACAGGGAAAATTTAAGTGGAAATTTTTTGTAAACTCATGAATATTAGGGGTTTTCAAAATAAGAAATGGAGAATTTTCACTAGTCATTTTCCACCCAATTTGCCTAAAATTTCAGCCATTAAATTTTTGTATGGGTCAGTTCACCTACTATTTACACTTTAAAATGAAATTATACATGTATTTCGCCAACGTTTCAAATAAAAATGTGATCATATTCTTCAAGGTATAATACATATTATTTATATACATTTATTCATTGTATTATTCCTTTTTGGGAACATAGATGATTGTCTAATCCTGTCGTCCTACACCTCTAGTGACCATGAAGAGATGTGTGTCTATGCATGGGAGAGACAAACATATAAGGTGATCGCCCAACCCAACGTTTTCTAAGCATGATAGATGATTGTCCACTGTCGAAGAGATGGTCATGGTGGTAGACGTGTGTCTATATCTCGGGAGAGATGTTTATCGACATAACACCATATAATTCTAGATATAGGGTCATCCAATCCAGTCCAATATATTCCATCTAATAGAGAATAGACGGTCATCCAATCCATTTTGTCTAATAGAGAAGAGACGGTCGTCTAACCTAGTCTGTCTAATAGAGAAGAGACGGTCGTCAACCTTGTCCGTCTAATAGAGAATATATGACCATATAACCTAGTCGTGTAATGGCACATGGAAAAAAGTCTAAATAAACCCATATAATGATAGATAAATGGTTATCTAAGGTTTTTCAAACTGTGTGAAATCGTAGAAAATTATGGCTTATCGAATCTCCCTTTAGTGAATCATTTTTTAAAGGTTCACCATTTGTTAAAAAGTCCATTTTGGAGATTTTCCACCCATTCCATAGTAATTTTTTGGAGGGGTTTTTAAAATGAACCCCGAATGGTTACCTAAATATAGGGTACACTAAATATAGATGCATAAATAAATTCTAGTAGGGATGTTGATGTAGAACCATCATGTACATAGAACAATTTTGGATTGATTAGGTGTGTAGGATGTTTTTTACGACACTTTTGGGTCCTATTTACTCCATATGGACCCTTCATGATGTAATGAGTGGAATTTTGGAGGTTTCCCTACAAAATCCACATTTAAATATTAAAATTATCATAATAGCGTACCCTAGATTTAAGTGTTAGTATGTTAGTAGGTTAAGGGTTAGAGTAGGCTTAATTGTAATATAATAAGGTGGTTCATGTGGTGAACTCACTTACCTAGCCTCACCAAGGTGAAAACTCACTATGGTTAGCTTGTACTAGGGTAAGTTAGGTGGTGGAAACCTAACCACATCTCCTTTCTTCATAATCATGCTAATGCATTTGAATGGGAGGTTGTTAAGGTTGAAAAAGGTTGGTGAGAGGGTTTGAGAGGGTAGATCCTTGTTATAAATCCTTAGAGCTCTTGAAGCTTCTATAATTTAGGAATGATCTAATAATTTTTAGTGAAAAAATATGCTATATGTTAATGAATGAATGATTTTGGAGTATCTTGAATGTATTTATAACCTATTCATGTTGTAAAGGTATTGAAGGGGATTTGCAGTGATCGTGGAAATCATGGAGAATCTACAAAAGTGGTCATAAGTTAATAAGGCCCAAAAGAAAGAGAAAATTGTGAATTCAAGGTAAGAAGACTATGTGTGCATAGTCAAGATCTAAATTTGAATATGTTGATATAAATTTATGAGTTTGTACATGAACAAAGAGTTATTATGAGGGCTTCAAGAATGTCCAGGGGATATGAATGAATTTTTTTCTTTGGAGGTGTGAAATAGAGATTTAACAATAAAAGAATGTGTTTGGGTTTTGTCATAGTCTTGAGGTCAAAATGGAATTAAAAAGGTGTAATTAAAATATAAGTTATATGAAACTTATCAAAAATAGTGGGTAAGGGTCTAAAAGTATAGAAGAACATGCATGCACATTTTTTCAAGAAAGGAAGAGTTTAAGTCAGTAAAATACCAAATAGATAATGAGAAATCTTCTTCACACCTTGTTTCTAAGGGTTTAAATGTCTTAAGTGAAGTAAGGAGAGTGGAAAATACTACCCAAAGTGCTACTGAATGAATATGAAGTTATAACACACTTAGATTAGGGATGGATGTGTCAAGCCCTTAAGAAAAATGACTCTTTTGATCAACTCCTTGTGATTATAGGTCTAAGATAGTGTACACTCGGTTTGAGAGATTAGAAAGGTATGTTTTATGTGCGTTATGTGATTAAAGATATTCAATGGTGTGGAGGATCATATAGTTAAATTATGTGAAGAATTATTTAGGATTTTCAAGAAAGGTATGATTAGATCAAGTAGAACAATGTCTTTCATATTAAACCTAGCGTCAAACATCAAAAACACAATCAAGAATGTGACTAAACAATTTTGAGTATTGAAAGGGAAATGAATATTATGCATTAGTAAAATACATATGTGTTAGAATTGTGAGAGAATTGATAATTTGGAGGTGTAATGAATATGGTGAGGAGACATTGAAATCAATGAACAAACCGAGTTTTGAATATTTTTAATAAAAACGTGCATGAACAATTACATAGGATAAATCAAGGTAGTTCTTATCAGTTGGTTGAAATATTTAAACAAGGTTGAAGGTAACAATATATTAAGTAGAGTGGAGTATGATGAGAGAATTTATCATGAGGTTAAAGTCTTATAAGTCATTGAAAAATAAGGAACACAATCCTTTGCAAATTGTAACATTCACATTTGAGGGTTTGAGGTAATTGATGAGAGGAAGGTCTAAGAGAAATAATAATTAAAGTTTCTTAAGTAAGGTAATGAGGATTTGGGAGATTAATTTATAGTGTGAAGGTCATTGGAAGAGTGTGAAATAATTTACGTGTCATAGTTTCAAAGAATCCTGTCTACTACCCTGTTTTAGTTAAAAAAGAAACATAGAAATAGATGATAGGAAGTGATGGATGGGACATTAAGAAGTTGAGTTGGTAACTAAGTAATTATGAGTGAGATGTATGTTAATTATAAGGAAAATAATAGAGTTTGAAAGATCCAAAAATTGGGAAGAAGAACAGAGTTGGGAAGAAATAGGTTTAAGAACAAGCCTAAAGAAGGCTAAAACCATGAAAGTAAGCAAAATCAAGAAAAATGAAGGATGTGAATAGTTAAAAGGATTTGAATAATTCATAAATTATTGGAGTAAAGTGTTTCGAAGGTGGAAATTTATTAGGGAAGACAAAAACCAAGAATTACCCTTCAAAACCTAGTTGACCTATTTGAACAAGCTAGAAAAGGAGTGTTTGGTGTTGGATGAAGTAGAAAAGGCATTGGAGAATGAAATTTATCCTAAACACAAGATTAATAATGGGTATCCAAATATGTGATTATTTTTATGGGATATTGCTATAATGTTCCGAGTTGGAGGTTTGAGGAGAAAATAGGGATAATTAGCCTAGTGTAATCTTATCTCATGTGCCTACTCAATAATTCCATCCGCAATGAATGTAACAAGATTGTAGATCATTCCCTATGTCATTTTCTTTACGATGTGGAGCCACTTCCTATCCACTTACATTTGAGATATCCATCACACACCCTCCTTTCTAGTATGCCATCTAAACCATTGTGGCCTCCAAACCTACTTCATCATCTATATCGGTGGAAATCTATGTACCCGAGCTACATAACCCCCGTAAGTATTCTAATAAATGGCATGGTGATTCGCACTCGCCTTCCTACAAAGTAAAAGAATTCCTCATGGACTTTATACATGAGCCATTGGTAAAGTTGTTCTAGTTTTTCAAAATATGGAAAATCATTAATTTTCAAAACTCCTTCTTTTCCCAAGGTCTTATACCCTTGATCATCATAGATGGGCTTATCATTTTCAGTTCATAGATTGGTATTATTTATGAAATCTTTCACTATCTGATCCTTATTCAAATTGGTGTGATGATTGTAATCTCTCATCTTGAATTTGAATGCGGGACTCCCAAACATGTCTTATAATCATGTCATTAGGATATTGCATCTCGAAAAATCTCTCGTTGGCGCTTACTCTACTTCCACTCTCGGTTCTTTTTATTTTTTCCTTTGTGGACGGTGTAGGTACTCTTCTAGGTTCCATGTTTACTCACCACTACTTACTCTTATGATGATTTTCATTCTTGCTAACTCTGGTTCTTCAATTCCGCATGCCCTAGTTGCGAATTCTTCTTATCAAACCTAACTCTAAAATACAAACCCTCAAACCTATATTTTCCTTACATCACATATGTGCATATTTCATCATTCCCAATGCGCCCACATGTATATCACTCTTTTAACACCACATGATTTATTTTTCATGCACTTGCACTTGGTTCACCCCACACTAAAAATATGTGTGGTCCTCTATGCATGAACACAATAGATAGTAATCATCTTCATGCACGCAAGCGACCTTATTATGAAAAAACATAGAAACAAAATAACAAAGCATAAAAAGGATTAGAAAGAAACACATTAAAGGTAAATATAATATAAATGGTAATACTACCTTATTACAAACACCAAGAAGCCTTATTGATAGTAAGGTTGCAGCCTACTCCCATTGAAGTAACCAGAAACATGGTGCCATGCAACTCCCGCAACTCACATGTGATTGATTCAAGTATCATGGTTACTACAAAAGGTCCCAACCAAAGTGCACTTTTAATTTTCTGGGTAGTGTGCAAACTTAGATTCATAGAGAAGGACCATCTTTCCACCTGCAAATGTTTTGTTCAATATGTCTATTATGCCACACTTTTTTATTTCCTTCTCATTCTTCCGGCTCTAACTCGTAATAGTTCACCTCTCATTTAACACCGCATTAGTTTACCAATGCGCTTTTGAATAGCTTGTTCATCATCTAATCCACCTATGCACATAATATGTATGGATGGAAACATAAATTCTCTTGGTAGTAATACTTCCACGCCAAACACCAACTAAAAATGTGTGGCCTTATTCGACCTTTTATAAGTGGTCATGTAAGCCCAAAGTACAATTGACACTTTATCATCCCAACTTCCTTCCTTCCCAACATCACAAATTTTTATAAGAGTTTGTCTCAAAATATTGTTGAAAGCCTCTACAATGCCATTATCTTGAGGGTGAGAATGTTGGAACATAATGATTAAGTGGTCTGTCTAACCCTTAATGTATATGGGTACATAACTAATATATAGGTTAATATTTAATAATATGAAATCTTTATATTTCTATTATTAAATATGCTAACCTAGGTATATACTTTAGGTTAAATATTTAATATCATGAAATGATTATATTTCTAATATTAAATATTATAAACCTAAGTGTATGTGTCAACCATTTTAGGTTGAAAAGGTGGGTTGGGAGACATACCCGATCACCTTATATAAAAAGGACTTTAAGTCCTCATTTGATATATTCGGGAAATATATCAAAGGTGTGTAAATCAAGTGATTTGGTTTTACCCTTGGTAAATAGGGTTTTAAAGGAGGAGGTGATCTTACTAGATGTAAAATAAGTTCTTTGAAGTAAAAGGTTATTTTCAAAGTGGTTTTACCCTATTGGGGTTTTCCACTATAAATATTGTGTCACCTGTGTTATTTATTTCCTATAAGTATTTCTTTATTTACTTATGTTATGATGTAATCTTTATTTAAATATTTATCGTAACATTATGTAATATGTAAGTTGATTAAATCCGTATTTATTAGAATCCTCAAATTCTAACATGGTAACAGAGCGAGGTAAATTAAATAAATTAAGATCATATGATTTGTATTTTATTTATTTAATTTGTACAGGTTTTTTCAACCAACCCGGAAGGTTATTTAAAAGTATTCGGTCCCCTTCTTTTTTCCCCAATTTATTTTGGTATTACATTTGTGCAATTAAACTCTCGGTAAATTTTTTAGGGTTTTTCAATTTTAAATCCCTAATTTTTTTTGGGGGAGATGTAATATGATATGATTCTTAATTTCATTTACATTTTGTAAATTATATGGAATTAATGTTTGTTTGGAGATTGATGTGTGCACAAGTGAAAGGGGCTTCAAATATTTACCTGCGTGAAAGTCACATACAAAAAAAGAAAGGATTTATTACTATATGAAATAATTTTCATATTTTCTATAATTTCAAATGTTTTGCAGGTTAAATATTTCGGAAGGTAAATTCATACCGTGTTCTTTGGTCCCCTCTAAAAAGATTTGATTTGAAAAACTGTAGTTTATAGTTAATCTATAACTATATCCTATATAATTTGAAAACTATATTATTATTTTTAAATAAAAATATATAATATAGAATAATGTTTATATAGTAATTTATATAAACACCATATTAAAATTACATGGGATTGAGGGAAGAGTCAATAGACCATATTCTAAGCCCAAGCTTAAATCATATTCAAACTTAACTTATAAATCTAGGCATATATATATATATATATATATATATATATATATATATATATATATATATATATCTACATACATATATATCTACATACATACATATATATATATATATATATTTAAAAAAGAAACAAACCTAAGTTTGAGTCATATTTTATATATATGGTTATTTTAAACCACTTAAAATATAAATTTTATTAGATTTGGTTTATATGTTTAAAAAAATAAAGTGCTTACTTTTTTTTAGTAAGGGGGCCCATGTTTATTTCTTGGCCATGAAGGGATTACTTTTTAAATCTTAATACTTATTAAATAAAACCTAACATATGTCCCTAACTATTTATATTATCCATGTAAGGGGGCGGCCCCATCCGTTTAGATCTTATAGTTTATAAAAATTATATAAATAAACCTATTTAAAGTTTTTCTTTTGTATAAGAGTGAGAGTGGAGAATAAAATGAGATAATATCTCGGTATAAATGTGGAACTAACAAGTATAAATGGAGGATTAAAAAAGGGGGCTAGTTTATTGGGGCCCATTAGCTTAAGAATTATATAAAATATTTTGTAATATTTCCATACTTTTAAATGTGTACGGGGTAAAATTAAGAGTAAATGAAGGGAGGAGACAAGGTTCATGAAAATAGGGATTCCAATTTATTTCATTGGTCGGGTAAAATTACTTGTCTCCTCCGTAAAATATTTAGGTTAATATATACTCTCATAAATCTACTTGCACTTGGTAAATTTTTTTAACACGGTCTATATCCTTTAAACCCCTGTAATAAGGGCTATGTGTTTTTAATATAAAAACAATATACTATAGTTTCTATTTATTTTTTTTTTCATTCTATAAATTATATATATATTTTTAATAAAAAGGTGTATATATTTTAACATTATAAATCATAATAGGTTATTATAATGTGTTAAAATATAACCTCTAATTTTATACAAAAGAAGAAATTTCGGAATTTCACATTCTGGAAATACACAAGTTTTAGCTTCATTAAATTTGATGGTCAAATGACTGACATGGTAGACCAAACATAAGACAATATGACGGTCATTTAGATGTCAAATTTAAGTTCCTAGGTTCAGGAAACTTTAATTGTGTTAAAATTGATGGTCAAATGACCATCACGGTAGACCAAACATAAGACAATTTGATGGTCATTTAGATGTCAAATTTAAGTTAGCCAAATTTTTGTCTACATTAATTTTTCAGAAATTTGAAGTTGTTATGCATTCTTAGGGGTCTCTTCTTCACTTATATATGGTTAGAAATATTTTTTATATAGATCTGGGGTATAATGCAGAGCCCTTTATATTGTGGGGTTATGTTGGTGCTCAAAATTGTATCGCACCATTTGTGCCCTTGGAAATTTATTGATTTAAGACCTCTGTCATTTTATCTTTCCCCATGTTGTGCTTGGCTGGTCTTTGTTGCCATATTTAGTCTTCCCCTAGGTCAAAGATTATGTATGGGTCCATATTTTTCTCTTAGTTTCTTTGTTCCTTTGGAAAGGTTTGTATTTTGAGTCCCCGTGCTCTGTCCTTTCAAACACTCATGTTTTCCCGTTCCCTCTATTGCCACAGTCAGAATTTGTTGTTCTTATCATTTCTTCCTTAAATACTTGAAGAAGAATGAGTTGATGTCCCTGAGGAATGTATTTGAGCCTCGTAAATTTCTAAAATCTCTCGTCCTTAAAGAAAATTCATTTTCGTGCTCAAATGCTCGTGTTTCTATATTTTATGATTTGTGGGTGTTTTCTCCTAGTCAAACTTGCATCCTTGCATCTACAGTGGATGTGGCACCTTTTGGTTAGATGCGGCTTTGCTAAAGACTTCACAAATTCTATAAAAAGCCTCAACTAGGAAATCTATCAACGTGGGTGAACGACGCTTGCTTGAAGATCAACTTTTTGGTTTGGCCTTGGAGTAGCGCCGGGAGGACATGTGGAGGCTTCCACTGCTTGGCCTAGAATTAGACAAAAATTTTATGCAGTTGGAGCAGTTTGGTGGAACAGGACACGTGGTGAGCTTGCGCTCATTTAGGGTCTCCACTTTGGGCACCATCCTAAAGAAGTGCTAGGATGACACGTGGAGGCCTTTGCTTGCTTTGCATTTTACTTAGAATTTTCAACGGTGAAAAGGAGACTACCTCGGAGTATGACACGTGGTGCCTTCTCACTGAGCTTCAAGCATTCAGACAAATTTTTTGAACAGGACATGTGGTGAGCCCATGCTCATTCAAGGTATCAATTTTTTTGGACCGCCTCAAGGTGTGTCATGGTGACACATGGTAGTTTGAAAAGTCAAAGAGGCAGGGAGGCAGACCATCGGGGGCAACTTGGAAATTTTTCCTCTTGTATTCAAATGACTCAAAGTATCAAACTAACCCATGAGCCCGAGGGTAAAAAGTCAAAATTCATCTGAGAAGTCAATAGCGGAGGTGTAGGCTAGCGGAGGAAATGTTAAAAATTTTATTTTGTGAAATATGATTAAAATATGAAATGAGAGCGCTACCCCTCAGCCAATCATATGAGGACACGTTTCCTACGGGAGGCGGAGCTGCGGAGGAAAAATGATTTTTTTCCTTTTTCCAGAAAGATGCAAAATGTGTAAAATTGAGCCGTGACTCCATATCTAGTCATATTGTGCCACATGTCAGGCCCAAATCTCATCGACGGAGCGGTGGAGGAAATCAAGAAATTGTGCAAATTTTCCAAAAGTAGTAAAAAGGTAAAAAGATGTCTCGAGGCCCATTTTTACCCGGATTTGCCACGTGGAGGGCTCAAATTTGAAGTTGAGGAATAAATCGATGGTAGTTGTGCATTTCACCAATTTGGCCGCCATTTGAGCTCTAGGAAGTTTGGAGATGTTTTTTTGCATCAATCTTCATTGAATTTTTTTACCAATTTGTGTCGTCTTGGCATGCAAGGTTCGAATTAATCAATTTGGGGGTTCAATTTGTGAATCCAAGGCATTTTCAAATGAATTTTTACTCGGGTTCCAAAGTTACAAAGTAAAAATTGGGAAGGGAAAAGTTGAAATGATGAAATGAAAGAGATCTACATGCGTGGGAAATGAAAAACGTGCTTCCACTTTGAAGAATGATGAACATTTTGTGATGATTCACCTTTTGAAAGAACAACTGGAAACTTTTTGCATGTTTGTTAAATGTCATTTTTAGAAATATTGCAAAGCAAAGGTGCTTTGAATATTCCACTTTTGGAGGGAAGATTTGAGGGGCAAAGTGAGTGAGTGAGTAAAAGTTATATATTGCATGAATTTGTCATGCAAATGGTCGGGGGTTCATTTTCATGAGAAAATTTTGAGAAAAACTCATCCTCTAAGAAACCAAGTTAACTTCCTCTGTGTTAGATTTTCATTCATGTTGAGTTGGTTACAAGTGTATAGCCATCAAAAATCTCTGAGATTGTTTAAATAACTCTCCCCTGCTAATGAATCTGATGAATTTTGAGTTAATTTGTGTCAAATCTCTAGAAAATTTTGTGTTTATTTCACTTTCAGAATGTCTGCAAGTAGTTTTTCTTGTTCCTATTGCAATCTTGTATCAAAATCTCTTTAAATCACACAGATCTCAATCCTTGTGATAGTTTAGTGACATCTGCAATTTCATTTTTTAGAAGAGATTTCATCCGGGAATGAAATAAACGATTTAAAATCACTTGTCTTTCATATGTTGTGAGATATTGTTTGTAAGCCTCTAGGTGTACCTCAGGCATGAATGATCTTATATTTTGATGTTTTATTGGGTCTTCTAATTCGAGCCTTCGTGCTAGAATCTCAAAGATTGTTTGAAAAAGTGCATGTCTAGGCCTCCATTGATGCACACCTTCTAGTTGAAGGAATGTTTTAACTATTTTGAAGATTTCTATTATTGAGTTCTCCATTTTTGTGAAGTTTCTCAAGGATCTGGTAAAGTCCAATCTATCTTCTTGATCTCCCACCAAAAATTATTCAAATAACCAATCCTACCCTGAACTACCCCTATTTTTCTCTGTATATCCACAGAAGAACAAAATCCATTTGCTAAAGTATGCAGAACAGATTAGGATTCCAAATGTCTTCAGTAACCTTAGCCTTGTGTTTGAAAATATCTCCATAATCTGGAAGTGACAACTCGTGAGAGTTAGATTTGGTGTGTTGATCATATTTTCCCCAAGGTCTTCTCTATAAAATTTGTGCAAAAGAAAGGTATCTGTGTCTCCTTTAACAACAGAGGTTACAAAATAGGTTCTCTTATCTTGGTTGAAAGGAACAACCTAAAATAGTTAGGATAAGATCACATCCTTTTAATGTGCTACCCACTTCTTCAAAGCTTGAGTGCTACAAAGTTAGATAAATTGCTTCCTCGGATACAAAACGACATATAAATCATTTATTTTCCTCTAAGTGTCTTGTAAAGTCCATGATCTTTGCTCAAGTTGTGAAAAAGATTAAATGCAGGTACCAATAGGTTATTATTTTGATCATGGGAGGTTAATTAGTATGCATTGTAATGTCAGAATTAGTTATGATCAAATAGTTTCTTTAGATTTATAAAATTTAGATCTGATTCTATTAAAAGTGTTTCTTTTATTATCAATAAATATGTATCTAACTCTATGGTACATTACATATTATAATGGGGTGTGTTTTACAAGTTTAGGAAAACAATGACATCCAACTATTTTTGTCTTGAAAAAATCCAAATCCTGAATGAAACCAACTACAACATTTGGGTCAAAACAAAATTTATGGCGAAAAAATCTAAATGATTGTTTTTGGATATGAAGTTTCTCCCACCAATTTTCAAAAAATTGTAGATAACATGAATACATTCTTGCAATGAATGCAGGAGGCTCTTTCTATGATTCTACGTAATGTGAACAATGAGTACCTTCTACACATTGGTAATATCAAACATCCGAAAGAGGTATGGACACAACTAGAATCCATGCATGAAGGATACTTGGTATATCAAGGATAGTAATGAGAGTAAAATAGTTGAAGGAATTCAAATAAATGTTTTGTATATTTTTATGATTTCTCTTCTGCATCTTGTTTTATATCTCAAAGTTTGAATAATTCAAAACTATGGCATGAAAGGTTAGGACATGTTAATTATCGAAGCTTATATGAAATGTCTAGATATAATCTAGTGAAAAGTTTACATGTGTTGTCTTCTTCTCTTGAAGTTACTTCATTAAATGATTCTAAATGATAGTTTTGATTCTGATTTAGTAAATGGTCATGATGATGTTTTGATGTTATAGATGTTTCGAAACTCTTATCTTCCTAGATAAGAAATTAAATTGGGCTCAATCTATGTTAGAATGTTCAAATCCTATTAACCTTAGGAAAATGACCAAAAGACATCATATGTACCATGCATTAATTACCTTGTATGAACCTGAGCCATGAAGCATTATAGGGTCTAGGTAGATATACAAAGTAAAATATAATGTTGATGATAGTATTAACAAACATAAAGGTAGAATTATTGCTAGAGGTTTCACTCAGAAACCTAGTAGTGATTATGTTGGGAAATTTCCTGTAGCTAAAATGAGTATTGTTAGGGCCTTATTTACAATTTCCACTCAATTTGGGTGGGAAGTCCACCAAATGGATAAGAAAAATACTTTTTTGAATTATGATTTAAAGAAAAACTTTACAAGTTTCGATATAAAGGATTTGAAGAACTGGTAAAGAAAAATATGATTGTAAGTTGAGAAATCCTTGTATGGTTTAAAAAAGCTCTTAGAGCTTGGTATGTGAAAATTATTTTTTTAATTATTGACAAGTAGTTTTTTGAAAGGGACTATATCCTTGTGTACAATAGAGGGCCTAGGAGCCAAAATAGGAATGAAAACCTGAAAAAAAAGGATCAGAATCTAAGTGTGACAATGAAGCCCAAAGTATCCAAAAAACATCTACGCAATCAAGACATAACAACAAAAACTCTACAAAAAAGTAGCAAAGAGACCACAAAAAAATAGCAAAAAAACATACAAGAGTAGCTAAAGCACCTACAACTACTTCTTGGCAGCTTTTTCGATGCTAGTTTTGATGTTCTTCCAGGATTTGAACATTCCCAAAGTAGTCATGTGGGAAGCGTCAGTCTTATCTAGCTGATCAATGGTCCTTTTGCTTTCCTTATCATTACCCCAAAGTGTTGCCAGAACTCCGCTGTGGTTGGAGACACTTCTGACATGTTTCTCAATGAACTCCTTAATCACACTAAAAATGGCCATATTGTAATCATGACGAGTTTTGGCCTTCCCTAAATGGGAGTCTAAGGAGTTCAACTTCTTGTAGATATCTTCAATCGTCATGTTATCAATAACCACCTCCTCCTCCTTCCTCTTACCTTACCTTTTTTGCCAAGTTCTTAACCTCATCCTTCAATGTTTGCTTCATATCAGCTTCTAAGGCTTCCAGCCTTTTTGTAGAGCTCTCCATATGCACATCCTGGGGACTAGCACTGCTAATATTTAGGAGGTCATGTGCAATTTCAATTTCATGAGGACCCTTCCCCACAGCAAGAGTATCGAGGTTAAGCCTTCTAGATGACCTGGTGACCGGTCTGGCCGAGGTGGAAGTGAAGTGGGGGCGGGAGCAGCAGTAGGGGGAATGGAAGATGAAGCACGGACGGCGGTAGGGGGTGACAAAGTGGTGGCGGGGAAGAGAGTGGAGAAATGGGGCTAGCAGTAGCAGAACCCGGTAGAGGGGGAACTGAGCTAGGGGAGGAAGGGAGACCAGGATACCGAAGAAGATAAAATTTGTGAAAATTGTTTCCTTCTTTAAACTATTAGGTTTTATTAATTGTTCTTCTAACAATGATATATTCACTAAGCAATAAGTCTCGCATATTATCATTATATCTATATATGTTGATGATTTTCTTATGACTTGTGATAATTCCAATTTAATTCAAATGATTAAAGGGAAATTGAAGCATTACTTTGAAATGAATGAGTTAGGTCTCTCACATCATGTTCTTTATATGAATGTATTTCATTCTATTGTTATTTTTCAAAACACAATATGTAACCATTGTATTGAAAAAGTTTCTTATGATTGATTGTAAACCGTTTTCTACTTCAATGGAAGTTGGAATAAATATTGATCCTAAATTTACATATGAAAAAGGTTGATCCTATTTTATATACATTGTTAGTTGATAGTTTGATTTATCTAACTATAACTTGAGATCAAATATTTTCTATGAAGAGAAATTACTTCAAGGTTTATGCATGAAACTTTTTAGAGATCATTGAAATCTTGCAAAATTAATTTTTAGATATTTGAAAGGAAAAATCAATTATGGGTTGCATTATAATAAGAATGAAAGTGCTATCTTATATAGATTTTGTGATTCTAACCATACTGCGATGTTGTGTTATAAAATATACTAGATATATGTTCAAGTTTTTTTGTGTAGGAATCATTACTTGTAACAACAAATATAATCAAGGTCTCCATTTCTTCTACTTTTGAGGAAGAGAAGTACAATGGAAGAAGTAAAGAAGCCATGCGGCTGCAATGGCTATTGGTATAGATACACATGGAAGCTAAAGAAAATATTTCTCTTTTAGGTGGTGGTCGAGTTGTATTGCTCTTGATTGAGAATATGGTTCAACATCAGAGGATAAAGAACATTGAGATACATATACGCTTCACCCATGAGAAGGTGAAAAGTGATGAGATAAATCTCAAGTTCATATTATTGATCAAGAGTAGGTTGTTGACATCTTCAAAAAGTCCTTGAGTGCTACAAAGTTTTGTCACTTTCATGAAAAGCTTGGATTGTCGGAGTTGCCATTGAGAGGGAGTGTGCATGACAACGTAACCTCCTAATGGAACTTGGTTTTTGTAAAAATATATTCGGGCATTTGTAAAAGACCTTTGAGAAAGTGTAAAAATGCCTTCGGGAATTTGTAAAAGACCTTCAAGAAAGTGTAAAAATTACCTTCGGGAAAGTGTAAAAATACCTTCGGGCATGTATACCTCATTGACTTATTTTTTAGAAAGAAGTGTAGAAAGACCTTAAAGGTGGTCTTCAGTAAACTCTTTAGTGCTATTAATTTTACTGGTAAACATCCAGTACAAGCATATTGTTAAGGAGGTCCTTGTTTGTAAAAGGCTCCTATATGCTTGGGTTCAATAACCTTTTATGAGAACCTATGAGAACATGTAAAACTCACAAATCATATTTAGCCACTGATCATGGGATGATCTTTGGGATTCTAAATCCTTTTGTACCAAAAGGTAATTTGAGTATGATGAAGGTGTTATAATTCCTTCAACTGATATGCTAGCCTAAAACCTTTATGGTTTAAGGATTGTAAATCTTGTAGTGTACCACAGCAGGTAATCAATTTACATATGTTATGTTATCCCATTTAACATTAAGGGGAGTTTTGGAACATAATTATTAAGTGGTCTCGACCAACCCTTAATGTATATGGGTTCATCATTAATATATAGGTTAATATTTAATAATATGAAATATTTATATTTATATTATTAAATATGCTAACCTAGGTATATACTTTAGGTTAAATATTTAATATCATGAAATGATTATATTTATAATATTAAATATTATAAACCTAAGTGTATGTGTCAACCATTTAGGTTGAAAAGGTGGGTTGAGAGACATACCCGATCACCTTATATAAAAAGGACTTTAGGTCCTCATTTGATATATTCGGGAAATATATCAAAGGTGTACAAATCAAGTGATTTAGTTTTACCCTTGGTAAATAGGGTTTTAAAGGAGGAGGTGATCTTATTGGATGTAAAATAAGTTCTCTTAAGTAAAAGGTTATTTCAAATTGGTTTTTACCCTATTGGGATTTTCCACTTTGTAAATCTTTGTGTCACCTATGTTATTTATTTCTGTAAGTATTTCTTTATTTACTTATGTTATGATGTAATATTTATTTAAATATTTATTGTAACATTATGTAATATGCAAGTTGATTAAATTCGTATTTATTAGAATACTCAAATTCTAATAGATAAAAGGTAGTTTATGGTGTGCCATCATTAACTATACCAATAAAATTCTAATTGTCTCATTTAAAAAATGAGTTCCTCTATCACTTTTCAAGATTAATAGGCATCCATACCTCCTAATAATATTCTCCCAAAGAAACCTTGTTGTTGTATTTATAGTATAATCCTTCATAGGTGCAATGTCCACCCACACGATCAAATAATCTATATAATTTATGATATAGCGCGCACTAGTCTTGCACACCGGTGGTGTAATAAGTCTCACAAATTTGATAGCCCACTTCTCAAATAGTTCGAGCTCACAATAGATCCGAGTGGCATGTCATCTCTATGTCTAGGTTTTCCAAGGCATTGACAATGATCACATGCTTTCACATACTCCTTGGTATCCTTGTACAAGGTCTCCCACCAAATTCCAGCCATAAGGATTTTGTATGTTATAGCATCTCCTCCATAATGTCCTCTGATATACCTCCATGTGCCTCTTCCATAATAGTGTTGCATTCATGTTTAACTACACAAGGATGCAAGATCTCATCTCTTCCCATTTTTAATAAGTTTCCTCCAATCAATTAATAAAGCACTAAGCATATAACAAACAAATTATTCTCAAATGTCTTCATTCCTTTCAGTGTTATGCTAGTGCGCAAGAAGAAAATTATGTCTTCTAAATCTATGGATGCGTGGTTTAATATAAACAACAATGCATCAGACATAATATCTTCAATGCTCTATGTGTCCTCACCTAAATTAATCCTTGATAAATGGTCAGGCCCTGAATTGCTCTTTCCTAGCTTGACAACAATTGTGAAGTCAAATTATTGAAATATAAGTATCCATCTACATATGCACCCTTGCAAAACATGATTTTTGACCAAATAATTAAGTGCCATATGATATGTATAGAAAATAAATTAGATTACTATCAATTACTTTACGAACGTATGCATTACATAGATCATAGAAAATGCCTCGTGCTTAGTAGTTGTGTAATTATACTCTATGGGTGTCAACTTCCTGCTCATAAAGAAAATAGGATGATCTACAATATCTTCTTCTCATTCTCGCCAACACTGCGCCAATTTCCATTTTAGAGACATCAACTTGAACATGAAAATTTGTATCCCTTGAAGGAAAGCACAAAATAGGTATGGTTGTAAGACTCTCCTTCAACGTCTCAAAATTCTACTCTTGCGTGTCACCCTAATAAATTTATTGCATTATCATATGTGCCCCAAAAATCTGCACACCTCACTTTTATTGGTAGGATCTTTAAAACCCAAGATCATAGCTATCTTGGCTTAGTCTACCAATAATCCTTCCTTTCAAATGATTTATCCCAACAAGGTGCGAAAAGTTTTAGTAAAGATGCACTTTTTAATGTTCAAAGAGATGTTTAAATGCCTACACCTCTCAAACATAAGCCTCAAATTATCACAGTGATCCTTGACTAAGCCATAGACCATCCAATCATCTAAATATACTGTAAGAACTTGTGAATGAAATCCTTGAATACTTACACTACAATGCGTGAGAATACTACCAGCACATTTTTTAATCCAAAGAGCATAATTATATATAAAAAACTACCCCACTCAATGGTGAAAGTAGTCTTCTCCTAGTCTTATTTTGTGATGCATACCTAGTGACAGCTTGAAAAACCATCTCACAAAGAATATATCTCGCACCTAGAAAATCCTTCAAGGATTTATTCTATGAAAGGTGTGGGAAAGGGATCTACGACACATGAATCATTCAAATCTCTATAGTCCACACGTATCCCGATCCACCAATCAATCTTAATGCTTATAACCTTAGGACTTACCCATTGATTCCTCAATAGGATAAATTATTCAATACTTAATCATATTATAAATTTATTCTTTCACCTTGACACAAAATTAGGATTCATCGTATAAGGCCTCTTCTTAATCGAGCACACACCTTCTTTCAAATTTATCTTCATCTCGCCTAAGGAAGGGTTTACTCCCTTTAACTCATGATAATCCCTTGAGAATAATTCCGTAATTCATGCAAGAGTTCAATAATATTTTCTACTTCTTTCTCTGACTATTAATCACCAATAATTGCCTCTTTGGGCTCATCCTTAGTACCAATGTTAACCTTCTTTTTATTTATAGGAGAATGGTATGCACATGCCTTCTCATGTGTAGTTTCCATTACCTCACATGCACCTTTGGTGTGGCTAACATCCAAATTGTCAACTTCCTTGTCATCAATCATATAGACCAATTTACCCTTCTCTTTTTATTTCCAGTGTAGCCCATATGTACTTATTTTTTCCCCTCAAGATCAAGGAATTTCTTGAGATCAAGTTCTCCAAATATATCTAGCATGAGATCTTCTACCTTCGTGTTATCCCCCAATGTGATGCACTTCATTACGCATAAATCTTCATGGACTGGAGGAATTGCATATAAGTAATCAAAAGTTTGAATCATACCTATAGTCATCTATTGTCAATTTCAATTCCCCTTTGTAGCTCAAAGCATGGACAACCAAGCGTGTGCGTATCCACACAATGTGGAGTAGAACTTATGTACCCATAGTGATGGTAGTAAAGCCTCCTAGCCTTGCACCCATAGTCTCTCATAAGTATGGACATGATGAGAAGCGATTCTTACCATGAAATTCAAAAATGTGCATAGGTACATTTCTCTGAGTAAACCTAGTGGAAAAGGAGATTCTCACTTCTCGCCGCTCAAAAAGGTTATCTCTATGTATTTACCACAAACGTGTTGTTGTCTTGCGTAAGGTATAGACTAACATGTTTTGTCTATATCCTTCATTCTACCACTAAGTCTCCATAACACACATGAATTTAGCATGCTTCCCTTCACTAGTATATCTTGGTACTGAGTTGAGCCTAAATGCCTCACCATACACAACTTGATCATCCTAGTAACTCACCCTTTAACTTTTACCGACCATTTCATATGTGCCATGTGCCTAGTTATCACAAGAAATACTTGTAGTGCCACTTACAAAATGTGCATCCTCCCACCGAAGAACACCTTCTTTTCATGCCTCTAGATTCTCTAGATCGCACACCATCTGTGCATAAATTCGATTAAGCTCTTCTTCACTCAAAGGCTCAACATAAGGCTTTTCCTTATTTTCAAACAGAGGTATAATCATGTGCTCATCCTTGTTCTCAAAACTGATGTATCTCTTGTTAAAGTGCAAATCAACATTGTTTGCATAATACGGGGTTGTCTAAGTAATGCTAGAAAAATGTCCGCTTCAAATAAGCTCCAATACTTCAAAATCCCTAGTAAACTTTGCTCCATGAATGATAATAGATGCATCCTTCAAGTACCTAATAAGCATTGCCTTATTTTTATTTTCCATATATAAAAAATTAGAAGATGGCTGCAATGTAGGTCTTCCTATATAATTCTATGCTTTTGAAGTGATTACATTTACCTTAACACCTTTATCTATCAAGATATTGTTTATTAACCAACCATCAATTATTGCATCAAGTGTAATCTATTTAAAAAATTCATGTTCTTTAGGTGAGAGATTCGCGTGAAGTATCTGCCTCTCATGCTCAACTCCTTCTCGTGGTACTTTCTCCCAAGTCCATTCCCCTAAAAATGGAATAATATTCTCCTGATGCAACATCTTACGTACCTCTTTCAATTCATCCACATCTTTCTCGGGATCTCAACATGTTCTCTTACGCGTTCCTGTTCTTTTAAAAATTGTATCTCACCCTAAAAATCTCTAATGACTCCCATAGTATCTTGGTAGACTTCCATATGATGCGCCACATATGGGTACTTGGCATGTATCACTTCCTCCCAAGTAATGAGATGTTTATCCTTTAGAGGTTCACAGGTGCGTGTGACCTTAATGCACTCTGTAACCAACATGGGTTGTAATTATGGACAAATCATCTTCTTAGGCATCCATTGACCAACATTTACACATTGCACCTTGATCATCCTTGTACCCTTGTCCTTCTTTTTTTTACTCATATGCTCATATATGTTTGGGCATTCCTATAACTTATGTTGCTTTCCACACCTCTAATAAGTTGTATTCTTAGGGTGATCTCGTTGGTAATGATCATGTGATCCAAAACTATAATAGGTTCCTCAAGAAAACATGCCTCTACCACCACCATGGCCTCAACCTCAATATACTCCTTGGAAGTATTCGTTTCTATTATTTCCATTTTTATTCCCTTCGTTATGTTGTCCTTCTTGTTCTTTGGAACCGCTCACCACACTAGTGTGATGCACTCCTATCTTAATGGCTTCATGGATGTGATCGATCAATCTACATCTAGCGGTGTTATGAGTATGGGACTTGTAAATCTTATAGTAGATATAAACCTTCTTACGGATCACCACTATAAAAGAGGGAAATCCTAAAAATTATGGTTCACATGACATACTTCACAACACCAAACACATTGAATTATGTAGAAAAATATCTTTATTATGCCACTTTGTGCATCTCATGTGCTAATTTAGTAGAAAGATTCTCCAGATTGTTTCTCCATAGCTATAACCTATGACTTTAAGAAAGGGCTCACTCCAATATACACACTTCCAACATCATCGATTGCACGAGTGGTTTCCAAGGCCTCGTGCGGATCCACATATGTCTTATGAGAGAGTGCACTTTAGAATGGAGTCAACAATCCTCAAATGATCAATTGTACATGTTGAATAGGATGAATATCATAAGAAAACTTAGATAATAGAGTCTTAAAACACAAGTTAACTCCCTCATGATTTTAGATACACCCTTTTATATCATTGAGTGTGCTTTGATGTTCAAATTTTGGAATGTGAAACTCTACTAGAAATATAGTGTGCAAAGCATTATAATCTACCATAGTCTGATGTGGGTCATACTTACAATACTAGCTACGTATGCACCCTTTTAATATAGTATAAAACTTCCTAACATTCCTATCTAAGGATATATAATTCCCTTAGCACACCATAGTAGTTCACAATTATGCACATGCTCTACTGCATATTCAATACTTCTATATTTTAGCAAATAGAGTGACATATAATAGTAAACCTAAGGTGTCAGATGTAATGGTTGTTGAGGTGGTGCTTTATTTAGTGGTGGCTGATTTCCCTACCCACTAGATCCAGAACCAAAACCTCCTCCTTCGTGCGATGGTTGACATGGCCCACCGATCCTCCTTAACCCCTTACGCCCCCTCATGTAGATTGTGGTCTAGATGATGGAATTAATTGTGTCCCAGTGGTGGTACTATAATAGACACCAATGGTTTGTGTGATCACATCTTCTATTGAAGTAATTCCAATGGTTTATGTTCCAAAACTCTTTCTTGACGAGGTTCTTGAAAAAATCCTACATAAGTACTCCCAAACAATGATGCTAACTATGTCACCATGGACATGCTACTAACTTGATCTCCTAAATTCATTGCAAAGTGATATGTACCTATATTTTCTTACTTACTAGCCTACTTCTCAATGAATACCTCTAGATCTGGAACACCATGCATAAGGGCTAGGTGGCTAGGTGGGTTTAGATGCATGCATATGGTCTTCATTCTCTCCTCTAACATGGTCTCATCTAAAGGAAAAGGGTATTCTCTACTTCACTTTTCTAAAGTAGGGAGATCCAGATGATGCAATTCCTCGCCATCCGTGAGAGCTTCAAAACCTTCATAATCCATCATCCTCCTCAACTCTAGTGCCTCCTCAATCTCCCGTTTACGTGACATGTCCCTCTCTCTTGCTTCATTAAAATTGATCCATCTTTCCTCTCTATGCATTTCTACCATCATGTCCGTCATATTTCCCCACACCTGCTCCTTCCCCTTCATGTGGTGGGAGTTTAGCTAGCCATATGGAGGCTTTCTAAATCCAACATTATAATCAAAATATTGATTGATAAAGGTATAACACACAAGTAATATCCTCTGGGCTCACACAAGAATATAAACTTAGCTTCTTCTGGACATAAATAAGTAGAAATAATGTACTCCAATGTATAATTATGCAACACTCCAACCCACTAGCGATCTACAACTCTAGTCCACTCCACATCTACACTAAAAAGAGTCTAGCAATCCTCTTGCATCCAAAGTCTCAGCCTATATCCCCAATAATTTCCTAATGCATATTTTTTCAGCCACTCATACAATTATACTAGAAAGAAGCTAAAGAATGTCTCATAGAGCTCATGGTAAAAAAATATCTTCCACCCATTGACGTGCATTGAAATCAAGTCTAATGTTATATCGTATGTAAAATTATATAGTATGTATTCTACCCAAGTCTCAATGCTCTCCAGATTTAATCGATACGCCATCTCGCATGCAACATCTTAGAAGAAATTTTGAAAAGAGGTCCCAACAAGGAAACCAAAATGTAGTATTTTATTTACCACTTTATTGTTATGTGCACTTGCACCTAATTGAGACATATTTGAATGCTCACCTGAAGTGTGTGAAGCTATCAGGTCCCTCCTTTTTATTTTCTTGTAAAGATTTTAGCATACATATTCATCATAACCAAATAACAAAGAAAACATCCAAGTACATATCAGTGTGTAGATACCATATCATGGGCTTATAATGGAAAAACATGTAATAAGGAAACATAACATATCATATAACCACTAAGATCACCATATTAAGACACATCAATTACGTAATCCATCCTCCATAATCCATTATAATAAAGTCTTACATAATAGAAGTTGAATACATCACCATAACTAGGCACTAGAACATGCGCAAGCATCAAACCCTATTCCATAACCTTGTATACAAATAATCTCAACACTCGGACATGAACAATAGGATGTGGTAATGGTACCCCATTAATTACGTAAAACAAATATCTATAGGGTGGGAATTTCCCTTCACCGCACATGCATCCTCAAAATAGACCTCATGCTGAAAACAAACTACATCCATGTTTGTGTACATTAGCTAATAATAGACTATCCTATAAATAAGACTTTATTTAATCCTATTAATAACTCAATCCATGCACGACCTTTCATCTTTGTACCGCATGTGCTTTATCCCAAAAATTGGCCGACACTCCATATTTATTTTTCTATTTTTAGCCCGTAACTACGAAATTGTCTAAGTCCTAGAATTTGTCCTCTTAGGCATGAGCCTTCCACATGCCAATTTACCGCTTATTGCATGCGTACATGTGCCCCACTTGCGCACCCCATTTCCCCACGTTTTCTTCATATTTAGCATTTTTGTTAGCCTAACATTGGGATAATTCAAATTTCATTTCTTAACCATCCTCGTTGGTTTGGAAGCATTCAAAACTTCATTCAAGAGGGTGACCAAATAGGTAGCAATTTTTTTGAAATTATGGTAGCTAATAGAGGGACATTAGCTTACTAGATAAAATTTCAAGATTTCTAGTTTATAATGGGTAATTATAAGCTCAAATTATACATGTTCACACTTTCGGTGGGTAGATGTAACATCATATTGCATCCTCGGTAGATTTAATTTGTAAGACCCATCATATGTAATTTTACTAAATCATGGATATAATTCACGCAGTGTAGGAAAATAATACACCTTAATAGGAATGGAAGGAGGAACTACTAAGGTAAATATTTATCATTGTATGTATAAATTGGTCTAAAAATATTCCTAAAGTGTGGTGGCTCAATTGTCTATAGTTAACATGATAAAAACAAAGACATCCACAATATCTTAAAAAATATAACTATTTTTTCATAAGCACTCATAGGTTTTGAAGAACTTCTTGGATTTATGCCACAAAAATCCAAGGACCACGTTATATAAATATTTGTTTCATGCCAATCAATGACCTAACACCCATATTTATCATTACCCTTAAATTCTAAAAAATGAAATAAAAAATATAGTCAAGAAATTTTTGGATGAGGTTATTTAGTGAAGTATGAGTCCATACTCCTCTCCGGTGCTCTTTTTCACAAAAATATAGGTCATGGAATATATGTGTGAATTTTCAAGAATCAAAAAATTAAAAATGAAGGAACATTCCTATTTTTTTAATTTGTGAATTACACAATTATTCTCATAGGTCCAACTTATTTTATAAGTTATACCATATGTCAAAGTTACAATCAAATACTCTTACAAGAATATGATATCCCTAAGATATATTTTTAATACCATGATGACAATAAAAATTTATGGTGATTCTTTTTGTCTAAAAATGCATCATCAACATTATATATTTTAATGAATAAAATTTGTAGGCCTTTGCTTCATAATTTCACCCCTACTTAAAAAATATGTGATAAGATCGCCTTGTTCACTTATACCATACCATGTATATTCTCTCCAAAAATTAATTATATTCAAAGCACTAGGGCTGACATTGTGGAATTATGGAGGTGGAATATTATTGTCACATTGTTTTAGTAAAAGAGGTTAATGTGGATGCCAAAAACATTGAAGATATGATTTTTTCTCAAAGCTAAATACCTCAAAATTCTTCAATGATTTTAATGTCTTATTAGTTATTAATAAAAATCAATCGCCATGGTAATGTTTTTGCATGGTTTCCACTTATAAATAATTCCTTCCAATTACTCAAACAAGACATGTTTACGAATTTGGTACTTACCATTCCATATTTTTCAAAGCCTCTCTTCTTTGAAATTTATATTTGTAGGAAAATTATTGGACTAGTATTGATGTAAGAAGGTAGATATTTGGAATTTAATAACAAGGATTGGGTGAGAATAAATATAAAAAAATCCACATATAAAAAAATAAATGTCAATTTTTCTCCATGTAGTAGCTCACTTTGGTGAGTGTATATATATATATATATATATATATATATATATATATATATATTGGTTCAATTATTCTATATCAAAAATAATCATCATATCCTAAAGTATTTTGTAGAACAATGTGTATCATCATGAGAATAGAAAACATAAGTTCTTAACTATTGGTGTATGGCTATGAAACTATATAAAATAATGGAAAAGAAAATAAGGTGGTAGATTCCCTAACCAATTAATTATAAGAATAAGGGACCATTTATTCCTTATTATTACCAACATCCGATTAGTTAGAGGAGGTCTAACTAGAATGGAAACAAGATGCAAAAGTATCTCGGTAACTCATAATTGATCCTAAAAATAATTAGGGGTACTCTTGGTATGGAAATTTATTTTCCTATTAAGGATGGATGATCTTCTCTCATAATTCAAATATTTAGGGAAACTATTCAATAATTATATACATCACCTTTTACGAGTAATTCTAGGTTTCTAAAGGCCTATGCATGGATCAAAATAAAATTATTTTGGAATGGTATGAAATAATATATTAAGTAATTTGTAGTGGAATATGATACAACTTAGTTTTAGAAAGGATAGTGTATGGACTCCTAACACTCTCCCACAACTACTAATTCCCATTGTAATGTAGACATATGTCTTTATGAACTTGATTGATGGATTTCCTAAGTCTATTGGGAAATCAATGACCATTTTCATAGATTACCAATTGTCAAAATATACCTATCAGGCCATCTTTTCAACACTACCATAGTCATAGAAATATACATTGATCAAAATATTTACATATATGATAATCTATCTTCCATTATTTGATATTGTGATCCCTCTTTTACTAAAAACGTTTTGTGAGAATTGTTTAAATAACAAGTGACACAACTCAAAATGAGCTTATCATATAGCATTTTCATATTGATGGAAATAATAGAGATTGGTAATAATTAATTGGAGACATATGTGTGTTGTTTTGAATTGGAACAAAATACTTTATCAGCTAAGTGGATCCCTCTTACTAAATTATGGTACAAAATTTATTACCATACTCAAAAAAATTATGATGCCTTATGAAGTTCTATATGTCTAGCCACCGTTATATATCATATCCTACCTTTATGTATCTCCAAGATGTAGGTAATTTATTATACTCTATGCTAATGAGAAACTCTAATACATGATCTAAAGGACAACCTGTTGTAAGCTCAAAATGGGATGAAGAAATAAGAATACCAACAATATTAAAAATAGAGTATTGCTTTTAGGGATGTGTTTTTCTATAACATTGACCACAAAAATAAAACTTCATTGAAGATAAAATCTAGTAAACAATTAGCACCATAATTCTATGGACCATACCAAATGTTACAAAAAAATGGTAACATAGTATTTACATTAGACCTACCCCATATTACAAGATTCATCCCATTTTTCATCTATCCTTTTTAAATAAGGTCCTTTGGGAAATATTTCATATGTAAGAGAATATTTCATAATTTAATGAAGAGAATCCCTCATTTTAAAATAGGTTGTCTTGTTTATTCAAAATCATATACTCTATAATCGTACATTGACATATTGGTCCAATAATGGGGCATGCAATTAGAAGATGTAACTTAGGAACCTTTCTAGAAGATTTAGAAATAGTTTCCACATCTCAAGTATTTGAGGAAAAATGTTTTCAAAGGGGGAGATCATGTAAGGATCATAATGTCCTAACCATATATTATTTCTACATTTTAATATCCATAGTTGTCTTATATCTTGGGTGCTTATTGTTTGCATGGATTTGACTCTTTAACATTAGGGTTATGGATTGTAATGAATATTGAGTACCAATGTGTTGTAATATTAAACCTTGAGCATTAATTTTAGGATTCTAATATAAATATATTGATACATTAAGGAAGAGCTAAGGGAATTATATTTTTATTTAACCAACCTCAACTCAAAAGGATTTTCCCCATGAAATAGGGTTGCAATATCTAGATACAATAAATTTCATAGTTATTTACTATGTTTATTTAGCTTTTAAGTCATTGCATTATGTTATTTCCAATATCATTAGTATTTTACAAGAAGTTTCATATCATAAAATTTCAATGGGATTCATCATTATCAAGAGTGTAATCCAAGATTCAAAAAGTACATAAATAAATATCTAAGAAATTATTAAAATGGTTACAGGGAAAATTTAAGTGGTGAATTTTTGTAAACTCGTGAATATTATGGGTTTTAAACACTGGAAATGGTGATTTTTCAGTAGTCAGATGCCACCTAGTTTGCTTAAAATTTCAGCCAATAGGTAAATTTTATGGGTTAGTTTGTGTAATATTTACACTTAAAAATGAACTTATGCATGTATTTTTCCAATGTTTTGAATCAAACTATGATCATATTCGTCTAGGTATAATACATATTATTTATATGTATTTATTCCTTTTTCGGCACATAGACGATTATCTAAGCCTTTCATCATACACCTCTAACAGCCATGAAAGAGACACATGTCTCTACATGGGAGAGATAGACATAAAAGGTGATATTCTAACCCAACTTCATCTAAGCATGATAGATGATTGTCCAGTGTCAAAGAGATGGTCATGGTGGTAGATGCACATCTATATTTTGGAGAGATGTTCATCTAATACAACACCATCTTATGTCAGATAGACATCATCTAACCGAGTCTAATATAATCCATCTAATATAGAATATACGGTTGCCTAACATAGTCTGTCTAATAAAGAAGAGATGGTTGTCTAACCTCGTCCTTCTAATGGAAAAGAGATAGTTGTATAACCTAGTTTATCTAATAGGAGACAACTATTTAACCTAGTCCATTTGATGGTACATGGAAAGACATCTAACTCAACCCATATAATGATAGATAGGTGGTCTTCTAACATATTTTCAACTTTGTGAAATCACAAAAAATTGTAGCCTATCAAATTTCCTTTATCGCGAATCATTTATTTGCTAGTTCACCATTTTTTCAAAAGTCCATTTTAGAGATTTACAACCCATTCCATAATAATTTTTGGGAGGGGGTCTTAAAATTAACCCTAATAGGTTACCTAAATATAGGGTACACTAAATATAGAGGCATAAATAAATTCTAGTATGGATGTTGATGCGAAGCATCATGTACATAGCATAATTTTGGTTTGATTAGGTGTGTAGGATGTTTTAGGAGGCTTTTGGGTCCTATTTAGTCCACATGGACCATTCATGATTTAATACATGACATTTTGGAGGTTTCCCTCCAAAATCCACAATTAAATATTCAAATTTGCCTAATAGAGTATCCTAGCTTAAAGTGTTAGTATGTTAGAAAGTTAGGGGTTATAATAGGCTTAATGTTAATGTAATAAGGTGGGTCATGTGGTGAACTCACTTACCTAACCTCACCAAGGTGAAAAATCACTATGGTTAGCTTGTACTAGGGTGAGTTAGGTGGTGGAAACCTAACCACCTCTCCTTTCTTAATAATCATGCTAATAAATTTGAATGGGAGGTTATTCAACTTGAAAAAGGTTGGTGAGAGGGTTTGAGAGGGTAGATCCTTGTTATAGATCCTTACAACTCTTGAAGCTTTTATAATTTAGGAATGATATAATAAAAGGCTTCTTAGTGTAAGACTATTATAGATGTTGATGAATGAATCAATTTGGTCTATCTTGAATGTATTTCATAACCTATTCATGTTGTATAGGTATTGAAGGAGATGTGCAATCTCAATAAATCATGGAGAATCTACATAAGTGGACATAAGTTAGCAAGGCCCAAAAGAAAAAGAAAACTATGAATTCAAGGTAATAAGACTATCTCTACACATTCAAGATCTAATTTTGAAGATGTTGATATAAATTTATCAGTTTGTACATGAACAAAGATTTATTATGAGGGCTTCAATAATGTTCAGGTGAGATGAATGATTTTTTTTTGCTTTAGAGGTGTGAAATATATATTTAACAATAAAAGAATGTGCTTGGGGTGTGCCATAATATTGAGTTCAAAATGAAAATAAAATGGTGTAATTCAAATATTAGTTATAAGAAACTTATCAAACTTAGTGGATAAGAGTCTAAAATTACAGAAGAACATGCATACAAATGTTTTTAGGAAAGGAAGAGGTTAAGTGAGTAAAAGACCAAATACATAATGAGAACTCTTTTTCATACCTTGTTTCTAAGGGTTTCAAGGTTTTAAGTGAAGTAAAGAGAGTGGAAAATACTATCTTAGCTAATATTGAATGAATATGAAGTTATAATGCACTCATAATAGGGATGGATGTGTCAATCCCTTAACCAAAATGACTCTTTTGATCAAAACCTTGTAATTATAGGTCTAAGATAGTGTACACCTAGTTTAAGAGATTGGAAAGGTATGCTTTATGTGTGTTAGGTAATTAAGGAGCTTGAATGGTTTGGAGGATCATATAGTTAAAATTATGTCAAGCATTGCTTAGGATTTTTAAGAAAGTTATGATCAGATCAAGTAGAACAATGTCTTTCATATTAAACCTAGGGTCAAACATCGAAAACGCAATGTAATGTGACTACACTGTTTTGAGTATTGAAAGGAAATGAATCTTATGCATTGGAAAAATATATATGTGGTAGATATGTGAGATAATTTATAATTTTGAGATATAATGAATAAGGTGAGGAGACATTGATATCAATGAACAAACCTAGTTTTTAAATATTTTTAAGGAAAATGTGCATGTATAGTCACATAGGAGAAATCAAGGTAGTTCTATTTAGTTGGTTGAAATATTTAAACAATTTTTAAGGTAAAAATATTAAGATTAGAGGGGAGTATGATGAGAGACATGATCTCGAGGGTAAAGGCTTATAATTCATTGAAGAATAAAGAATATAGTCCTTTTCAAATTGTAATAGTCACATTTGAGGTTTTGAGGTAATTGATGAGAGGAAGGTCTAAGAGAAAAAAATAATTAAAATGTATAAAGGAAGGTATTGAGGAGTTGAGAGGTTAATTTATAGTGTGAAGGTCATTGGAAGAGTGTGAAATAATTTCTCCATGTCATCATTTCAAAGATTCCTCGCCTACCTTGTTTCAGTTAAAAAAAAATCATATGCAATAGATGATAGGAAGTCATGGATGGGACATCAATAATTTGAGTGGGTAACTAAGTGGGTGTGAGATGCATGTTAATTATAAGGATAATAATGGAGTTTTAAATATCCACAAAGTATGAAAAAAAAGCAGAGTGGGAAGCAATAGGGTTAAGAACAAGAACAAGATTAAAGAAGGTAAAAACCATGAGAATAAGAAAAATGAAGACAAAGGAAGGATGTAAATAGTTAAATGGAATTTAATAATTCATAAATTATTGGAATAAAAATTTTGAAAGGTGGAAAATTAGTAGGGAAGAAAAAAATCCAAGAATTTTGATTTAAACCCTAGTTGATCTATTTAAACATGCTAGAAAAGGAGGTTTAGTGTTGAATGAAGTAGAATAGGAGTTAGAGGATGAAATTTACCTTGAAGCACAAGCTAAATAATAGGTATCTAAATATGTTATTATTTTTTATGGGTTTTTGTTATATTGTTCTAGACTTGGAGGTTTGAGGAGTAAATAGGGATAATTAGCCTAGTGTAAAATTACAAAAAGGAACATAACTTTTTATATGACATGCATCTCAATGAGGATAATTGGTAGTAAAAATATTTACCAGTCTAGGTTGAGGATGAAAAATGAGTGAATTTTGTAAGAAAAATAGGTTTTGGAGGGCTAGTAGGAAAAAATGAGGTATAAAAGGAAAAATATGAAGGTTGATGAAGTGGTGCTTGTTTCTTGATTTGATCATTTTTATTTGGTATTTCTAAGAATGTTTGGATGATTTTAAAATTTTATAAAATTACTTATACATCTTTAGCCTATTGGGAAAAATTGGTCTTCTTGAGCAAGGTATTGATTTCTTGAGTTTGGGTGATTGGACGGTTGAATTTTTGACTTCAAAAGTAAACTTTTTGGGTGATTTTAAGAGTAAATGCAAGCCTCTGCATTAGATGCAATTAGCACATAGTATGTATCTAAAGTAAACATAGAATCGTGAAGATCACAAATGTATGAGATATAGTAGTTACATAATGAAGACTATCAAAAATGAATATAATTATTATTTTTTCCTTTGAATCCTAGGTCCCATCACACCATATACATGATATTAGCAGTATTAGTGCTTCAAATTTAACATTTTTTTATCGATAAAAGATATGATAATAGGTTCCATTACCATTTTATATTCAAAATAAGTAGAAAAAACTTTATATATACCTCTTAAAACTACTAATTATTAATAAGATCCATTTAAAAACCCTAGTAAGTACATTCAAGTCTTATTCCTATAGGAATGAAGACAATATGAAGATAATAAGACACTTTTTAAGATTGAGTTCATGAAAAGCAATGTTAGATCCATAAACATGTAAATTAAAAAGAATCCATACTAACGTTTGTATCCCACTTTTGTAGCTAAAGAAAACATCGATTCCTACTTTTGTCAACATATATATCCTTCTCAAAAATATGCTTGAGGTTGATGGGGTGAGTACATGGTATTTTTAGGGTAGAAATAAACCTTTAGATATATCCAAATCCGACCATTTTAAAGACTCTTCATATTCATCAAAGTTAGTGTGTGTTACCTCTAATCTATAATAGGAAACCAACTTGAGGAATAATAGGAATAAAAATTGAGGATAAATGAAATCTTAGTTCCATCCAATCATCCTTCACCATGATAAAAAAATGAAAAAATAAATTCATTTTGGATAAAAAAATGTCAATTCATTAGAGATGAAGGTTCCCTCAATCTAAAAATCTCAAACAACTTAGGCCATCTCTTTAAAAAAACTTCATAAATAGTAGATAAAACTTCTATGCCTAAATTCACATACTAAAAACAACATCCTAACTATCCAAAAGATCACAGTTCATAAAATAATCCTTCGCTATAATTTTCTTGACATCCATAATTATCTCTAGGGACCTATGAAGTTCACCTCTAATCCATAAGGTTTTCTATTAACATTCCTAGCATAATTTGTATTCTCTATTTCCATAAAATTTTCATTAAACAAGTAAGACATGAATGCTCTCGTTTTTACTTCTATTTACACCCTAATTAGCACATTTTGTTAGAAAAATAGATTTTAGAGAGCTAGTAGGAAAAAATGAGGTATTATAGGAAAAATATGAAGGTTGATGAAGTGGTTCTTGTTTCTTGATTTTATCATGTTTATTTGTAATTTCTAGGCATGTTTGGAGAGATTTTAACATTTTATACAATGATTTATACATCTTTGACCTATTGGGCAAAATTGGTTTTCTTAAGTAAGGTATTTGTTTCTTGAGTTTGGGTGATTGGATAGTTGAATTTGTGACTTCTAAAGATTTTTTTGGTGATTTAAAGAGTACATGTAGGCCTCTGCATCGGATGAAATTATCCAAAACAAACATAGAACTGTGAAGAACACAAATGTAAGAGAGATAGTAGTTCCATAATGAAGAATATCAAGAATGAATATAATTCTTATTTTTGTCCTTCGAATCCTAGGTTCCATCACACCATATACATTATATTAGCGGTCCTATTGCTTCTATTTTAACATTTTTTATTTATAAAAGAGAGGATAATAGGTTCCCTTACCATTTTATATTCAAAATATGTAGCAAAAACTTTATATATACCTCTTAACACTACTACTTATTACTAAGAGACATTTAAAAACATATAAAGTACATTCAAGTCTTATTCCTATATGCATGAAGATAATAAGAAGATAATAAGACACTTTTTTAGCACGAGTTCATGAAAAAACAATGTTAGAGCCATAAACATGTACATTAAAAATAATCCATACTAATGTTTGTAACCCACTTTTGTAGTGAAAGAAAAAATTGATTCCCATTTTTTTCTACATCCATATCCTTCTCAAAAATCCACTTGAATTTGATGGGGTTACTACATGGTATTTTTAGGGTAGAAAGAAACCTTAAGATATATCCAAATCGACCATTTTAAAGACTCTTCATAATCATCAAAGTTAGTATGTTACTTCTAATCTATAATAGGAAACCAAATTGAGGAATAAGAGGAAACAAAATATAGGATATATGAAACCTTAGTTCCATCCAATCATCCTTCACCATGATAAATAATGAAGAAATAAATTCATATTGGGTAGAGAAAAGCTGTTAATTCACTAGAGAGGAAGGTTCCTAAAGCTAAACTTGTCAAAAAAATTTAGGCCATCTCATTAAAAAAATTTATAAATAGTAAAAAAATTCTATATCTAAATTCACATAGTAAACAACAACATAATATCTATCCAAAATATCGAGTTCATAAAATACTCCTCAATAATTTTCCTAACATCCCTAATTATCTCTAAGGGCCTATGAAGTTCACCTCTAATCCGTAAGGTTTCCTATTTTCAATTTTAGCATAATTTGTATTCTCTTTTACCATAAATTGTTCATTAAACAATTAAGACATGAAGGCTCTCGTTGTTACTTCTATTTACACCTAATTAGCGGATTTTGTTAGAAAACAGGTTTCGGAGGGCTAATAGGAAAAAATGAGGTATAAAAGGAAAAGTATGAAGGTTGATGAAGTGGTGCTTGTTTATTGATTTTATCATGTTTATTTGGTATTGCTAAGAATGTTTGGAATGATTTTAACATTTTATACAATTATTTATGCATATTTAAACTATTGGGAAAAATTGGTTTTCTTGAGCAAAGTATTGGTTTCTTGAGTTGGGGTAATTGGATAGTTGAATTTTTGACTTCGAAAGAAAATATTTTGGATGATTTGAAGAGTAAATGTAGGCCTCTACATCAGATGCAATTATCACATAGTATGTATCCAAAGTAAACATAGAATCATGAAGATCACAAATGTATGAGAGATAGTAGTTACATAATGTAGAATATCAAAAATGAATATAAATCTTATTTTTGTCCTTCGAATCCTAGGTCCTGTCACACAATATACATGATATTAGTAGTATTAGTGCTTCAATTTTAACATTTTTATCTATAAAAGAGAGGATAATAGGTTCCATTACCATTTTATATTCAAAATAAGTAGCAAAACTTTATATAAACCTCTTAAAACTACTACTTATTAATAAGAGATTTAAAAACCTAGTAAGTACATTCAAGTCTTATGCCTATAGGAATGAAGACAATATGAAGATAATACAACACTTTTTGAGTTCATGAAAAACAATGTTAGATCTATAAACATGTAAATTAAAAGAATCCATACTAATGTTTGAAGCAAACTTTGTAGCTAAAGAAAACATCGATTCCCACTTTTGTCTACATACATATCCTTCTAAAAAATCCACTTGAGGTTGATGGGGTGACTACATGGTATTTTTAGGGTAGAAATAAATCTATAGATATATCCAACTTCGACCATTTTAAAGACTCTTCATATTCATCAAAGTTAGTATGTTATTGTACGAAAGAAAATCAACATGTGACATTCTTTGCACCTAACTTCCTGAGGTCGTGTTGAGACAGCCGGTGTAGAATAGAAATGGATGTGTATGTGCAAAGTGATAATGGATCAGATAATGATGCAACCTTATATCTTCGACATGCAATATCAAGATTTAAAATTCTAAGGCAAAGAATGCTCTCCTATCCGAAATGGTGTGATGGATCGATATGATATAATAGCTTCTAAGAGACTCTAATAAATATTGAGCTCTACCGAGATTCTATTCACTAGTTGTTGAACATGTCAAAATTTTCATGCGGGTGCCTTATATAGATTTCCAAAAAGGTCATGGAAGTAAGAATAAGAGGCATAATAAAACCACAAGGACTATGGATGATTTTTTGGTCTATTCTATAAATTCTTAGCTTGATTGTTTTCTATGTTCAATAATGAAAGTTGTGCGATGATATTAGGTGGAAGTGGTGATGATCTAAATACTTATGCACGTAAACTGGGGTGTTGATATATAATTGGTTAGCAGCACTGTGGGGTTGCGGGACCTGAGGATCACAACCAAAAACTCGTGGAGGTTGTGGTCCTATTATGATCATGCACGTAATCAAATCCTGTTGCCAAGAAGGTCCAATAATTGTAGGCTTGATTAGCTGCAATGTTTAGCGTGTTTAGTTGTTCTATTTTCTCAGAAAACCTAATAGGTGTACGTAAAAATTGCAAGCATAAACTGTGTTAACATCAATCAAGAATTTTGGCCCGTTGGGTTGTGGGACCAAAGGATCAAAACCATACGTCTTTTCTTGTTGTGGGTCATTGATGGTCTTGTGGAATGAACTAAAATGATTTTGGTAAAATAATATAACTATCAAAGGAAATTTAATCTATGTTTTTGGTGTTTTTATAGTATATCAGAGAAAAATAATGAAATCAAACTAATGTAACAAAAGTAAATGTTTTTGATCTTTTCGGTTTCAAGCAATACTTATACTATAATAAACAAACTAAATACAAGTAATTAGCTGGATGTAGGCAATTGCTTGTGTGAATATGGAAATATAAATCTAAAATAGATAAACTAATTTTAATAAAAAACCCTTCAAACCCTACCTCAAAGGTGAAGAACAAATCACAACCCTAAAAGAGCTATTGTTCCCCACAACTTCCCTGGTAATGTCAAAGAGAAAGCTTTATAATGATTTAATCTACTTGTAATTTCCTAATTGATTAAAATGAACAATTTGTTACTCTATTTGATATGTAATTGAAGTTAATGATTCAAAATTGACAATTTGACAAATGAAACAAACAAATAAGTAATTCCAACCTCAAGCATCGTATTAATTTCTTTGGGTTGTTTTTGGCTTGTTTTATTCACCCTCCTACGAGTGTCAAAGATGGAGGGTGAGGTGCGGGGTTAGTAGGATGCTAATCCCCCTCACAAAGATAAAAAAAAACCCTACTAAAATTATGTGATGTTTCTAATGAGTAGTCACACGATACCCTTTGCACTTGTTTTGAGAACTATTTAACTCGTTTGTAGCGTTTATTAGCATTTTCTCATCGATTCATAGGAATTGTTTTTTCTATAACTTTTGACTTGTTGCTCGGATCTCGAGCACTTATTTATTCAAAGTTGCATGATTTTTCACACATTATGTGATGGCATTGTCAGTTTTGTAAATGCACTACTTTATAAATTTCCGCGTTCGGGGGAAGTGACTATATTCTTGGGTTTTCACACGTAAACACATTATCACCAAGTCCAACATCTTACTTTTGTGCATCTTGCATTTTTCATCATGGAGAGTGCTCTTTCCAGACTTGAGCATTATAGGATTGCCTTACAGCCTCCACCACTTCTCACCGGGAGAGGGAACTATTCAGCTTGGCGTGCTTCCATGGAACATTACTTCACTCACGAGGGTCTTTCACCCTTCTTACTTGGGCCAGTTCTGTACTCCACCGATCATCATCATCTCGAAGGAATTTCTTGACACTTGTGACCATGTCTTTAGTCATATGATGATGCATGTCTCTCACTCTCTTTGGTTTCACGTGGGACTGAGATCCACCTCACCATGTCCTGGAGCATTCTTTAGTCCCTCTATGGAGACCCTTCACATACTTGTAGTTGTTGTTGCTGATTTAGTTGTCTCCTCCATTTCTTCGTGTGATGGCCATTCCACTGACATAGACTCGCTTGATTCTACTTCTGATGATGAGGATTGTGCACCCTGTTCTGATGTCAAGAGTACTACAGAGGACTCTTCTCCTCTTTCTCTCACTATTCCAGACATTGTTGTCACCCCCACATCTCATCAGATATCGAGCAGTCTTCTACTCAGCCTCATACCATCATCACACCCACCTCCTTTCCACTTCCAGTGTGCGAGGCCCCTTCCACTCCTCTACCTTCATTGGATGACTCATACCTATCTGACATCGCTCTTCTGTTTGTTGAGCCCCCTCATTGGGATGAGTATCTGCTTGACCTTAGTCATCTTTTCGCAGAGTCCACTTGTGATGCTCTATAGGTTCCTCATCCATCTATAGGTATTTCAGAGGAGTTCATCATCTCTATTGTTGGGAGTGCCCCTTCCGAGAATCATGTCACTTCCACATTTCTAGAGACCTTCATTGATCCACCCTCAGTTGTGGATCCCTTTTCTATTGTGGAGGATGTTTTATTCCCTTCACATCACTTGGACATCCTTTATGTGGGTGTTCCTCTTTTTCACTCTGACAGTTCTACGCATGTGGCATTACCTTCGAGTTCCTTGGCACTCACTCACTAGACCTATGTCACACTTCAGTGCACCAGACTTAGAGTTCTTCGTGTTCTTTGCCTTCATTTCCTTTGTGGAGTGGGTGGACTTCTAGCACATCATTTCTGTCCTTCCTAAGGGTAGGCACACAATTCGGTCTAGGTGGCTCTTCTTCAGTCCAGAGGTAGAGGATCTCGTGATCGACATTCTTCTGGGAGACCTCCTAGAGCTGCATATTTTAGATCCTTCCATAGCATCTTCTGCATTCCTCTTGTCTCCCTCTTCTTCTCTCTTCTTCTTCTTTCGAGAGATTGCCTCTTTGTACATGGGTACCTTTTCAGGCTCATCTAGAGTTGGGACCCATATTTGTCATCTTTCTTAGATTAGAGAGTGTTTTGTTCTATTGTGGCGGATGTTTTTCCCATTGGGTTTTCCTTCACTGCTTGGGACCTTTTTCTTGTGCATGGGTACCTCATCAGGCTTTGTGCCAGGACCCATTTCTCATTTTTGACTTGCTGCCTCATCCTAAGTTATGATGAAGGGGGGGTGTTGGTGTGTATTATTTTCCACATCATTAGGTGAGTCATCTCACTTAGGTGAGATCGTAGGTCCATGTGTCATTTAGGGGTCATTATGAGATTCTCTTATACGTCAGTGCGTCAGTGCATCATATGCGTCATTGGGAGTTACACTTCTATTCTAGGAATGTAACTCCCCCTCTCTACTCGAGTTGTCATGATTACAGCACTAGGGGTTACTCAACACCTCCTATATGTACACCCCATTTGATCTATGAGATAGAGGAGAGTTTTATGGCTTAACTAGGTTCTTCCCATGTTTCAAATATTTGCATGCACATTCGGTTGATGCTCGCTCCTCCCGAGATCTCTTCACACTATTGTTCACACATCCATTGATGTGCACGTCATCCCTCATGATCCTCGCTTAAGGGTTTTAAACCCTTTTTACTCCCCTCATTTTGTTCCTTTCTTTCTTTATGTGTTCATATGATTCCAAGGGATTGGGAATGAAAGAACAATAATAGAAGAATATGCTTGAGTAATGGTAGCTTGAAGACATTCTGGTTATAATGCAAGTAGATGAGAGATAACACAAGAAATCGAGCTTGGATATGCATTTCCTAACAAGATTGTGACAAAAATACTATGTAAGATACACACACAAATTCTCTGGCCATTTTCTTGAACACAAGCATGGAATATATAACAATTAGGGCTAGGATGTGCCTTCATACACAAGATAAGAAGAGACAATTCCAACTAACTAAATCTATTTAAAAATAGAAAAGGGAAGGAGAACCAAGAAATCAAAAATATTTTTAGATAAATTGGTTCACAAATGCATCCTAAAAGTGAAGTTAAGTGAAGCGTCACATGTTAAAAACATACATGATGAAATCTAGAAAAATCACTCATGATTGTCACCTGCAGAGCTACGTTTTGAACCGCCACCTAGGTAGGGTGGCAGTTCGATATTGAAGGCCAAAACTTACACATAAAGAGGTGAGAAGCTAAAAGAAAGCATGACAAAGCTAAATAAGGATGTTTAAGCTACAAATATACTCTGCATATGGGTTTAGGAGCTTGAACATCTTCTAAAAGGATATGGATCATCATTGGTGACTTTTGTAACCATTTTTTGACAATGCAAAGCACATTAAATTTTGGTTGTATACATATTGCCCCCTCATAGAAGTGTTTTAGCCATGAAGAGGCGTAAAACGTAGAGTCTGAGTATGGTGTTCCTGAAACAGGGAGTTAGAAGCTACACTTGATATGTCCATGTGTCAAAATGTCATTGTCCAAGCTCCCACTACTTGAAAGAGGGAGAAAAGACTCAATTGTAGATAGATAAAATATCAAAAAATAAACACTAAATCAAAACAATAAGAGGACTTACCATTTGTGTAGGGATATAGAGATATACCTGCACCAACACTCTAGCCCTGTGAAAACATACACTCAAAATGAGGTCAAAACAACATATATATATCAAAACAAACTCATTTTCCAATTCATTTGTGCTTATTCGATTTGGTGATTTTGGAGCTCTAGACCCATGGTGACCATTTTCAATGAGAGTACAGCTGAAACGACCGTTACGAGATTGTGATCATGCCTCCATGAGTGGGAGATCAACTGCGTGGTCTAAGGTTGGTTTTTTTCACTTTTGTGTTTTTAAACCTAAAATGTAAAAATGTTGAAAATTTTACCTAGGGGGATCATTTTCAAAATTTCTTATCTTAAATGAGTCTCTAGGGGGTGCCCATAGGGAAATCTTTTATTTTTTCCAAAATGGTCCTTTTTTTATGTTTTTGAGTGTTTTCTAGGGTTAAAACACGTTTGGGAAATCGATCCATGACCACCACCCTGCACTAGACAGCGGTTCTGAACAGAATGACCAAAATGCGTGATAACTTTACTTTTTTTAGATTTTTAATGCTTTTCCATGTCCTTTGATGTACATTACTAACTTTCTCTTTTCTATATTTTGGTGGATGTAGAAGAAAGAGGAATACATTCGTTGGAGTTGTGAGAGGGAGTGTGATTGGCTCCTGGAGATTTTAGACCAGCTAACTCAGGATGAGAGAAATATTATCCACAGGGTAGGGATTTGAAGGATTACACAGATTCCCCATGTCACTCCTTCTAGTCACATATTGTGTGACTTGTTTTCTTATTGGGATGCAGAGTGGAACACTTTTCGGTTTCCAGGTGGTAGGGGTGAGTGGGCTATCACCCTAGAGGACGTATACCACATTCTTGGGATTTTGATACTGGGAAGATGATTGACTCTAGAGATAGCAGGATAGAGATCCACAACAACTCTATGGACCACCTACCTGGGGGATGTCGTGGTCTCTTTTGGTTCAAAGATGGGGATCAAGGTCTGATCCATTCTTACTACTCCCATCCCTATTATCTGCAAAGCCATCATGGGCATCTTGGCCTCACGGCTGATTGGGTATAGGGGAGGTGACACACTACTCTATTGTTGGGATCCCATTATTACGCAGATTGAGGCACATGGTTGTATCTACACCTGGGGAGAAGACATACTTAACAAAACTTATCATGACCTACATCGGATTGTTTGATTGCGGGGAAGTCTTTGAGCCACCCAACATTGGTTATGAGTTGGGTGTATGAGAGGATCATCTCCTATGGGAGGAGTGCCATTATAGGATCTAGGGGCTATTATCGTGGTCATTAGGTGGATAGGGATGACAGTCCTCATAGTGCCACATCAGCTAGTGACTTCCATGGCTTTAGCAAAACTAGTGGGTACCCCATACTAAGACATGATAGGGTTGTGGGGATAGGAGGGGACCATAATGGCAGATTTCTCAACTATTGTTCATTTAGTTGACAGGATGAGGAAGCTTAAGATTCACTGATTAGCTGAGTTCCTCAACAGTTTGGCCTCCCTTATGTAGATATGCTTCCTCCAATGGCACCAATATATAGGACCATTCAAGAGGCCCAGAAGGGCCCTAGAGGGGATATTGGCTTAAGCTGTGGTTACTCTAGGTGTTCCTATTATAGTTAGGCATGTGGTCCATGCCCAATGTTCGATCGATTACCCTTGAGCACCTTTACTTTGGATTGCGGCCACTCCCACTCATAGTGGAGAGGAGGATGAGCCCATTGATGTAGAATCTAACTCTGAGGAGTACACATGAGATGAGACCGAGGAGGATTTGGTTGGAGATGAGATGAGGGATGAGGGGTTAGGTGGTGAGACTAGAAAGTCATCCCATATAGAGGAGGAGGAGAGTGACCTTGAGTGGCATGACACTTAGGATATGCTTGAGAGCAGCATAGGAGGAAGCGAGTGCGAAGAGAGAGACCTTGGTCTCGGAGGGACTACTTCCTCGAGATGGAGAGGGATATGATGAGTCCGTGATAGGAAAACATCTCACCTCTAGCTTTGAGGAGGCCCCATGGCCACTAATAGAATCAAAAGTAGCCAATGATCCTACTGGATGCTCGGAGATCCGATTATGTTGACACTCTTCTCTTGACCTTGTTAGTTGGTATTTATTTTTGTTTCATTTTTTTGTAATTTTCTAACTCATCGTTTCTTCTTATTTTCTTTCTTGCAACAACTACATAGGAGTGGCGAGGGCTTATTTGATGAGTGTACATTGACACCCTATTGATCCCCTTAAGGAAGACTCAAGTCAAGCCGACTTAGGATTCGAGCCAACCACTACCATCCGATTGACATATTGATGTGTTTGCACCTGTCTGGAGAGTGGCGGAGGTGATGACCTCTCTCTATACTCAAGTGGATGGGTATGAGGTAGCTGAGATATTGATGAGGTGGAGTCACTCTCACAATGAGACCATGACCAGTGGCCGCCACCATGAGCACTCACGCCATTCAGTTGATCCTCATTGTTGTAGCCATAGTAGGAGTCTTGAATGTAGCCCCGTACCATCCAAGGGATCCCTGAGGGATTTACGAGCCATTGGACCTTTATTGGTTTATATCCATTTTTTTGGGCATTATATGATTTTTTTGTATATTTTAGGCTCATTGCGAGTATTTTGACCACACCTAGCATGTGATGGCATTGTAAAAAAAATTCAATTTATTTATTTTTATTAAGGGTAAATAGTTTTTTGAAAGGGACTATACCCTTGTACAAGAAGGCTCAAAAGCCATATTTAACAATTATAACATAGCTAAAATGATCAACATTAGGATAATGTAATAAATCCCAACAACTGAATAACAATCTGCTAAGAGAAGAACTGAAGCCAAAAACCACCAACAAAATTAAAAAAAAGAAACAATAATACAACAACAACTAATTTACTCTTGGTGGAAAAAAAACATGAAGTTTTCTTCTTATTACAAACCATGATCCATTCATCAGGAAATTTCTAGAAAGGAATAATAAATTCTAGATCTATGATCGGCTGAAACACATTGTTTGTATAGGGAGGACTAGGAGGAATATTCTCCTTAGCCACTACATGCTCTTTTGAATTTTCATTCTCAGAGGGTCACTCCCAGATAGCTCCTTGTTTGTATGGTTTGTGATCTCTCTCAAGGGGGTTTTAGGGGCCGATTCTATCATAACCTCCTCCTCAACATTAGAATTAGGTATGTCCTTAGATTAAAAACCAGATGTTCCAGGAGAGTGTTTATCTACCAATTAGTGTTCTCATTATTTCATTTTATCATCTCACAGTTAGTAGAAGAGTGTCCTAAAGAAAAGCACTACCTGCATCTGAAAGGTAAACCCTCATAGTCCAAATGCTAAGTCCAAGTATGATTTTTCACTTTAAGCTCAATGTGTGCTAGAAAGGTAAACCCTCATAGTCAAAACTTGATTTATTATGATATATACAGACCCTTCTTTTTGGTTTGGTAATTCTTTGTATCTAAGTTGACTTCCTTTTGGCTCACTTTTCATGTGTACTCTAGATGTTTAGAACTTTTGTTTTTATTTGATTTTTAGAATGTATGCAGTAGACGTGAATGCTAATAGAATGATTTCTTTTTGTATTTTATAACGCTGATATATGATAATGTAAACTCATTGTAATGTTGAACTTAAGTTTCTTTTAGCAATTTTTGGTACTTTATATTGTTTTGGCAGCACCGGTGATACAATGATATTATAAACAGATGAACATCCACATTCCTAACTCCACACAACTAGTAAGATGTAAGGGCTCAACATCAAGAGCTAGAAAGGGCACAAGTTATGAAATTTATTGAATGGTAATGATGAGGGAAAAACAAGAATTTGACAAAACCAAATTGAGACACTACAATATCACTCTACTTAATTTTTATTCATAGTTTAGAATGTGAATTGCTTGCAAGTTTATCTAGAATTAGATCCATAGATGGTTACTTGGTTGAAAAAATATGGTTTTGAGGTTTTAAGCTCTTTTGAAATTTTGGACATCTAACTCACTTTGTTTTGATTTATTATTTCACAATATTTGAATGAATTATTTCTAACTTTTAAGTCTCATCAAAGAGACCCCTACACCTTGCCCCATGCTACCAATAGAAAGTATGGGCTCATCACCATGGATAAGGCATATGCGAGTACTAGAATTTCTCTCCTTTCGCAACCCTACATCATCAATAAGAAACATGGGCTCAACACCAAAGGTTGGTAGGCGGAGAAATGTGTAGAATAAAATTTTTAAGGGACTTCCATTTGACTTATTTATCCAGGAAAAATGTTTATAATGATCTTATTTCCAAAGAGATATATATGGGATAGATGCAACACCATAAATCTTATAGAAAAAACTATAAGCAAAGACACCTAATCTAGAAAGAAACTATAAGTAGAACCAAGTATGTAGGCCTTGGTATGGTTACCGTCAAATATTTGTATTATCTTGTTTGGATCAATGAAATGATTTGGAAAAAATTGATGATACCATGAATATTTGTAGAGCCATGATTTAAATGTTTTGTGAACATTTTCAGAAGTTTCTAAGAATTGCTATAAGAATAAGTCCCTTGATTAAAAATTTTACAGAATGAACTAGTAGATGAAAATGCAATGCAGATGCAAGTAATGTACATATGAAAATGTTAATGGATCATGTTTAGTATCTCTTTAGGTGAAGATATTTTACATATTCACCAAACTTCTCACCCTCTAGTGTACACAGGAGAATTGCCCCATTTTTGTAGTCTTTTATTACTCGATATGGACCCAACCACCTAGGTTTGAATTTCCTTCCTTCATCATTCTTTTTGTCTATTTGGCTGTCAAGTCTTAACACCAAATCTCTCTCATATATTTCACACTCATAGACCTTCTTATTGTATTTCGATCCATTTGGTCAAGTAAAAATGATATGTCGTTATTCAACGTTAAGTCTAGATTCATCAAGACTTTCTAGTTGAGAGAGTTGTGCCTCTTGATAGCCTTCTTCTCCCATAATTCCTTGCAATGAGATACATATACTAGAGTGGTAAAACTACTTTTGCACCAAATACCAAAGAAAAGGGGGTTTCCCCCATCGGTGTTCTTATTAATGTCTAATAGGCCCACAAGGTAGGAAAAATATTTAAATGCCAATCTCGTTTTTTTTCCTTAAAGGTCTTAAGGAGAATGGATTTTAAGGTCTTGTTTATAGCCTCATCCTATCTATTGGCCTGAGGGTAATAGAGAGAATCCATATGGTGACTTATTTTGAATTTTTCACACAGTTCACGTACTTCATCATTTTTGAAAGATGTGCCATTATCTAAGATAATGACTTGTGGGACCCCGTACCTACAAATGATTTGGTTCATAATGAACTTAGTGATTACAAATCTAGGCACGGTGGTAAGAGGCATGACTTCTACCCACTTAGTAAAGTACTTTTGGTCGTGATTATGAAGTTATGACCATCTATTGATGAGGGAGAGAATTTCCCTATCAAATCTAAGCCCCATGTGGAAAAGGGCCATGGTGTTGCAATTAGTTATAGATCCTATGCCGGTATGTGGATCTCATGGGAAAACTCTTGACATTTATTGAATATGTGCATAAATTATACCACATCATGTTCTATTGTGGGCAAGAAGTATCCCATCTGATGTATCTTCCGAGTAGTGGCGTGGCTGCAAAATTGACCTCCACATACTCTACTATGTGATTCATAAAGAATATTTTTGGATTCTTCTATGTCAAAACATCATAATAACATTCCATCAAAGGCTCTTTGATAGAGAACTTGTTCCAAGATGACATACTTGGTGGTTATAGTATGCAGTTATCTTCTTTGCTATGAGGTTTCGCTTCTAGATATGTATGGTCCATTATGAAGTTAATGATGTCAGTGTACCATGGACACACAGAAATGGGAGGCTTAGTTTCAAAAAAATACACACACTCGTCGGGGAAGTCTAAATTTACTAGATCACCTCCATCCAACGGGTTGTCAGCCAACCAATCCGCAATGATTTTTCCTTTAATGGATTTTGATTAACAAATGTTAACTCAAAATCACCCATCAGAGTTATGAAGCATCCAACCTTCTTAGATAAGGACCCTTGTGTGAGAAATGTTTGTAGGTGATCTAATTTAACAATAACCCTTGTTTCTTGGTTTAGCATGTAATGTCTTAAGCACTTTGTCATGAAGACTATAACAAGGCATTCCTTCTCTGCTTGTGTATAACGTGTCTCATAATCAAGCAATGTCCGACTAATGAAATAGACCACACATTCTCATTTATCATCATCTTCTTGAGCCAACATGCAAGCTAATGAGACATCCATAGCTCATGAATACAGGATCAAGGGGCGATCTAACCTAGGTGGCATGAGTGTGGGAGGAGACAACAAGAACTGTTTAATTGACTCAAATGCCTCATTGCATTCTTCCATCCAATCAATACGAAATCCTTTTCAACAAATTATTGATTGGGTGAATAAAAAGGTCAAATCAAGGATAAACCTTCAGATTGTGCCGAGTCTCCCAAGGAAAGATCTAATGCTAGACTCGTCTGATGGTGGAGTCATTTCTAGTACAACTCAAATTTTGGATGGGTCTACATCAATCCATCATTAAGATATGATGTATCCAAAAAACTTGCCTCCTGTTACATCGAACACGCATTTATCTAGACTTAATGTGATGTCGTATTTGATTAAGTGAGAAAGGATGATACAAGTACCTATAGGTGATCACAACATTTCCTGGCCTTAGCCATAAAGTCATTCATGTAGGATTCCACAATCTTATGTCTAAGTTCATGAAATATATAATTCATCACTTGTTGGTACATGGCACCAACATTCTTAAGCCCTAATGACATGACAACATAACAGTAGGTTCCCTAAGGAGTTATGAACATAGTTTTGGGTTGATCCTCAGATATTCTGATTTTAATATACCCAGAAAAACCCATCCACGATAGATAACAAGTTAAAAATAGTTGTTGCATCAACAACAACATCGATGGATGGTAATGGGAAATCATCTTTAGGAAAATCCTTTTTGATATCCGAAATTCTATTCAAATGTAGATATTTTCATTCTTATTGAGAATGGAAACAATATTAGACACCCATTGTGAGTAGTCAACTAGCTTGATGAACCCTACCTGCAGGAGTTTCATCACTTCTTCCTTCACCATGAGGGCCACCTTTGGCTTCATGGGCCTTGAATTTTTCTTAATTGGCTTAGCATCTAGCTTGGTGATGAGGTTGTGAACTACAATGTGTGGTGCAATTCCCATCATTTCCTTGTAGCTAAACATGAAATATTTTTTATGCTCCTTGAGGATACAGGTATGTATTTCAACCTCCTCAAGAGTTAGAGAGGATCCCAATTTCAATATTTTTGGTTCCTCCTCCGTCCTAATGTTTATATCAATTGTTCCCTCGATTAAGGAGGAATTTCCTTCCTCAAACTCAGGTGGGGCTAGAGGTAAATCTAAATCCCCTCTTCTCCTACTCCGAATTTTGAGCTCCTTCCCAGGGGAAGATTCTATCACGGGGTTTCAAAAATAGGAAGAAAAGTGTGGGATTAGGGAAAGATTAACCTCGTGATGAGTGAGATGTAATTCTACAATTTTTTAGATATCCTAGAGTTGATTTATCACTATCAATGTGATCTGAGATGATAGAATCACTCTCAGTTTCTATGTATGTCAACATTAGGGTTTTTCAGTGTTATATGAGCCAAAGGTTTGGCATGAATTGAGACCATGAAGTTTGTATCTTCCAACTCACTACTTAGAGTGAAGTGAGAAGTATAAGTTGTTATAGAGTCTGTGAGGAGATTCTATTCTCGTGGAATTTATTCAATTGATATGAAGTCAAACCCCTTTGTTAGATTTAGCATTGTTGTTTTGTAGAATTGTATATGTTCAACTTTAGTCTCATATACCTCAGATATTTGATTTACAACTAGTTTTGAACCACCCAAAACCCTAATATTAATAACACCCATTATTTTGGCTACAATGAGACCAAGTAGGATGGCTTCATATTCAGCCCCGTTATTTGTACATTCAAAGTTTAAATTGAAGGAAAAAGAAAGAATCCTTCCCTCAGGAGAGGTAAGGATCACACCTTCCCTGGTGCCAAATGACACTTGGTTCCATCAAAATGGAGAGTCCAACAGTTACTTGGAAAAATGGATGTTGGATCATCCTTTGTATCTTCCTCCTTTACCTCAGTTACTTCAACCATACAAAATTCATCTGCTGGAAGAGAACCAAGTCCTAGGGTATGACCCATACCCATGGAATTGAATGGAAGGAGAATAGGTAAATCCTTCTCTAATAGCTCAACAATATTTTTTGTGGTTCCTAATGACATTGTCTCTACGATGATAGTTTCATCATTTACTTTCGAAGTGCTTTTGATCAATCATGTGACTTATAATTCCATTGTAGGAACCAAATTTTCTTTTAGAGCTAAGCTTGTGGGTTTATTTAACTAATTTGTGGGAAGCTCAAACTTAGAGTGGACCCCTGGCCTCTTCTTTAAATTAGCTAGATGTATGTTGAAGGGTTTTGGATCACCTTGCACCACAAAGACCTTCCCTAAATGTAGGAACCTGACTTCCTGAAACAAAGTGGAGGGAATCACCTTCATGCAATGAATCCAAGGATGGCCAAGGATCATATTATAGTTGGTTTCTTGATATATAATATAAAACTCGGTTAGAACCGTTTTAGGTCTAAGGGTGAATGGTAACACTATTCTAATTGACGTTTCTTTGCGGTTGTCGTAGCCTCTCAGTGTATTTTGCATTGAGGATACATTGGTCTCTCCATAACATAAATTTTTAAGGAAAGAGAAGGGGAATATTTTAACCACTGCCCCATCATCAATCATCACACATTTTACATAGTTTTTGTAAATCCAGACTTGTAAAAACAAATCCAAATCACCTCTACGAGCTATTTCAGCATCCATGGGCATCTTGTTGATGTCAAATACGAATCCAACATCTCTTTCAGGCTTCCTGGAGGATAGACATCAAAGTCCATGTGGTTTATCTATGCCTATAGAGGAGGGGTGACATTAATCAAATGGCTAAGACCTAGTGCTTCTAATAGAGTGACTTTGTGAGTAGGGGAATTCTTTAATAGATCCAAGAAGGAAATGTGAGAGAAGGTCTTGGTTAGATCACTGATCAAGTCATAAGATCCTACTTGGATTTCCTAGTGTATCATAGGTGTCATATGATATAGTTGGGTAGATCGGGATTGGCTACGAAGAATAATCTTTGGTTCTAGTGGCAGCGTTAATATGAGGTTCAGTGTCCAACTCTACCAATCCCATAATTTTTGTTTGTTGGCGGTCATCCAAAGGAGGTGCCACTGTGGGTTTGATGAAGTTGAGGCTTCACGATCATTGGTTCCTATTACAATACCCTTTTTGAGCTATTGGGATCTATTCTACCATATTTTGGGTGCATGGGGAGAGGATCATTAAAGATTCCAAGTGGTGTGTTTTGTGGGGATATTGGTCCCATGTAGGTGTTCTAAGTTGGCATTGTTGGGTTTGCCAAAAACATGTCAACAAATAATTATCTTTGATCCTCTGGAAAATGCTATAGAAACTTGTTGTAATCATGACACATTCTTTTGTCATGCTTGCAAACCCTATCAAAACCGCAATACAAATTGGGATCATAATCTCGAGGCCTTTGGTTTGTTCTTTTTGTGGTCTGAAATTACGATTATTGTTTGATTGCTGGTTTTATAGTTAAAATTTGGGAACCCTTTCCCTTGATTTTGGAATTGGTTTGGATACCCGCCTAGGTATTGGTTAAGACCTTGGGTCTATGTTTGTATTGATTACTTCGAGGTTGTTTTTGTTGTTGTTGTTAAGGATGATTAAAATCTGACAAGATTGATTTGAGGGTGAGAAGTTATTGTTTCTCTTATTATTGTTATTGTTGTTGTTATTTTTTGTGTTTGTATTGGGAGAACTCGATAACATTAGGTTTCTTGGTCTAATCAAGTAACACCATCGAGTTATGAATCCACGGTTATTATTATGGACCTTTGGTCCTTGATTATTGTTCGTGTTGCTAGAGTAATTGAAGTTATTTTGGTTGGGAGTGACTAACCTTCCATTTTCCCCATAAGTCTTACGACCGTTGTCAATGGCGCATTGATCAATCCATAGAGCACCTCGCAACACCTCTTCATAGATCCTTAGTAAGAAATTTTAAATTTCTTCCTTTGTCTCCCTATTGAAAGAGTGGAAGAAAAAATCACAAAGCTCCATCTGATCCATGTTTAGAGAACTTACAGAGGAGTAAATAACCTGTTGCCAACTTTGAATGAAGTGGGGTGTGGAATTGTTGTGCTCTTGTTTGATATGAAGGAATTATGTGATTCTTGTTCTTAAAAGTTTGTTCATATCAAAATCCTTAATAAATTTTGAAACGATTTTATTGAAAGAGTGTATTAAAGCCTCCAAGTATCCTATAGAGCAATTAAGAGCAATACCTTCGAGAATCTTAGGAAAATGTTCACTGATAACAATGTGTCCCACGATAGTAGCTCTCGAATAGTAATTTTGTAAGCTTTGATGTGAACATTAAAATCACCCTCCCCTTTGAACTTTAGAAGCTCAAGAAATGGTCTTAGGAGCATGACTGTCTGGATGGAGAAGTATAGAGGCTCCTTAAGATATTCAGAATAGGTCCCCATTACATACGTTTTAACCATTGAAGATCATTGTTGGGGAGGTGGAGGTTGCATCATTTACTTAAATGGTACAGTGTAAACATTGTTTGGGGTGTACGAAATCCCCGTGGTTGTCCATCTGACACTGGTTAAGTGTAAATATCCCCATGTGGTGATTTTCAGTACATGTGTATGTAAGGGGGTTGACTAATTTGATATGGAGTCAAAGGAACAAAGCCAGGGAACATTAAATTTCTAGCTGGTATGAGGTTTGAGAACGTACTTATAGATGGTGACTTTTTAGATATACATATGTGGTGTGAGGTGGCATACCCAAGGTTCCCATCCCAGTTAGAAAATATCCAGGTTTTGGATTTCCCATATAAACTAGAGGATTCTGCATAGTAGTTATTCATAATTTTGCGGATAGTGAGAAGTTCTTTTTTTCCCTACATATAAACTTTGAGAATTTTGGGAAATCTCTAACTCTTTGACCTTGTCAACTAATGCTAAGATGACATCACCCGTTGATGGGATGGTGTTTTTCCTAGGTGCTTGTTGTTGAAATTTTGGAGGTTGTTGAGGAGTGTGGTATCCTAATATGAATTGTTCAGTATCTCTGCCACCCCTCGTTGGTAATGTTTTCTATTATTGGAGGGGTAGTGTTATTTTTTTGAAGCGGGACATCACCATGTCCTTACAACCTATAAAAATCCTGGTTCATATTCTAGAATCATTGTTCACTCTTGGTGTATCATGATAAGTATTCCTCATCTAGATGCAAAAGATGGTTTGATTGCATGCTAATGGGTTTTTGAAACAATACCTGAGGAGATAAACTTACTTCCCTAGTGAAATTCATGTTATTTTAACTTGATTGTTTGTGAGGATATGTTTGTGTGATTTTGTCAAGTTCCTCAATACACACAAAGGAACCAACATTGGTTCCCTAAAGAAGAGGATTTTGAGAGTTGAGCGATTATTTTCCCATGTTGAGAGTGAAGGTGATTGTTGTGGTATACCTATTTCATAATTTTACATGTCGTAACTCAAGATGGGTCAACCATACTCATCATATCCTGACATATTTAGGGGGTATAAGAATACCCAGAATAAATTATGGATGAAGAAAGTGGAAATGCTTAGAGACTAGCTCTTCACATCAAGTACACCAATTTGTATGAAAGAAAATCAACACATGAAATTCTTCACACGAAGTTTAGAGGTCATGTCGAGATAACCATTGTAGAATAGAAGTGGATGTGTATGTGTGGTGATGATGGATAAGATAATGAGGCAACCTTATATCTTCAACATGCAATATCGGGATCTGCAACTCTAAGGCAAAGAATTCTCTTCTAACCTGAAGTGGTGTGATGGATCGATCTGATATAATAGTTTCTTGGAGACTCCCTCAATATCAAGCTTTGTCGATATTCTATTCACTAGTTTTTGAACACATGGAAAGTGTCCCGTGGGTGCCTTGTATAGATTTACAAACAAGGTCATGGAAGTAAGAATGAGAGGCATAATAAAACCACAGGGGCTATGGATGATTTTCTTGTCTATTCCAGAAAGTCTTAGCTTGATTGGCTAATATGTTCAATAATGAGATTTGTGCGATGATATCAGGGAAGTAGTGATGGTATAAATAATGATGAATGCAAACCGGTGTCGATATTTAATTGGTTAGCAAGCCCATTGGGTTATGGGACCTAAGGATTATAACCAAAAACTCATGGAGGTTGTGGTCCTATTATGGTCATGCGCGTAATCAAACCCTATTTCTAGGAGTAGTCTAATAATCATAGGCTTAATTAGCTACAATGTTTAGCATTTTTAGTTGTTTTGTTTTCTCATAAAACCTAGTTGGTTTAAGTAAAATTGCAAGCGTAAACTCATGTCAATGTTAGTCAAGAGTTCTGGTCCATTGGGTTATGGGACCAATGGATCACAACCGTAAAAAATTTCTTGTGTTGGGTCATTGATGGTCATGTTGAATGAATTGAAATGATTTTTGTAAAATAAGGTAACTATCAAAGGAAATTTAATCTATGTTTTTGGTGTTTTTACAGTATATCAGAGCAAAAAAATGAAATCAAACTAATCTAGAAAAAATAAATGTTTTTGATCTTTTCTAGTTTTTAAGAAATACTTCTAATCTAATACAAAACTAAATACAAGTAATTATCCGGATGTAGCCAATTAATTATGCGAATATGGAAATCTAAATCTAAAACAAACAACCTAATTTAATAAAAACCCCTTCAAACCCTACCTCAGAGGTGAAGAACAAATCATAACCCTAAAAGAGTTATTGTTCCCCACAACTTCCTGGTAATGTCAAAGAGAAAGATTTCTAATGATTTGATCTACTTGTAATTTCCTAATCAATTAAAATGAACAATTTACTACTCTATTTGATATGCAATTGAAACTAATGATTCAAAATTGACAATTTGACAAATGAAGCAAACAAACAAGTAATTCCAACCTGGATAAGCAAGAGCTTTGGAAAATTTGGTTGTATATGTATCTTTTCCCCTCATTTTTTTCTTTCTCTATTTGTGTGTTCATATGAGTCCAAGGGATTGGGAATGCAATAACAAAAGAAGAATAATACGCTTGAACAATGATAGCTTGAAGGAATTCTGGTTACAATGCAAGTAGAAGAGTTATAACATGATACATATGAGCTTTGCTATGCAATTCCTAGTAGGATTGTGGTAGCAATACTATGCAAGATAAAAAAATTCTCAAGCCATTTTCTTGAACAAAAGCATGGAATATATAAGAATTGGGGTTGGGATATGCCTTCATACATAAGAAATGAAGAGGCATTTCCAACTAACTAAATCTATTTAAAAATAGAAGATGGAAGGAGAACCAAGCAATTAAAACTATATTTAGACAAATTGTTTCACAAACACATCATAAAAATGAAGTTAAGTGAAGCATCACATATTAAAAACATGCATGATGAAATCTAGAAAAATTGCTCAAGATCGCCGCCTGTTTGGGCAGCGAAGTTTTAGAACCGCCTCCCGTGTAGGGTGGCGATCCTAGCACCGAAGGCCAAAACTTACACAAAGAAGTGAGAAGATGTAAGAAAGCATGACAAAGCTAAATAAGGATGTCTAAGCTATAAATATATAGTTCATATGGGTTTAAGAGCTCTAACATCTTCTAAAAGGACATGGATCATCATTGGGGACTTTAGTAATCGTTTTATGACAATGTAGCACATGTAATTTTGGGTGTGTACATTTACCTCTAATCAATAATAGGAAAACCAAATTGAGGAATAATAGGAAACCAAATTGAGGTAGTTCCATCCAATCATCCTTCACCTTGATAAAAAAATGAAGAAATAAATTCATCTTTGGTAGATAAATTTGTCAATTCACAAGAGAGGAAGGTTCCCTCAATCTAAACTCTCAAACAAATTATGCAATATTATTAAAAACTTCATAAATAATAGAGAAAACTTCTATGCCTAAATTCACATACTAAACAACAACATTCTCGTCTATCCAAAAGATCAAATTTCATAAAATACTCCTTTGTAATTTTCCGACATCCCTAATTATCTCTAGGGACCTATGAAGTTCACCTCTAATCCGTAAGTTTCCTATTTTCCATCCTAGCATAATTTGTATTCTCTTTCTCTATCGCTTGTTCATCAAACAAGTAAGACTTGAAGGCTCTCATTGTTACTTCTATTTACACCCTAATTAGTTTTATGTGAAACCTAATTGGTTTTAGTGTTAATTACACTAAAGGATGTAATGGATAACAACATGTGATTATTCTTATTAATTAACTTCCAACATAAATTACCAATATCATAATAATGCATTAATACTTGAATCGATTGATGCGGAGCATCATCATGTACAAAGGAAAATTTTGGCTTTCAATCAATTTTAGCTTGATTTAGGTGTTGGAGGTCTGTTTTAGGTGTCTTATCATGTCTCATGTCCATTTGGACTTATTTCACAATGTAATAATGAAGTTTTGGAGTTTCCCTCCAAAATCCCTTTTCAAATATTTTAATTCTTTTTATTGTACTTAGTGGCTTAATAACTAGGTTAGGTTGGTTTCATATTTATAAAAGGTGTAAAAAGAACTCATGTAATATAGTTACATGTATTCATTTTTATACCCTTTCAAAGAACAAGGAAATCCCATACATGTCAGATGATCACCCAATGGGCGCTGGGTGCTCGGTTGAGGCACGCGCCCACACCGAGTCCCTCCTTTATGTGAGTTGTGTGAGAATGCATTATTTACGACAAAAACTTAAGTGAATAGATAAGAAAGGGACCATACATTCATCTTAGAGCTCAGAACAACTTCTAGACCAATGTGTTCATTCATATAATAAAAGCATTACAGAACATAGATCCGAATCATACGTAAAAGAAATGCACAGGGTTTACACCCACTCATGTGATATATATATATATATATAATTGATCCATATAGATGTAAGTACAACTGGAACCACACATATATTCATATTAAGCAGGTTGATAACCACATTACATTAATCGAGGCAATCACATATCCATATGATAGTGAAGACCAATGTCATGCATCAAAACTATACTTAGGCCCTTCATAGTACAAATAAAAAAATGTTTAGACCCATCCACTTGATGCAACATGCTCCCAAAAATCCTGTAAACCCAACATATGGAGCTCTCACAAGTATTCTTGCATGGTTTCACCTCTTTTCAATTCTCGGTATCTCCATGTGTGTATCCTTTTTATTTTACTGGGTGCTTTTATATATAGCTTGAAGCAAACGCAACCATGTCTTTCTAAAGTTATCGATTGCTTACCATGTGTCCATGTGGTCCTCTATGGGAGCATGATTCTTTTAATGCGAGCTCTCCATCCTTCACCATGATGGCCTTCTAGAATCTTCTATTGCAAGGTATATTCCTTTCAAAGGAACTAAGTTGTCAGTGGCACCTTATCCACTTCACATGCACAAGGTCATGATTTTCTTGTGTTCTGCCTGATATGCCAAATATTGATAAGTCCCAAGATTTTTACTCTACGTTGCGTGCACACCACCAGTTCTACTAAAACCCTCCTAAAACCATGTCTTGTGCACTTTCTCCTTACACACTCTTCTTCAAATAGGCCTTGCGTGCCCACAAAACTTCTTGTACTTAGCCAATATTTTAGGGGGCCAACATCACCCCACACTACGCCTGTTCTCCACCCTCGAGAATAGCTTCTCAAAGAATAAAGAATGACTATCCTTGAATAGTTTGGAGAAAGAATAAAGGAATGAAGAATTTGGGGAAGAATGAAAGAATGGGAAAACTATGATTATTTCTACAAGAGGAGAAGGAAATCTTTCACCAAGTCTTCCTCCAACTTATTCCAGGATATCGACCGACTCTATGCCTATTGAAAAAGGTCACCGAATAGGGTGCTCATCTCTTCAAATCTTAGCCCTTCTCCTTGGGCATTCATCATTTCCACGATCCCCTCCAAATTTTTTCCCAAATCCTCGAGTGCATCCATCCTTTGAGTGATCTGGGGATATAACTCTTTCACTAGTTTTTAATTGAGCCCTATAAGGTCTCAATAGCCTCTGATTTCTTCTCAACCTCGGCTAGGATTTTTTCACGTTCCACCCTATTCCCCTTGTTCTTCTCCTAGAACTCCTGAACTCTACTTCATGGGTGGTGACTAGAATGCTCGCCACTCTATCTCTATTAGTGCAATTATCATAAGTGGCCTCAAAGAACTTGAGCGGTGGATTTCACATCCGTGAGGAATTTCTTGTATTAGGAAACAATTGCCACAATATTCATCTTATCCTCCTTTTCTTTGTGCACCGATGCCTCCTCTACATACTCCAAGGCTAGTGGTCATATTTCCATTGTGAGGACATGGGTCAAGTCCTCTAGAAACTCCAAGGTGGATCCATACTTCTGTGTTGGTGGCATTAGATTTGGATGCTTCAAGAAAATGGCATCTGTGATCATCTCTGATTTCTTATAGACCTCACGCACCCTTGACTTCTCTTCTTTCAACTCATGCCTTAGCTGTGCACTGATTACCTCCTCTTGTTTTAATTCCTTGGTTCTTTTCTCCAAATCTTCTTCCTTCTTATCCAGTTCTACCTCTAGGAACTTCACCCTATCATTCCTCCCGAAGAGTCTAGCCTCTACTTCCACCAAAACCTTGTTCAATGCCTTACTGATTTTCTCATCAAATAGTTGTTGAGCATTTACCAAGGGTTATCACCTTTATTTCTGGTACCTACATTATTTCCCCTTGGCTTACTTTGAATTCTGGTTCATTAATGTGGGACTCAAATTCCCAAGAAAGCATTTTCCTTGTCCGAGGGTATGTACCTTCCTCATCAAATGATGTCATAGCCAAGAGTTTCTTCGTTGGTATGGTGCTTTGAAAGCGTGCACACAAAACCTTGTTCGGTCATCAATATAGCCCATCCTCTAAACCTGTGATGCCTCTATTTTTTTCCTCCCCATGCACACGGCCTTAGGAAAGCTCACAACCAAACTAGGATCCCCTCACATGCTGCCATATTCCTTTTCTATGCTTTCATCCTCTACTTCCTTCATTACAAAGTCTCGCTTGTGTTCCATCTCTTGCTCTACTAGGTCTTTGATGATCTTTGCTACTTCTTTCTCCGTAGCCTCATCTATCTATTCCTTAGTGAGGCTTGGGGTCCTTTGTTCTTTTGTAACTTCCTCACTTACCCCCTTGTCCTGAGTATCCTCTTCTTCCTTTTCATTTTTCCTCTTGACAAAGATGTACTCATTTTCTTCTTCCTCTCCTTCCTCCTCCGAGTCATGTACTTCATATATAGGATGGTCCTCACCTCCTAGTTCATCTTCATCATCATCATCTCTCTCACCTCTATAGGCCTCCAAGCTCTCTGTATCCTCCGAATCATTTTATTCTGTCACCTTTTGCTTCTTCCTGATAGGAGATTCTACTTCCTTCTCCTCCTCTGGTGAGCTCTCCTAGGTGGTGGGTTCTTTGTGCTCTAGCACTTCTTCCTCTGGAGTCTTTTATTTCCCAGGACTACTTTATCCACATGTAAGTAATGGGTTTAGCGCTTGTCTCCAATGCACTTGCCGCTTGTGTATCTTGAATACTTGGTGCTTTCTACACCTGTTCTCTTTCCCTCTTCTTTGGTGTGGGATTATTTCTTCCTGTGGGGCCCTCAGGGATGGATACATCATTTTCCATATATGTGCCCTTTTCAAAATTTGGCTTGATGTGAAGGTATATCCTTCTTGTTGCAGCCCTTCCAGTGATTGGAAATGTCACTAGTTTCATCATTTGTATCTCATGGGAGACATATCTCTCCACGTATGTGTGCTTCTTGGGGTAAACTAACTTCATGTGTAGCTCTTTATGGTCTTGATCTACCTCACTAAGGTTAAACCTTAGTCTATTGGCCTCTTTAAACATGTTCACCCCTTCTTGGAAGTATTGCGCGGTGAAGGAGTAGGGGATCTTGCACCAGGGGCCCATGGTTTCATCTGTCAACCTAAATATTTTAATTTAGAAGTGTTGATGTACTATGAATTCTACCTCTCCTTTCATGAGCGTGGGTAATGCTCTGGAATCTTCAATTCTTCTTTGAACATGTCCCTCATGCACTTGAACCACTTCTCCAAACGCACCTTGTGAGTGGTTGTCATAGTCTCACAAGTATATTTCGCAAACTACTTTGCAAGTGAGGGATCCTCTTCTAGGTACTCCAAAACAAACCTTTCTAGCCCATTGGGAACTCTTATTTCTAAGAAAACTATTATGAGGAGGAAATTTCCAAATAGTATCTTCTCGTCTTCTTGAGCGCTACTAATGATGTCATCTACGATGAAAGCAGAAAAGTTGTAGATGGTCCCCTACGATATCTTCGACATATGTTTAGCCATGCCTTGTTCACTTAAGTCCATATCTCTTAGTCATTGATCTTTGTTACCAAGTGTGCAGCCATCCTCATCATAGAGTCTAGGATCTCTGTAATGTCAAAGTATCGCGATTATTTATTATAGTCATATACAGTAACTGTTTCCTTCATGGCCTCATTTTTTCTTAGATCATCATGAATGTTATCCCCTTCATAGATAAGGCCTGTGAACTTCAAAATTAACTGAGGATTTATGTGCATCTTATGCCTCGCGAAATAAAAATGGTCTTCGTGAACGTGCGCCATTAGCCACTAGTAGAGGCACTCAGGTTTTCCGAAGTAGGGTAATTTGTAAATTTGTAGTAACCCTTCCTTCTCCAATTTAACTTTTACTTCGTCACTATAGATGGGCATGCCCTCTGGTGTCCTCTTGTTTGTTGGGAAAACCAACTCCAAATCCATTTATTTTTCTGTCGTGCTGGTGTGGTGATTATAGTCACTTACAGCCATCTTCCACAAATGAGATTCCTATTCTTTTCCTAGAAATATCCCATCCGGGAATTACATCTCTGTGTACCACTCTTCATTTGTGCTTGAGACGACAGTCATTTGTTTCTCCTTTCCCTTCTACTTTTTAGGTGAGATGGTTGCTTTCTTTGGTGCCATCCTTCTAGTTAGGTTAGCACTTCAAGCATATTTTCCTTACTTTACTCTACCACTTTATCCAACCCTAATGCATAACCTTGCGAATAAACCCTCCTACACCGTGCCCTATCAGCCAAACCCTAACTGGAACAATTCTTCCACAAGATAATGATTCTCAACAACTTCCTCCATGCCCATGTACTCCTTTCCTACTAGTTTTTGGATCTTCTCTAGTCACATCCTCTTAGATTTCATAAATTATTCTTCACACAGATCGCCTTTAGATTCCCTAGTTTTTGAGAGCTCTTTTCTCTTTGTAAATGCAAGGTAAATAATGAAGTGCCCGACTTCTTATTTATAGCTTTTCCTTCTTTCCAACATTAAATGTTATTTTACCTACCACTGTACTTAGTATTAAATGTGTTTCTTTCCACAAATCCAACCTTACACACCTTCCCTTATGTGCTCCATCTTGTGCAAAAACTTCTACAACCTTCTAGCGCGTAAAAAATCCATCTTGACAGAAGACTCTTATACACGTGTTAACAATGCCGAAGGCACTTCTTTTGTCATTCACATGATTTTTTCTCTCACCTACCTCATTTTATTCCTACACTTCTTCCTCTGTAAATGGTTTCTTTGACTTCTTATCTTGACACGAACCTTTTTCATCCACCTCTTTTTCCATGCGCTTCCTTCATTCTTTCTCACTTTTAATCCATCAACCGGTAATTCACCACAACTTCTACTACCAGTTCAACTTGTATTACATGCCTATACTTTGCATCATTCGACCACACACTAAAATAGATGTGCAGTCCTCTACGCATGCATAACCTTCAAAAAAGTAATGTGGTTACTGGTGCCCAAGGCACAAAACAAACAATAGAACAAATGACGAGAAAGGTAAACACAAAGGGAAATTGCATAAAAGGAAACTTTTACTAAATGGAAAAACTACCTTATTACAAACACCAAGAAGACTTATTTACGGAGAGCTTTAGCCTACTCCCATTGAAATGACCTAGTAATATAATTTCATCCAAGGCTCTCAATTGGTACATGCCTAAATTAAGGATGTCCAAGATGATATAGGGACCCAACCAATGGAATTTCAACTTTTTGGGATGGCACAGAAACTTAGAATCATATAACAATACCATTTGTCCAATCTCAAATTTTTTATTTTTGATGTGGTGGTCATGCCATGATTTTTGTTTAGCCTTTTTAGCCTTTTGACTCCACCTAGCCAATGATTGTCTCTCATCTAATTTCATCAAATTTTTAATCCTTTCCTCTAGCACTTGTTCATCATCCAATCCTCCCGCATTTGCTATATGCAGAGAAGGTAACATATATTCAATGGGTAAGACAACCTCTGCGCCAAACACCAATTGGAATTGTGTGGATTTATTCAACCTCTTATAGGTTTTCCTATACACCCATAGAATTGTTGATACTTTTTCATCCCAATCTCGTCTACCAACGTCACAAATTTTGGTCAGGGTATGACTCAGTATTTTATTAAATGCTTCGGAAGTTCCATTTTCTTGTGGATGGTAAGGGGTAGTCTTATGATGAGCCGCCACAAACTCTGCTAGTAGAATCTGGATGGTCTCATTTAGGAAATACATACCTCTATCACTAGTTAAGCTCAACGGGCATCCATAATGTGTAATAATATCTTCCCAAAGAAACCTGATTTGTTGTAGCCATTGTACAATCCTTGGTAGGAATTGCTTCTGCCCATCTTGTCAAATAATCCGTGCAAGTGATTACATAGCGTGATCTTATCCTACACGTAACTAGAAAAATGGGGCCTACAAAATATATGGCCCACTTTTCAAATGGCTCTATACTTGGAATAGGGTGCAAAGGCATTTCATCCCTCCACCCTGGTTTGCCAAGGCACTGACAATGATCACATGCCTTGCAATAATCTTTGCAATCTTTATATAGGGTTTCCCACCATAACCTAGATTGTAATATCTTGCGTGTAGTGGCATCCCCTACATAGTGTCTACACTGCGCTTCCTTCGTTATAGCCAAACACTCATGTTCTAAAGACGCACCAGGTGCAACAATTCATCACATCCCAATTTGTACAAATCACCACTAACCAACATGTAGGGTGCAAAACGTATGGCTAATGGATTCTCTCTAATACTTTCATCCCTACGGATCCATACCTATTTTGAGAAACACCGTAATATCCTCTAAGTCTACGGGCATGCGCCATAACCTAAATAGCTATACGTATGACATGGTCTCCTCAATCTTTGCATGTCCTCTCCTAAGTCAATTCTAGACAAGTGGTCGGGCCCAAAATTACTCTTTCCTGTCTTGAAAACCACCGTGAAGTCAAATTCTTGGAATAGGACCCATCGACATATGCCCCCTTGCAGAATAGGCTTGTTTACCAATTATTTTAATGTCATGTGGTCTGTGTAGAATATAAATGGTGTCACTAGTAGATATTTCCTGAACTTGTGTAATGGATAGATCATGGATAGTGCTTCGTGCTCAGTAGTGGTGTAATTTTGTTTTTCTGATGTTAAATTTCTGCTTCCAAAGCACAAGAGATGGTCAACAATCCCTTCACCAGGTTGGGCCAGTACTTCTCCAACAACTGTACCAGAGGCATCTACATGAACATGGAAAGGTTTATCCCAAATAGGGAAATGAAGAATGGGTGTTGTGACAAGCCTATCCTTCAGAGTGTCAAATGCCTTCTGCTACACCTCTCCCCAATGAAATATAATCTTGTGTCTAAGTAACTCCTCTAATGGCGTGACGATCTTGGCATATCCCTTTATGAATTTTCTATAGTAACATGTATGCCCAAGGAATCTGCATGATGCTTTGGCTAGTAAGTTCCCCTAAACCCACAATTACTATAACCTCGGTGGGATTTACTAGTAATCCCTCCTTGCATATGATATGCCCCAATAAGGTTCCAAATGGGGTAGCAAAACACACTTCTTGATGTCGAGGGATATCCTCAACTATCGACACCTTTCAAACATTAGTCTTAAGTTATCACAATGGTCCTTGACTAGACCATACACAATCCAATCATCCAAATAGACCTAAAGAAATTTATGGATGAAGTCCGAAAGGTGATGATGGTCATCAATCCTCTCCATTAATAATATCTATCCAGGTTGGTGTCCAAAGGTTGTATGCATTAAGAGAAGAAGATCTTGGAAAGCAACTCCTTTAAACACAAACCAAACTTGCATAAAACAAATCACACTTGTAGAAATTTAAATGCACACTTGCAGTAAAGGAAATAACACTTGTATAAATGTAAACACACTTGCATAAATTAAAATTTCTGAATTAGAAATAACTGAAAGATAAAAAGACACATGCAGGTTCACAACAAAAATTGTACTGAAGAAGGATCACATAACATGAAATCAGAAGTTTACAACAAAAGGAAAACTACATAAATAAAGAAAAAAACATTAACACATTGATCCATATTCCTTGGAATGAGTGGCCAACTCATTCCTTGGAAGAGGAATTAATTCATATTTTTAATTCAGAACTTGTAGAATAACTTTACTTCAAAAGATTGGAAAGAAAGAACAGATCTTTATTTCTTGGGAGAAAAGAATTACATATCTAAGTGTGGAAGGTTGCATTTATAATTTATGCGTCCAACCAACTCCTTATTTTGGGAGATACAATCTAATCTTATATTTATTCTAATCCTAACAACTAAGATCTCCATCTCCACAAAATATGAAGAGAGATATATTATTGGATTTAAAGTCTTATCTTACTTATTTTAGGAAGATTTGCTCCCAAATCTTTTCCTTTCTTTTCGGTAACAAGAATCATAATGATTTTATTCCTCTATATTATTGGAAGGAGAATTTTCCTCAAAATATGATTTTGACCAAATACCTTTCTCAGATTTTCCATTTGACTTTGTTGTTTTTGACTATGGAACTTTTGACGCTGTCTGATACGCTTTTTCCTTGACTGCAGTTCACTAAAAGTTAGATTTATCTTTATTGGTAAAACCTATTGCAAATATGAAGGATTTTTTTTTAAACACATTGTTATGAACACAAACGTCTCTCATTTTTTCCATTTGATTTTTCTATTTCTGTTTATGGAACTTTTAGTGCTTGTCGATACACTTTTCCTCGGAATGCAGCTCACTAAAAGTTATATATCTCTTCATTGGTAAAACTTGTAGCAAATCTGAATGAGGTTTTTGTTAAACACATTTCTATGAAAAAAACCTCTCTCATATTTTCCATTTTATTTTTTTGTTTCTTTTATGAAACTTTTAGCACTCGGTTAATATAATTTTCCTCAGACTACTGACTCACTAAACGTTAAATCTCTCTTATTGGTAATACCTGTAGCAAATATGAATGAGGTTTTTGTTAAAAACATTGCTATGAACAAAAACCTCTCTCATATTTTCCATTTAAATTTTTTTGTTTCTTTTTATGGAACTTTTAGCGCTCATCTGATACACTTTTCCTCAAACTACAACTCACTAAAATTTAGATCTCTATTTATTGGTAATACCTATAGAAAATCTAAATGAGATTTTTGTTAATCACATTTATATGAACAAAAACCTCTCTCATATTTTCCATTGGATTCTCTGATCTTTCACAATTCCTCAAAAAATGTCAAAATCTACTTAGTTCCGGAACTAAGCCTGCAAGTTCCGAAACTAAGCCTATGAGTTCTAGAGTGAACTTAAAACAACTATAACTTTTGCATACGATCTCAGATTGAGATGATTATTTTTTTGAACTTGCATAATTTTTCAAGAGAAATCTGAATATGAAATAATATTTGAGTTTAGATATACCATCCATGATCAATTTCACTTTTCTCAATACTAGAATTATCTTTCCTTTATGGCCTGTATACATAAGACATTGTATTTTTCCCAAATAATCAATAGGATTAGTCAAAAAAATAGATAAAAAAATATTTCTAAATAATGAACAAGATATATATCCTATATTCTATCTTAAGAAAACTATAAGTTCCTAGATTACATTTAAATCCACTTTCAAAGGTAACTTGGAAGGACAAAATAACAGCAATTTATGGCCAATTTATGGCCTCATCATTACCCCACACTTAATCTTATGCATGTTCTCATGCATTATATTATTATCTCTTCTTAGAGTCTTCTCTGCATTGAGCTTAAACATGTATGCATTCCATATATAGTTCAAAGACAAGTTCTTGTGGATCTCTTTGTTATTTTTAATTTCCTTTCTTTTGCAAAGAGGTTTTGTGTGGATCTCCTATTGTTGTTTTTTATTTTCTTTCTTATAAAACATATTCCCTGTGTGGATCTCTTTCTTTTGTCTTTGATTTTATTTCTTGTACAATAGGTTCTTGGGTGGATCTCCTTCTCGCTAGTTTTTATTTTCTTTCTTTTGTAGTAGGTTTTTCTATGGAGATCCTTATGTTGCTTTTGATTTCCTTTCTTGTACAATAAGTTCTTGTGTGGAGATATTTATTATTCTTTTGATTTCCTTTCTTATAGAGTAGGTTCTTGTATGGATCTCCTTCGATGTGTCTCATATCTAAAATCAAAATGCATACCTCGTGTTTCTCATTCTCTCCCGCACTTAAGCTCATGCGTTTCCTCATGCATGTTGTTTATTCATGGTTGCCCATGATTTAGACTCTAATATTTTGATTGCAAAGAGGTGCACATATTTTTATATAAGTAGGGGAGATATGAATTTTATCTTGTCTTCCTTGGAGATTTTAAAAGTGGATCTAGCTGTAGTAAAAACTTACAATAAAACTTAAAAATAAAATAGTAGAACAAAATAACTTGATCATACCTCTAGTTGTCCTTGTCATCATATTGTTAACATGGTCAAATAGTGTCGAGAAAGAAGCCACCAGGTAACAGTTGATTGCTTTTGAAGAAGAGTCTCCCTTTTTTTGTCTTTAATTGGCCAACAAGTTGGTTTTCCAATCAATTTTTTTTTCCTTTGATTGGCCAACAAGCTAGTTTTCCAATCAAAGCTTTTGATTGGCTAGCAAGATGGTTTTCCAATCAAATATTTTTTATTTTTTTCTTTTTTTTGCTAAAATGATAGCATGAGAAGGATTAGAGAAAAATTTGATCCATCATTAGACTATATTCATCAAAGTACAACTTGTGTAAAATAGGAAGCAATGTTTGAGATCTCATAAAAACTTTTTGCATACTTAGTAACTCCAAGAAGATTTCTAAAAATTGTGTAGATAATTTCTAGGTCTTCAAAGCCCATCTTGAATTGTGCATTATCGGAATCACCATAGTAATCTTCAAATCTCGGACTAGTGATCTCAGGAGATGGATAGTTGTTAAAAGAGAGAGTGAAGGTATCCGTGTGTCCCTTCAAAATCTGCATGCTCCTTGGTTGATATTGTTGGTGCTCCAAAATTTGCATGTTGGTATCAAGAACAACTTTGGAAATTCCTATAGATCTAGTCCTTAAATGTTAGTACGCAAAAATTTATTTCCTTGATATTCACCATAATTGTTTCTTAACGTTATACAAGCATATACAAAAATGAAGAAATTGAAAGACATAAAAACAAATTTTTCTAATGGATATGGTTCAGGATTGAGTTTTATCATGGGATGAAAACTAATTTGGATGGGTGGATTTATTATAAGTGAGTTTTTATTTTGGCTCTAATGAAATTCTCGAATATGGATGGAGTTAACTAGAAATGCTACCAGTTCATTATTACAAACTGGATAAGTCAAATTTTTACTAAGGTTATGTGTAATAAGATCACTGAGATATTAGTTGATACAAGGGGAAATGGTGGTGGTTATCAAGAATGACATATGATATTTCATCAACTAGATCTAATTCCAGATTCAATATCATATTCTACCATTTCCAGATCTGAATTCTTTATTCATACCATTGTACCTTCTTGATCAAACATAACAGTCATTTTCTTATACACAGAGTTAGTTTATGGGGAGATAAATATTTAGAATCTAATATTCCTAATTACAGAAATTAAATTTTAATCTACTTGCAGGAAATAAAAGTCTAAAGAAACTATTTACTGTCACGAGAATTTGCTAAAAGATATTCTACATCACTAGAATATTCTTTAGAGAAATCTGAATCTTCTAATAACACTTTGTTCCCTAGCAATGGTGCCAAAATGATGAGGGTTGTCAATCCTTTCCATTAATAATATCAATCCAGGTTGGTATTTGAAGGCTACATGCATTAAGAGAAGAAGATATTGGAAAGTAACTCCTTTAAACACAAACCAAACTTGCATAAAATAAATCACACTTGCAGAAATTTAAAGGCACACTTGCATAAAGGAAATCACACTTGCAGAAATGTAAACACACTTGCATAAATTAAAATTTCTGAATTGGAAATAACTGAAAGATAAAAAGACACCTGCAGGTTCACAACAAAAATTATACTGAAGAAGGATCACATAACATGAAATCAGAAGTTTACAACAAAAGGAAAACTACAGAAATAAAGAAACAAACATTAACACATTGATCCATATTCCTTGGAATGAGTGGCCAACTCATTCCTTGGAAGAGGACTTAATTCATATTTTTAATTCAAAACTTGTAGGATAACTTTACTTCAAAAGATTGGAAAGAAAGAACATATCTTTATTTCTTGGGAGAAAAGAATTACATATCTAAGTGGGGAAGGTTGCATTTATAATTTATGCGTCCAACCAACTCCTTATTTTGGGAGATACAATCTGATCTTATATTTATTCTAATCCTAACAACTAAGATCTCCATCTCCACAAAATATGAAGAGAGATATATTATTGGAGTCAAAGTCTTATCTTACTTATTTTAGGAAGATTTGCTCCCAAATCTTCTCCTTTCTTTTCGGTAACAAGAATCATAATGATTTTATTCCTCTACATTATTGGAAGGAGAATTTTCCTCAAAATATGATGTTGACCAAATACCTTTCTCATATTTTCCATTTGACTTTGTTTTTTTACCATAGAACTTTTGACGCTTGTCTCGATACGCTTTTTCCTTGGATGCACAGTTCATTAAAAATTAGATTTATCTTTATTGGTAAAACTTGTTACAAATATGAATGAGTTTTTTGTTTAACACATTGTTATGAATAAAAAAATTCTCTCAGTTTTTCTATTTGATTTTTCTATTTTTGTTTATGGAACTTTTAGTGCTCGTCTGATACATTTTTCCTTGGAATGCAGCTCACTAAAAGTTAGATATCACTTCATTGGTAAAACATGTAGTAAATATGGATGAGTTTTTTTAAAACACATTTCTATGAACAAAACAATCTCTCATATTTTCCATTTTACTTTTCTATTTCTGTTTATGGAACTTTTAGCACTCGTCTGATACACGTTTCCTGATTGTGACTCACTAAAAGTTAGATTTCTCTTAATTGGTAATACCTGTAGAAAATATGAATGATTTTTTTTTAAAATACATTTCTATGAACAAAAACCTCTCTCATATTTTCCATTTGACATTTTCTATTTCTATTTATGGAACTTTTAGCACTCGTCTAATACACTTTTCCTCGGAATGTAGCTCACTAAAAATTAGATATCTCTTTATTAGTAATACCTGTAGCAAATATGAATGAAATTTTTTTAATCACATTTCTATGAATAAAAACCTCTCTCATAGTTTCCATTGGATTCTCGATCTTTCATAATTCCTAAAAACTATCTAAATCTTTTAGTTCGGAACTAAGTCTCCGCGAAGTTCTGGAGCGAACTTAAAACAACTATAACTTTTGCATACAATCTCGGATTGAGATGATTCTATTTTTGAACTTGCATAATTTTTTGAGAGGAATATGAATATAAAATAATATTTGAGTTTAGATTTACTATCCATAATCAATTTAAATTTTCTCAATACTAGCATTATCTTTCCTTTATGGCTTGTATACATAAGACATTGCATCTTTTCCCAAATAATCAATAGGATTAGTCAACAAAATAGATAACAAAATATTTCTAAAGAATGAACAAGATATATATCCTATATTATATCTTAAGAAAACTATAAGTTCCTAGATTACATTTAAATCCACTTTCAAAGGTAACTTGGAAAGATAAAATAATGGTAATATATGGCTAATTTATGGCCAATTTATGGCCTCATCAAAATGATTGTACTACAATGCACGAGAACACAGTAGGCACATTATTCAATCCAAAAGGCATGAAATTTTAGGTAAAACTTCCCCATTCAGTGGGAAAAGTCATCTTTATCTGTTCTTCCTTTGCAATCCACACCTGGTGGTACCCTGAGAACCCATCCGTGAAGGAGTAGGCTTCACACCCGACCACTCCCTCTAATATTTCTTCAATAAATAGTGTAGGGAAGGGATCAATGACACATATTGCATTCAAGTCCTTATAGTCAACATAGACCCTTATCCTCCCATCCTTTTTGATGTTGATGACCATTGGGATTATCCATTCGAATCTTCCATAGCCTCAATGATACCTGACGCTATCATTTTTCTATCTCCTCCTTGACCCATACACGTAAATTTGGATTCATTTGATATGGCCTCTTTCAGATTGGGTGCACACCTTCCTTTAGTTTTATCTTCATCTCCCCTAAGGAATGGTGGATGCCTTTAAGTTCATGATACCCACGTGGGAACAAATCTTGGAACTCACGTAACAAATCAATGATCTTTGAGACCTCCTTTTCTAACCAATAGTATCTAATGATTGCTTCCTTGGGTTCTTCCTTTAACCCAATGTTAATCTTCTTTATTTTTAAGGGTTCATGGTAAGTGCACATCCTTTCATCAGTGCTATCTATAAAATCACGCGTACCCACAGAGTGGTTAACATATAGACTCTTCATTTCCATTCCATCTATGACATAAACCATCTTTCCTTTTTCCTTTTCTATGCATGCTTTCTCAAACTACATCTCCTCCGACTCATCCTCATCGAAACACACCTCTAAACTAGGCTCACCTAGCAAATATAGTAGCCTGTGTTCTGCCATGGCACTATCCCCCATTGTAGGAAACTTGATCGCTTGCAATTCCTTATCCACTGATGGCTTTTTGCTTTAATATTCAAAATCTTGGATGAGATCAATTGTCAGCTCCTACTAATTTCTTGTTTGTCGGAATGTTTCGAATGGGTATAGCACTCGTGCGCATAACCTTGTAGTGTGGAATATAACTTATGTATCCATAATGATGGTGGCAAGACTTCTGTGCCTCTTATCCATGACTTCTCACATGCTTGGATATGAAATGAAGCGGTCTCTTTACCATGGTAGTCTTGAATGAACGTAGATGCATTGCTCTTGGAAAAACTTACAGAGAACGTGATTCTTACCTTACGCCACTTCAGGAGGCTCTCCTAATGTGTAGCCCACCCGGTGCGCTACGATCACGAGTAGGTTATAAGCGAGCATCCCTCTTCTTTAATCCTCATTTTTCCACCGAGCTTCCATGTCATGTAAGAAAATTTGTGGTATGACCCTCCGGAGTAACTTCGTAAATTTTTCCCTCCTAGGTGCTTGAGTGAGTGCAGCTTGGTCAATTTTTTTACAAACCCCTTAGTTTTCAACCAATTAAATCATAAGTCCCGTCGCCCAATTTTCACATGCCATATTTGTGGTATCGCTCATAAACTCGGGCATCCTCAAATTGGATAATTCCTTCGTAGGGTGAATTATCTCGGGTCTCGATGGAGCACACATAAATTCTATCAAGGACCTCTTCTCCTAAAGGTTTAGTGTATGGAATTGACTTCCCATCTATCGGAAGGATGATGACCCGTTATTCCTTGTTCTCAAAAGCGATATATCCTTTGTTGAACCTTAGCTCAGTCTTGTTCTTATAACACCATGGGAACCAAAGCAATGCTGGAAAATTGTCTTTCTCGGTGAGCACCAAGACTTGAAGTCTCCAATAAACTTGGCCCGCCTGAATGGTAATCACTGCATCCTTTAATACTCCAATTGGCATTGCCTTAGTTTTTTTGCTATACACAACACATTCGAAGATAGATGTAATACGGGCCTTCCCATTTGATGTCAAACATCCAATGTAAGAACATTGAATTCTCGAACCTATGTCAATCAATATGTTGCTTAGAAGCCAACCATCCACAATCTGCGTTCGGGGTGTGATCTCTTTGTCATAGTCAAGGCTATGGGATGGGAGGTTTGCATGCAAAACCTACCTTTCGTGCTCTATTATAGTGTGTGGCATATTATCCCATATCCATTCTCCTAGTAAGGGAATAATATTCTCTTGCCTTAATATTTTACACACTTCCTTAACCTCATCCAGTCCTTCATGCGGAGCCTCAACATTCCTCCTTTGCTCCTGCTATTTGGACTACTCCTTTAAACACCTGGATTTCTCCCTAAAAAATCTGAATGCTATCCATTGTCTCTTAATACACTTCCTTTTAATGGGCGGTGGTTTGGGTAATTCCCATGCACCACTTCTTCTCTTGAGACTAGAGTCCTTTTCCTTGGTACTTCTTTAGTACGTGCAATCTCTGCTTGTGTTGTCACCAGAACAAGTTCTAACCCTGCCTCACGCGCCACTCTAGGAATCCACTGTGTGTTGGCCTTATATATACTCACCATCCTAGTTCCCTTGTCCTTTCGGGGTGCTGCTAGCTCATGTGCTCAAACAATCAAGGGAACTTCTCATACTTATGATTTTTCCCGCACCACAAGCACTGTAATAAATTTGGACACTTGCACCTGTAATGTTTTGTAGATTCAAAATTATAGTAGGTTCCTCAAGGGAACTCATTTATTCCTCCTCTATGGTTACTACAACCATTAAATCCTCCATGAGAACCTATCCCATGTGCCCATCCATCCACACGTCCTTCATAACAGAAATCATCTTCTTTAGAACCACTAAAAAGGCTGGTCTGGAACACACCATAATCAATGGTCTCATGGATCTGGTCAATAATCCTATAATCCTTAGTATCATGGGTCATAGAGGTGCAAATATTATAGTAGCAAGACACATTCTTCCGAATTACATGCTATAACAAGGGGCATTTACTCACATCATGTTCCCCATGATAAATTTCACAATCTACCACTATGGCGCGTACTAACTTCTAGGGGAAACTATCCTTGGCATTCCCCTCTACTTCACAATCCACACACCAAAGACCACTATGAGTCTCATGTGTAGATTTTGCAGATAGCTTCTCTAACTGTTTGGTCATGGTAGTGATTTGAGCCTCTAGAAAAGGGCTCACACCAAGTATCAATTCTCCTAACTACTTCGGGCGTAAGGCAACTGTAGAGTCTCATATGGGTCAGTAAATGTTTTATGGGACAATGCCCTCCTAAATGGAGTGATCAACCCTCCAAAAACCATTGAGCATCTTTGTGAAGGGTGAATGTCATATGAAAATTTTGACAGGAGAGTCTTAAACTATGCATCATACTCCCGCACACTCTCTGCCATTCCTTGTTAGATCTCCTTCAAAGCATTGATGCTCTTATGCTCAAACTCGGTATATGGAACTCTGTTAGGAAGGAATTTTTCAATGCGGTGTAGTCTACCACTTTGTCTAATAGGGGTCATACTTCCTATACCAGCTATGCACATGTCCTTGCAATGTTGTTACAAAATGACTTGCCTTCTACTCTGGGATAGTGATCCCCTTCGCATGCCATAACAATTCACACTTGTGCACATGTTCCACAACATCCTCTATACCTTGGTAATATGGAAATTGTAAGGACATTTTGAAGAACACCGAGGAGGTGGCTAAGGCCCATGTCCTCCTAATCCAGATCCTTGGTTCCTCTCGGTGTTCCCTCCACCAGATCCACTAGATCCACCAGGTCTTATGCCTCCAAATCCACTAGTTCCACCTCTAGATCCTCTTGTAACCGGAAATGGGCCTGAAGTGGTTGTGCCTAGTGTCCCCAACATCCCACTAAACTACATGCCAATGGTCTACAAGATTACTCCACTGCTAGAAGTGTATCCCGCGCCACTCCTAGATGCGTTACCTAAACCTTGTGTACTTGTACTTTACCCAAAAATTCTTCTAAACACCAAAATGGTATGTGCATCTATGGACATCCCAAATGAAAAATTATACCTCTTAGGTGCCAATTGGTCACTTCCATCGATACCAACTCGGTTATCAATACTCCTTGGATTTGGAAAACCAAATGCTAGGGGTTGGTCGCTAGGTGGGTTCAAATGCGCATCGATGTCTCTCCTTTCTCCATGTGATGAACTCTCATTAGAAGTTGAAGGGGCCTCTCTCCCGTGCTTTCCAAGATGGGGTAGCGTATAATTATTAGGCTCCACATCCTCCACGTGAACTTCAACACCCTCTTGTAACATCTGCCTCCATAGATCCATCACACTTGTAACCTTGTATTGTCTAGTCATCTCCATTTTTATGAGCTTCATTATACTTGAGTTGTCTCTCCTCCCTTTCCTTTTCATCCGTAATGTCCGCCATCTTCCTCCACCCTAGCTTCCTTGCCCAGTGCTCAAAGTGGCTTAGCCGGCCATGGGGAATACTTCTAAACTCAAATTAATGACCAAGATCTTCATAGACAGAGGAATAACACTAAAAAATGATCCTCTAGGCTCCCTCAGAAACTCAAACTCAACAACCACGGGCAAGAACACATCTAAATGGTGTATTCTAAAATGTAACTGGCTAGGACTCCTTCTACCAAGACTCAATAGCACACATCCAAGTCATATCTCGCATCCTACAACCTCGATAGTTATCTTGGGTCCACATGTGCAATCTATAGGACCATCTTGATCTGGATGCATATGCTGAGATCCATTCATATAGCTCTACTAGAAGTAGAAAAATAATGTCTCATACAACTCATGGTATAGGTTATCTTCTACCCATTCACGTACATTGAACTCAAATCCAGTGATGAATATTTGAGCAAACTTATCCTCCGTGCTCTTAAACCACATCTCAACACTTTCTAGAGTCAAGAATTCTATCATTAAACATCACAAAGATAAAGATACATGCCATTTCTCACAACAAATTTGAAAAGAGGTCCCAAAAATGAAACCAAGATGTATTCATTTTTATGCCTTTTCAAAGAACAAGGAAATCCCATGCACATTGGCCTATCACCCAACAGGCATTGGGCGCTCACCCGAGGCACGCGGCGTCGAGTCCCTCCTTTATGTGAGTTATGTGAGAATTCATTATTTACGATAGAAACTTAAGTGAATAGATAAGAAAGGAACCATACATTCATCTTAGAGCTTAAAATGACTTCTAGACCAATGTGTTCATTCATATAAGAGAAGCATTACAAAACATAGATCTGAATCATAACAGAAAATAAATGCATAGGGGTTTACACCCACTCATATGAAATATATATAACTGATCCATACATATGTAAGTAGAACTGGAACCACACATATATTCATATTAAGCATGTTGATAACCACATTACATTAACTGAGGCAATCACAGATCCATATGATAATGCAGACTTAGGCCCTTCATAGTACAAAGAAAAAAATGTTTAGACCCATCCCTTGATGTAACATACTCCCATGCAGATCCTCTAAACCCAACCTATGGAGCTCCACAATATTCCCGCATGGCTTCTCCTCTCTTCAATTCTCGAGTCTCTCCATGTGTGTATCCTTTTCTTCTATCAAGCGCTCATATATATATATATATATATATATATATATATATATATATATATATATATATATATATATATATATATATAACAAGCATTGCCATGCCTTTTTGAAGTTGTTGATCGCTTGCCATGTGTCCAAGTGGTCCTCCATGGGAGAATGCTTCTTTAGATGTGAGCTCTCCATCCTTTGCCATGATGACCTTCTGGAATATTCTATCGTAAGGTATATTCCTTTCGTGGGCACCAAGTTTCTAGGCTGGCACCTTATCCACTTCACATGTGTAGTTAGGTCATGCTTTCCTCGTGTTCTTCCCGATATGCCAAATATGGATAAGTCCCAAGATCTTTTCTCTTTGTTGCACGTGCACCACTGGTTTTACTAAAACCCTCCTAAAACCCTATCCTGCGTGCTTTATCCTTGTGCACCATTCTTCAAATAGGCCTTGCACGCCCATGTGCCTTCTTGTACTTAGTGAATATTTTAGGGGCCTAACATTACATGTTCTCCACCCATAAGGGTGAGGTTACTAACTTTTAACCTAGTTGTAACTATGGTTTAAAGAACTAATTACTTGAGTAACTAACTTATTTTGGTTGTAAATTGGGAAGGATTAAAACGGTGAAGAGTGTATGATAGGAGAACATGGTAGAAAAGGGTATAAATAATTTGTACCAAAGTTTGTAAATCTCCAAAATTCTGAGATGTACTTGAAAATCATTTAACAAGGACTCAAGGAGTTTCTTGAGCCAAATGTGTATATTGTTATGAGTTTATGTATTAATAAAAATTGTGATAGATTCTATATGCTAAGTTCAATGAGTTTTCATGTATAAGAGAATGAATAGTTCCATGGAGATCAATGAGTATATTAATGAAGTAGATTTCATAATAGTGAAGTCATACTTAGGAGAACATTGGCATTATGAGATAAAAGGTAAAATGCTTATATGTGTTGTTGTATGATTAAGAAATTTCAAAGAATAAAACCTTATGAATACAATATTGTACTCTGTGTAGAGTCTATGAAATATTAGTGGGGTTTAAGATTTTAAATTAATTGATAAACTTCCAATAAAGGTGGTTTAAACTATCATATAATGTTGTATGCAGTCCATACAAAGACTAAAATACAAGTTTTGGAGTGGATTTAGTGTCACAAAGTTTTATTATGCAATAAAAATATTGTGGATAAGGTTTCTAGATGTATGTAGGAGTTTTTTGAAACTTTAAAAAGATTGAGGGAACCAAAGAAACATGAAATAACCAAAAACTCCTACTCGTTTCCCTGTGCAACCACATGTCTAGAGTTTGAAGCAGATAAATAGGTGTAGGATCATTTTTATACATTGGTAGAAGTCTGAAAATTAATGAAAATAGATATCTAGTCACGATGAAAGTTATTTATAAGTTTTAAAACTAATTCCTAAGTTTTAACTAGGTCAAAACATGAACAATACTGGATTAGCTTGTGTACATTACCTAGTTTTGAAGGATTTAGTAAGTGAAAAACTATCATAATTTATGTTCTAGTCTACGAGTAAAAGCTTGGAATTTGGTGGATAGGTGAAGTTGAGTAATTATAAGTTATTGAAGAAGATTATTATTTTAAATATAAGACTTGGTTGGTTATAGCAGAGAATCACGGTCAAACTATGTCTAGAAACTCTTTTTGAGAGCTTTACAAGGAAATAAATAAAAGAGTTAAGAATTATTGTTAATAACTAATAAAACTTGTTTTATAAGTTGGAACAAGACCTAGAAATGATGTATACATGGTTATTATGGAAAATATCAAGATTTGACCAAGAATAGTGAGTGAATACAATCCTAACCATGTTTTTACATGAGTTTTGAGCAAGTTTTTAGTGAATAATTTCTAAGAGGTTTCAAATACAATGAAGGAAGATTTATTATAGGTGAATAAGGGTTAAATAAGGCATGTAAAACTATTCAAAAAGGATTAATAAACCCTCATAATTAAATAACTCTTGAAATCTCATTTAAGAACCCATCTAGTTTAAGAAACAAGGCATAAGCAATGGAGAATTTAGGAAGAAAACAGAGGAGGAGCCTTATTGAGAAGTTATGAATGAAAATTTTAAGTAGTTTAAGAAAGTTATATATAATTTTGATCAAATAAGGACCAATGAAGTTGGAAATCTTAGTCAAAAGAGCTCATGTAGACCTAAAAGGACCTAGAAGGGATAGTGGAGAAGAGTTATAGGTCAGTAAGGAGTTATCAGAGAGTTAGACTCTAAAAATTGGTGAAAAGCATCAAGTAGATAAAGGGTATCTATAAGTATAAGCATATTTTCAAGAAGATTTGTGAAGTTTCCTAGATAACAATATTTACAGGTAATTAGGCTACTAACTAGGCCTAGTAGAACAATGGTAGAATAAAAATAAATAGGGTTACAGTTGGAGTTGAATAATAAGATTTGTAGGGAGAAAGAAATCCATAATGGGTGTCTAAAAGCATGTTTAATTTGTCTTGAGATCTAGTGAATCAATTTGGATAACAATGTTTGTATTTGGGGCTAGAAGAGCTCTTAACAAGGCTTAAGAAGGTGAAAGAGGAAAATTTTATTTTTAATTTTTTTGTAAATTTCCTAATCAAGTTTGTGGGATTATTCTAATTAGGTTGAAGGTGATCATTGCACAATTGACATAAAATATATGAAATTTTGTACTTTGATGGTTTTGAAGTTCTTGAATTTTTGGACATATTAGCATCTTTGATAAACTTTATCTTATAACTTACAAATCTTTTGTATTTTGAAGGGGCAAATCATTGTTATTTTCATAATTGATAAGATAAATAGGATAAAAATTTGAAAACTCAAACGAATGAGTGCACTTAGCTGATCATAGATGATTTTGGGAAGTTTTGAGAGGATACACTACTAAAATAGGAAGATCTAAACATGTTGATGTTTTGTTATGGAGATTGTGACTAGAAATTACCTTGATATGGATCCATCCAACTCTATTAGTACCATACCATATAGTATTGACCCTTTTGTATAATATTTTAACTTTTTAGATCTAGGATTTGTGAATTCCTAAGATGGTCACTTGCCTAGAATTGTCTCTCACTATCAAACCCTAAATTATGCTTATGATGTGAAGATATTTGAATATTATTATCATGATCTAAAACCCTAATTGTGGATGGGAATTCTACAAGATAAACATTATTTGGGTTGTGCGCACCCCCTTGCACCTTGTTAAAATTAGCACCACTCCAAAGAGGAATCAACCTACACATTGTTCTCCACCTAGAATGTGAAAACTGGATGAATGTAGCTACATTTGAAAATCATATTTTACAATTCTTGAGTTGAGTTAGAGAGCTAAAATACTTGTTTAAGGGAGGTTTGATTTCTTATAGATGAGAGACACTACTATCTCGACATGGTAAGAAGCTTCAGACCTATAGAGATTTCTTATTTAATGATTGTAGTTGTTCTATTACAATATTTATGGATTATTGGGTTCCTTTTCAAGTGTTAGAAGTGAGTGTATCAATGTAGTGCCATAATATCTACAAGTTAACAATCAAGGTAGTGTTTACTTACTTATATATGGTTCTATATATGATTTATCTAAGAAAGGCTGACACATATATACTACAAGACCCAACAAATAATGTTTATTTAAAAGAGAAGTTAGATAACAAGTCCATCTAAGACCACACATGTCATCCAAGACTAGATATTAAATCCTTAACCAGGGAAGGAAAACATGTAATTTGAAGTTTGGAACTTATTACTTGATGTTTTTTTATGGATTTTATGCATTATGTTCTCATAATTTGATGACATGTTAATGTGCAAGGATGAACAAGATAAAAACACTTATAATGTGCTAAGAGGGAATAGGAAGGTTGTATTTATCTTAGCAAGAGTGTATTGTCAAAACTAGTAGTGTCAAAGAGTGAATTGCCAAATTTGAGTGTCTACATTTCCCCCGCTTTAAGTATGAAATTAAATTACATGCTTACAAAAATATACCTGAGTGTGTAGTCACACTTTATCTTCACTCGGAGTTTTTTTGTAGAGTATTTTTGTGTTTAGTGTTGGCATGCTTTATGATGAAACTTACATTATAGAGTGCAATCAGTACCCATGATAAAGAACTGAACTTTAACTCAATTATAAAGTGTAACATGAAAAATTAACATTATCATAATAATAAAATGAAATATATGTAAATAAGGAATACAATTTTTTAGGGATAAATTCATGTAATTTGTTTGTACTTGAAGATTTACATTACTTAATTTTCTAACTTTGTTAAATGATTAGGGGTGACTAGTCCCCAATTATGTTGAGGAGAAAATAGAATGTTCAATACATGCAACTTAACACAGAATGCTAAGGGAGAAGAAAAATAATGAAGTTTTGAAACACCCCACCAAGGAAAAGAGTGGGTATCAAAGTTATTCAACAACTTTTATATATTTCTCTTTAAGTGCAAGAGGAAAGAAAATTTTACCTATGAAGAACTTAGCTTCTTTTATACCTTCCATAATTGCACACACCACATTATATACAGACAAATCTAGGCCCTATTTTATAATCAAGGACACATTTCTCCTTCCCATGTGTTGCACAATTGGATAAGAATTACAATGTAATAAAATGCAATTGAGAGAGGATATGTATACCCCTAGGATAACCTAAAACTATAGTATAAACTAAATTCCATTGTGAATAAGGAGTGAATTACTTCATGCCCCATATATTATTCTAAATTAAGTGAATTATATTTGAAACTATGTTAATAACCTGTAACTATATCGAACAATATGAAACTACCGAGAAATTATATGTAACTACACTTGTGGAAAAATGTGTGGTAGAGCTAGGACCATATCATACATGGTCTTGACCAATTTGTATAGCTTTGAGCACGTGTATTTTTTTTTTGAATTTTATGTTTGACTAGATTTATTAATACATGTACCATGTTTGTACCTATATCTTACCCTAGAATTCTACATATGTTTATTGTAAGTGTAGAATATACCTAGTCGAATGCCCTCTTTTGTGAGATGAGTAAAAAACCATGTTTGAGTACTTGGCTCAAAAAAAAATGTGTGTCAATTCATAAGATGTTTGAGAAACTGTAGGAGAGTTTAGGATTTTAAAGAGGTGGCCACCTTGAAGAAACTATACTTGTGAAAGGGAAGTTGTTTATACATGGTGGAAAATATGGCACATAATTAAAGCAAGGATATAAATAGATAGAAATAATATAGATTATACAAAAAATAGTAGGAAAAAATGTAGGATATTACAAGAACAACAATTGTGAAATTATATGTAACAAGTATGAAAACAATGTCACAAAAAACATGTACGACCAAAAACATGGGACATCCACAATGCCACAAAACGATCAAAGCTCGTAAGCCTACAAATAAGAGCAAGCATGAGAAAACAAGATATGATAAATGCCATAAACATGATACACACATGGTGTTGCAAGATAATCAAGGCACATATATCATAAGAAATGATAATAATCAAGTAATAACCCACACTATACACACACAAACAAGTATGTGAGAAATGAAAGTGTTAGAACATGATAATTTGATGTAGTAGAAAATATGTGAAAAATGTATTTCAAAATTGCACAAGACACATGTGTTAGCATTTATCTCAAAATATAACATGTACAATTTATATGTAATCAAATATATTAAGGAAGTAGAAAGGAACTATAATAGAATACTAGAACTTGATGTAGTAAAAATATATCCCCTTAGAAGTATAGGACGTATAGATAAAGGGGTCATCAACACCTATCATCATGTTCCACTCTATGTATATCATACATCAATGCTCGAGAATAACTCATGAATGAATGTGTGTAAATATTAAATAAGCACTATCTAGATCAAACCAAAGTCACAAAGAAAAAAATTGAATGTAAAGTGATAACATCTCAAGTGAAAAGTAGAGATCCTAATTTATTTATTTTTTAAATATGTAAAAAATATTATATTTTTGAATTTCCTAGCTATATACATGAAAGAGGAGTAATGTTGAGCTAATAATTTTTTTGGAGGAGGATTGAATATGTTGTAGTATCGTGTCACGGAAAATACTTGTCAGAGGTAAAACATGGAGCCATGAAAAATAGGTAATATAGTGGTAGAAGAAGTGGTCGAAATGTGTGGGTCGGTGAAAGGATCGTGTCCCATGTCAAAGGGATGATATTAGATTATCCATAAGATTAGGAGTGGTATAGAGGAATATTTTATGGGTATGATGCAATAGGTAAGTATACATAGTTATAGAGGTGTCATAAAGTAAATGCATAGGTCCTAATGTATGTGAAATATTAGAGTGAACTTGTAATTGTAATATATAATTGTGTAAAGTTGTAAAAAGTGTTTCATATGCATGTAGATCAGTGGACATAGAAACATTTATAATAATAGAGTGTAAGAATGGATAGAGTGTTACAACACATACAGTAGGATCCATTAGAGAATTTGTTGTTATAGAAGGCATAAGCAGTAATGTGGGACATGCAGGTTGGGTATCAATAATGGTGGCATAATGTGTATGGTTTTTCGTGTATTAATAATTATTCCAAATAATCGACTTGAAATCCATAGTCGTGGTGACATTTTTAAATATGCAATACCCCTAACATCATTGGTATAGGATACATAGTTTTTAAAGGTGATGTGTGAGAAACCCTTTGGAGGGGATAGAGGAATTGAATGATTTGAATGAGTGGAAATAGTAGATGGCATAATTGAGTTTGGGAAGGTATCCCATTTAAGATTATTTTATTTTATGAGATCTAGGATAATGTGGTGAAGCTTGAGAAACTTATCAATGAAGTGACCAATACATCGATAATAGTTTTAGTAATTATTGGTATTGAAATGTTTACTTTGAGGTCTACTCATATCAACCTCAAATGGTGGAGGGAGAAATATAAGATAATGCTCAATTAATTAGTTCAAGACAATGTGGGGTGTAAGGAAAGTGAGTGAAATGTCATTTAGATGTAGAAATAGGGATGTGATTGTTACAAACACTTGTCATTGGGGAACCATTAGCATATGGATTTTCACACATGTAAATGGCATGCACAAGTAAGGGAATGAAGTCCCTCTTCTATGAAGGTGAGGCTACCTTTATTGAAAACAAAAATTGTATTTACATATGTACATTCAAAATTATATGTGGGTGGTGTTTTAGAACATCAAATGGAAAGAAATGTGAATGAGGGAGATGGAATGGAATGCAGGAAATAAATGGAAGGAACATGCAATATCTAGGTAAAAGTAGAGCCTAATATTTCATAAATAAGAAAATGAATAAATAACTCAAATAAATTGGAGTTTGAATCAGCTAAAAAAGAACAAGTAAAAGGGAACACACATGAGAAAGTAAATCTCAGAGCTTGATCATTGTGAACAAGAAAAACAAATTAATAGCATTGAAAATAAGATCCAAGACAATATTTTCATGCAATATTTAAACACTAACATCTAATGAACATAAGAACATCAAATGCTAAAAGATATAATGAATGGTACACAAAGTTCATATTTTATTAACTCCAAAATATCTTCACAAAAGAACAAAAGTTTCTTTCTTGAAACAAATCTTGCACACAAAAGTATTTTCTTCTCCTCTCTAAAATTCACCCTTACAAATGAGCCTCTAACTTCCTTTTATAACCCAAAAGTTGGTTATAAAGTAGTTAGAGACATACATGAACATTAAATAGGGCATCTTAAATGACTTTGAATTTTTCAACCAAAACGACTAAAAATATAAACCACTTAAGCTATCCAAAGTTTTCCAAAAGTGAGTTTAACAATAACCCACTTAAAATACCATTTTAACATATAATAAAAACCAGTGCCTTATCCATTAAAGTGGGGTCTTCCTATCTCAAACGTATGAGAAATGGACTCTCCCACTTCGTTAGATACCAGAAAATCTATCTCCTCATCCCATCAATGAAATTAGGATCGTCGCCTTCGCCAATTGAAAGGATCTAAACCTTCCCAATGTTTCGAACATATTTTCTTCCTCAGGAGGTTCACTCGGTCGAAGCACAACCTCACAAAACACCTACAATTCCAAGATCCTACCGACATATCATTTAGATTGACCATCTTTGATTGAACATTTTCAAACAAGTTCCTTAATTTGATGCAACGTTCCATTGAAGCTGAAGAGAAATTGATGGCAGGAATATACATGTCTTTGAACAATCGTGAGAATTTTTCCTCAACATGTTTTGATGAATGCCTCTAATTTTTCTCATTTACAAGATCACAAGGGATCTCAGCTATGAACTCCTGAATTGAGGCAAGTGAAGTGAAGGCTTCATTGCATATGCTCTTGTAATGGATCATAGAATCCTCGAGAAGTGTCTTCCTTGACTTGAGATGTAGACACCAAAGAAAGTGTGTCCCTTAGCATTTGAATTCAAGGATTCCTTCAATGGATAGAGTTGAGGATTCCATACTTGTCATCTCTTATAGAATAGGAAATATCTCATCCAAATTTGATATGTTAGAAACAAAATCTTCCTTAAAAGAAATAATTGGATCAAGATATGCACTAATATCTTCATGGAGCTTCACGACTACTTTGATCATCTCTCCCCAAAAATGAGAATCTCTGAAAGCCAAGATTTAGTGACATGGCCCAATGTGTTTATCTCCTTTGATAGATTGAGATTTTCTTCATCAGGGGAAGCCACTGCATCGGGTACTGGGAAAGTGGATGATATTGAATTTATCAGATGTTGAACATAATCTAAAAATTGATTCTTTTTGGCCTTGAGCTGAGAGCTCTGAGATTTATTTTCTCAAGCCTCTTTAGCACAATATCCAATGAATCTCAAGATATCACCATGTCTCTTTCCAATTTGGACTTCCCAATTCCAAGTATGGATATCTCATAATGAGGAGGTGTCATGACATTACGTGCCTTGTCAACTTGTGGGATGACAAGATCCAAAAACTTGTTCCCGTAATCATCCACCATTATATGTGAGAAAACTTTAGAATTATTGGGAATGAACTCATTCGAAAGATTGAAAAGGGCATCGAAGTCAATGTTAATTGCCTTAACAACCCTCTTTATTTTCTTGACCTAAAAATCAACCCAAGAAGGATTTTCCTTTACCAATTCCACACGCAGGAGCCTGAAGTCTGAAGCAAAATTCACATTATTCTCAATACCATTAGATTCTACAATAATCCTTTCCAAAACTTCAATCTCAGGAGAAATAACCTCGATACCAACCTCTTGAAAATTAGGGAGACCTTGAGAAATCTCTTCATGAATTATATGTTCAAAAACATTTGATATTTGTACCACTTGCACTTGAGTAGACTCTTGTGCAAGACACAACTGGGGAGTGTTTGTTATGATCTTCCTAAAACTATCAACAATGTGAGTAGAAGAATCTCTACTTGAAGTGGAAATTCTTGATACACACTCTCTTCCTTCACTAGGGCCAGGACCCTTGGATGTTTCACCTTGCGACACCTTCTTTGAAGAAGTGGATTTGGGAAACCACTCTTTTCTTACATAATGCATATGGGTAGATGGCACAAAGGTTGACTGAGAAGAATCTTTGGTCGGCTGGAGACCTCCTTGAGTTGGCAATTTTTGTACTCTTGGGGTATGAACTTGAATTGATGGTAACTTTGAAACCTCTCATTCATACCAATCTATGCTTCTTTCAAGAATTAGTCAATTCTTGTTATGAAGCTAAAATTCATCTCTTTTGATCCAATCAATTCGGGGCAAGGGATTGAAATTAAAAAAATTATATGAAGGATGAAAAACATCTTCACCATCATCTACCAATGAATCGGAGGTTTTTGATGCAAAAATCCTTAATTTGAGAAAGGGTCGGGAGGAAAATGATTTCCTTCTTACTTCATGTTCATGTAAACAGGAAGCCCTAAAATAATCCATGGTAGGGTTGTGTTGATACTTTGCTCCAAACATATTTTACATATATATGTTGATATCAAACTAGAATATCTTCACATATGGCTGAATAGTGATGAGAGAAAACTATTTCTCCATGAGTTATGCAGTGAAATGATTTGGACATTGGTATTCCCCAATTTGAATTAGAAATGAATGATTGGACAATCCTTGTCACTTGAGAAAACAATGAACTTGGAATGGTTGTCGTGTAAGCTCCATTAATGTCTAATTTTCATTGACATACTTGGGAAGCTTCCATGGAGTACCCAAAAATCCACTCACGTGAATGTAGGAAACAGACAAAAATTGAATAAACCATGTTCCCCACTGGGAAATGACATCCATGACATATTTGGAGAATCTTTCCTCTGTATTCCTATTCAAGTTTCGAATCACATGGAAGGTGAATGCATCGTTAACCCTCCTGAAATGATGAGAGCTATTTTTGAAACTTAGTTGTAGATAATGATGGAAGACATTATTTTATGGACCCATGACTCCTTTCATTTCTAGCCCCGAAAATAGCTTCCTCCTAGCCATTGCATAAGTCAAGTATGATGTCATGTAGAAACATCCAGTCATCTTCACTTTGATCAATTGTTTGTGAAGAGTATCACTAATGATGGTGGCCCAATCCACAAACTCTCTCTTGGCAAGGATGATACAGATAAAATGATACATCCATGGGTGGAAAATCCCGACAGAGGGTAGATAGAAGATACGGCTCAAAAGAGTGATCATATCACCAATTTCCTCGATGAATTCAATGTGTTATAGTTCCTTAGGAATCCAGTAACACGAGGCTTATTGGTCACTAACCAATCGTTATTGACCATATTTATTTGTCCGAGAGGTTCTTCATCTAAAAAATTTTGTGTTGAATTTTGAGTGATGTTGGAATTCTCGGGAAGTCAGCACGCTAAGAAATTCTTCAATGTTCTCTAGTGTGATTAAGAGGAAAGGCTAATGATTATCCTTATAAATCCCTCGCCTCTCGGGATCATAATGCTCTTTGCAGGTGATAACCAGCTCTGGGTATTACACCGAGATAAGAAATGGTGCTACTTGGGGGTAGACTGTTATGGTAGAGCCTATATGAGAATATGGTCTTGCCTTCAGCTTTCACCTGATCACAAAATTATTTCATGTTAATGTGGCCAAGATTAGTGTTGGTGATATTATCATATGCAGACTTGATGGAAGTGGGAGGAATGACCCCTTGGAAGTCATATTTGAGTGTGAACTTATTTGAATTTTCCACGACTTCCTCAATTTCCCTGCAGACTTGCTAGATTTTTCAGCCATTATGAATTTAACAGAAAAACAACACGAGAACACAAAGTGATGTAAACGATGTTGGGTCTTAGTCTCCGAACCACCATCAACGCAAAAGAGATGAGACTCATTTTTTTTTATTATTATTATTTTAAAAATAATAATAATAATCGATCCGAAGTTACACATATTTTTATTAAAAATGATAATGCAAGAAAAATATGAAGACTAAGATCAAGTTTCAAACCGGTAAAAAGTAATAATAATTTATTATTATCCGGTTGCCAATGGATTTGTGCAGGATCAATTTTTTTTTTAAATTCTTAATTTCTTCACATTTCTTGATTCGAGGTACTCTACTTTATCCTCTGCGTGGATTTGAATCCTTTGTTTTTGGCAGTACATGAATTAGATTTCCTTTTCATGCGCGAACCGCAAATCATCTTCAACTACATGCAACTATTGCCAAGGTAAATGCGTGAACACTGCAATTTTATTTATTTGCTCCCTTGCATGCGTGAACAATCGCTTTCAATAAAATGTGTTTTTGACCATCTCTTTTCTTCTTCCTAGAATGGGAAACTTATTCCTTTTATTGGTACATAAATTCTCCCGATGATTGCGTTGAATTTTAATCTTTGACCGGTGGTATTTTTTTTTCATTTGGTGTGAAAATGATCTAGTTTTGGTGTGAAAACTTCATTTCCTACCAAAAATGCATGGCATTCTTGGTTGGTGTTGAAATATTTGGAAATGCATTGAAAAATATTTCTTGGCTTTAGTGTTTAGTTCTTTTTCTTTCTCTTAAAAAAATCAGCCGCCCAAGTAAATGCATTGGTTTGCTTTGGCTTTGACCAATGGAGAATTCCTCTATTTACCAATGTGTGGCTCCTTCCTATTTTTTTCCCGATGTGAATAAATGAACAACTTGTTTTTAATTTGGACTATGGCGTTGAAAATTGTTTCCTTGTTTTTTTATACTTGTTGATCTCCCTCTCCCCGCGTGGGTTGTTGTTATGGCCTAGTGGAAGGTGTTGTCTTATGCTTTCAACGTGAATTTTATTCTTCATGTTGCTTATGTGTTTTGGACTGTTTTGGTAGTTGTTTTCTATTCCTTGCACTTCTTTCCACCAATGTGTGGTTCTTTTTCTTTGATTAATGTGTGGAACTGTTGCCTTTTCACAGTGAAATCTTCATTTCCTCACTGACATGACCGTATTGCACTGCAAATGCATATGGATGCTTTAACTGGTGTGTACTTTTGTCTTATCTGTGAGGAATATGCTATGAAACTTGCAAACAAAATATTTCTCTGAAAAAGCTTCTACAAGGGAAATAAGAAGAAATTGGAAATAAAATATCTTTGAAGCTTCTTCGCATGACTTTTCCAACAATATTTCATAGAGGAAAAATTAAGAGGATTAAAGAAGCTTCCTGTAATCATTTATTTCTTTCCATTGAAATAACCAATTTCCCCTTCTTCGGGTAGTGGGAATTAATTGCAGAGGAACATGGGAAAAAACTTAATCAGATGCCCATGGTAATGGCAAAACAAGCTAGAAATTCCCATTTGTTTCCCCATATGGGAAATTGGGAGATCTTTTGCCATTTTTCCATCCGGTTGGGTCAACAATCAACAAGATAAATTCCACAAATGGGGAAAAAGAAGGTTTTTCAGAAATGGAAATCTAGGAGCGGGAAGCCAATTTGGCATTCTCGTGAGTTGGGAGAGCGTAACTTTTTATTTCCTACAAAAATAACATAAAACATGTCAATTGATTTTTAATAAATATAAAATTAATATTTATTCAATTGAAAACCCCCAAAATCAATCAAATTAAAAAAGGGTGATAAATTAATTATTAACATAGTTTGCGACATGGAGGAGGAGTTCTCACTCAAAATGGACAAAAAAAGACAAAATGATCACAAGAATAAGACAATCACGGCGAGGGTGGTAAATAAGAAAAATAATACTTTTGATTTTTTTAATTTTCATGCTTATTAATTTTGCAAAGTCAAAATTAGCGATAAAAGCCGGCTCTATTTGGGGACAAGGACTTTATGGACGTAGCAACAAACCAGACTCAAAAATTAAATGAACATGATCCCAAAGATAAAGATGCACAAAATGGAATGACAAAAAAGAGGAAAATGAAAAACAAGGAAGGGAAACAAACAAAAATCCTAATTACCTATGTACATATGGGGGACAACCCATTTTCAATTTTTATAGTGCTTAAGATATTTCTGTTGTAGAGGGCGAGAGATAAATGATTTCCCTTGAGATATGCCAAGTAATATGTGTTATCTCCATGGAAATTCTTGATTTTGAAAGCACCCTACCACAATGAATCAAACTTCTCGTGCTTTCCTTTTGGCTCACACCTCTTGTCCCACGTAAGAACTAAGTCCTTGATTTGAAATTGTCTCTCCTTAGTTTTTTGTCAAACAATATCTTTAATTTCAATTGGTGTTCCTTGATCTTGTTTGCTACTTGAATTCTCTCCTCTTCAAGCTTGCTTAGTAACATGATCCTTTTATCCAATGCATTGGCAAAGAATTCATCGTCAACTTCTTGAGCCAATCATAATGCCGGTAAATCCAATGTAATGGAAATTTAAGCATCGGTTCCATAAAAGAGTTGGATTGGATACATTCCAATTTCTCTTTTGGGGGCTATGTGGTCATCCCAAAGATGCATCATATAAATTCTTGTGCCAAGTTATTTGATTTTCTTCGACTAACTTATGCATGATAGTAATGATGTTTTTATTCTGCATTCTACTTGACTATTTCCTTAGGGAAGTAATATTTAGAATGAGATAAAGGTATCCCATACCCATAACGAAACCTATCATCTCTGTAGAAGAGAAATTAGTGTCATTGTCATTACGATCTTTTGTGGAATTCCATAACGGACCAAAATGTTCTCTTTAATAAAGTCACAGACATCGTAGTAGATGTTTTTTTACCGGAATGGCTTCTACCCACTTTGTAAAGTAGTTAGTTACAATGAGCACGTGAGTATGACCAGCACTGGAATTTGGATTCAGAACCCCGATGAAATCTAACCCCCATTATTGAAAGGGTTCTTCAATGACAATTGGCTTTAAAGGAAAAGCTACCAATTTAGGTCTTCCAAAAAATTGTTGACAAGCTTCGCATTTGGCTACCCATTTTTGAGCATTAGAAAACATAGTGGGCCAATAATAATGTGCTCATAGAATCTTATGAGTTGTTACTAGTCCAGAGAAATGACCACCACAAGCATGATTGTGAAAATCTTTAAGTAACTTGGGTTGTTTTTCCTTATCAACACATCTGAGGAACATGCCATCAATACCTTTCTTGAAACAAAGTGTTGTCCTAAATGATGTACCTGACAGCTCTTAATTTGATAGCTCTCTTTTCCTTAGTTGTCATATTCTCAAGACATTTTCCATATGTGAGAAAGTAGGCTATATCTAAATACCATTCATCTGTGGTACTGAAAACAACTACTAGTGGTAAAATTTCTTCAATCGGTTCTTCCTCTGAGTCATCTTGTGGTTCATTCTCTACAATGAGTTGGTAGAGTCCCCTTCCTCGAACTAACTTGGTAGGCTTGATATCCAAGTCATATTCCTAGATATTGGAGACCTAGTTACCTCTTTTAGATTCAGGTTCCTATTGTGTCAACATTGATTTAACAACGATGTCTCGAAACTAAGACTTTGGTGTAAGAATTCAATAGATATTATCTAAAATGTTTTAAGGTTTTAACCCTTTGCGTATGCATGCCTCTCAAGAGGAGTGTAATTTAGTTCATGTTTCTTAAATCTAGAACTCATAAATGTAATAGGAGATTCAATTTCCTCTTGATTATGCTTTGAGTCAAGATGACGAGATATTGTGTGTGGAGAAGCATAGAAATAGACTAGATGGAATCCTTCTTAAAATTAGGACACACCAATGTAGGAGTTTTCAAAATAACATTCTTGATTTGTTGAAATGCTCCCATGCCTTCCTTTACCATTTGAAGGATTATTTTCCTTCCATCATGTTAGTGATTTATTTGGTTAGCAAAAAAAAATCTGGCACAAACCTTCTCAAAAATTTCACCTTCCCAAATAATGTGTGAACTCCAGGGTTACATGTGGGTAAGGAAATATTCTTGATAGCTTGAACGTGCTCAAGATTGATCTTAGTTCCATCTTTAGAAACAATATGACCTAGGAGTTTCCCTTGCATAACTCTGAACACTAACTTCTTTGGATTTAGGGAGATTCTATGAAGTCTGTACCTTTGCAATATTTTCTCCAAATATTTCAGATGGTCTTCTTACTTCTTTGAGAAAACTATCAAGTCATTTAGGTATATCACAATGATCTTTTCTTTATAATCTATGAATACCATATCCATATCCCTTTGAAAAGTTGTGCCGACATTGATCAAACCAAAAGGCATTTTATTTATATGCGAACATAACCTAGAGGGTGGTGAACGCGGTCTTATGTTGGTCTTCTCGAGCCACTTCAATCTGATTATAAACAAAGAAACCATCGAACATGGATAACATTTTTGATCCAATTATTGCCTGTAGAATATAGTCCATGACCAGAAGTGGATAGTTATCCTTTAAGGAAGCTTGATTAATATTGTGTAAATCCACAAAAATCCTAATTTCCCCATTTTTCTTGTGAATTGGAACAATATTAGCTATCGAGGTTGAATGTCAAATAAGAAACAATATTCATGTGGCTAACATCTTTTGAACCTCATGGAATATCGTCCCTACAATTTTGGGGTTATATTATGTTTATTTATACTTGAATGCAACTACACCAGTTTCAAGGGTATGGCATGCTCCATTTCCCTTGGTTGGATATACTTCAAGTATTCATATGAGTAATCCAAGGCATTATAATATTTAGTAAGGAGGCTTACAAATTTCTTGCGCTCCTCGGTGAGAAACACTTACCAATGTTGACTAGGTGAGGTTTGTCTTTGGTACCAATGTCAACTTGCTCATAGTCAGTAGAATTCGTAGGTCCTGCCTACTCTTTCTCTTTGATAAACCTGTCATGCTTATCAAAAATTTCTTCAAGTGAAACCAATCCTTTTGGAATTTTATTTCCTTTCAGTTGAATGATTCCATTGTCAGGATCCTCATTCTCAAATCCTTTTTGAATGGGTTAGGTCATTGATTCATGAAATGCATAATCACTTCCTTCAAAGTAAAACTATTCAAAATTATCCCTCTTTTCCAATAAGGTGATAATTTTTTTATCACCATTAAATACTTGCCAATTTTCTACATTGTTAGGAAAACTTGGCCTAAAAACCATTTCAATGGTGTATTTGTCTTGATCAAACTCGAATGAGGGATCATCAATGAAGCCTGAGAGTGCTAAGGAATATTCTTTTTCATTATTTTCATGAGGGACCGATTCTATGGAAAAATCATCTAAGGTTTCTATTGCATCCCACACTTTATTTTTGTAGTGTCTCAAATGATCATTCGTTACTTGAAACTCGATATTTTAATTTCTTCACGATCAAATTTATATCTCGCAAATACCTTCAAATTTTTTAATCCTTTCTCTTCTATAACTTAGAAGCCAAGTATTAATGCCTCATATTCTGCAAGTGTTGTTAGTCTTCAAAAATTGGAGCTTATAAGAAAAAGGAAACATTTTTCCATTTAGAGATATAAGCACCACTCCTATGCCGGAACCTATTGAGAAACAACTTCCATCAAACTCAAGAGTCTAGATCTCATTGGGATCTTATAAAATGACCTCGTGTGCATGAACCTCTATATTCATCATATAATTATCCATTGTTGAGTTTTGAAAAATGACTCGTGCATGGGGATCATCGGTTTTCATTCGTGAACTTTTCCCGAGTCTCGGCATTAGCTTCTTCATTTATCCAGTGATGGGAATCATAGCATGAGACTAGTCCATTTAAATCTCGACAACAATATCTTTGCAAAATTTCCTTCTTAACAACATACCATATGAAGTGGGAATTTCGGCAACTAGAATGGTTACCTTAACTCAATTTTGACGAAATTAAGATAAACCCATTTGAACATCTTTAATCTACCCAATCGAGAGGAACTTGTCTTGTCTCTATAGAGTAATAAGATCCGAATGTTCTCATACAAGTCAACCCGAGAGCATGTCCTACTTTCGTAGGCATCACATTATCTCGAGGATCCAAAATCTATAATGCAATTACTTAATTTGCATATGTTGATAAGAAAGGACACAAAGAAATGTTCAACCTTTTCATTTAAAGGTGCGGTGGCTGCCAAAATATTTTGAGCCTTCCCATATTTTGGAGTTTTCAGAATTCCTTTAGAGGAATGAACACTCTCTTGTGATAAACTAGACCAATTTCTCAAGTTGATCCTTATTGGACTTCAAGTACTCTTCCGTGACATGGAAATTTTTGTTTTATTAAGATGATCAATGATATCAAATTTGGGAAAAATGACCGTATTTTGATGTCTTAGGTACTAGTTCTATTGAACTTGATGATGGCTGAATTTTTCCCTTTGATTTGGGCTTAGTTGATATTGATGTGGAAGAAGAAACTTTCTTCATAGTTGATTTATCAACTGGTTGACTTGATAAAGATCCTCCTTTCTTTAAGATAGATTTGACCTTGGGAACCTCGGTTGTCTTATACTCTTTAGGAGTCTCATTTGTCTTGGATTCTTTGGAAGTTTCTTTAGTCTTAGATTATTTAGGAACTTCCTTGGAGCTCTTTTTATCTTCCACCTTAGTGGTACTCTGCTCCTTTTTCTAAGAGCGTGTGAAGACAATGAAGGATTGAATATTCATAACTTATACACTTTTTCATATTCATCTTCCTATTCTAAATGGTACTCAAAGAAATTATTATTACTTTCTCATTCGGGCTCTTCAACTTCGATTCAGATGTCCTAGATTCTGGCTCTTCTTCATCACCCTCGATGACTTCAAATCCATCATCACTTTCTTCAATGACATCACATTTTGAGTTAGTTGCATGAGTTTCTTCAATAACAAACATTGTTGGAGCACCTACAATTTTGGCTTTGTTAGGAACATAGCCTTATCTTGGGATGTCTTTGTAGTAGTAGGTTTACTACTTTGAATAACTTAATTTTTCAAAGCTAACACATCATTAGATGACTTAGTGAGTATAATCTAAGGAGCATTGGTAATTTCTTGACTCTTTCCATTGAGGGAAGTTTTCTTGAATTTTCCAAACATGATTAATTCGTCCTCAATTTCTATTGCCAAGGATTGAGAAAGCTCAAAAGTAGACACTCTAGCTCTTCTCAGTTGATAGCACATTTCTGGTTGTTGTGTGTTAACAAAACATTTTTTTCCATTTGGGTTCGAGATGATTCGGTATGAAATTTCTTCACCATTTTATTGAACTTAGCCAAAAAAATCCTCATGGGTTTTGTTGGATATTTCTTCTCCCTGAGATAGTTGGGCTAAAGGAGCATGTTCATATTCTATTGTTTTGAACTTGTCTACAAACTAACTCTTCATAGTATCCTAGTTTGTATTGCGTCCATTTGGGAGATGATGAAACCGATACGTGGAAATGTCCTACAATGTTTAAATGAAGAGGTGAATAGGAAAATCTTCATATTCCTTTGAAAAATGTAAATGCAATAAAGAAGGCATAAATTTGGTCATCAAGTGAATTTTTCCCATCTCCATTAAACTTAGGAAGAATTTTTATTGATCCTTATGGGAGGTCATGTCAAGATGGTAAAGCCAATGGGCCTATGGAATTTCCCCATGGTACATTAACTGCCATCTTGGGAAAAGTGGTATGCGAAGGTAAAACAACATGAGAAAGGACAAGTGCTTGAATTGTAGTGATTCCTCCCTTGCTTTCTCTTTTAGGACTTGATGCAAGGCTTACATATTTTGGGGAGTTTTCCTCCTTAGAGGAGATAACTTGAAATGAAAATTTCCTTGAAAATCAAAAGGTGGATCAGATTGACCTTTATCTTTTTATCCTCCTGTAAACATATTTCCTTCCATTTTGAAATATTTAATGTAAAGAGATCACTCGACACGTTTCTTTCAGCTCTAGCCTTTTCTATTTTCTCTCTTTCTTGATCTCTTTACACCTAAATGACTCTAAAGAATTGTCACAACTCTCTTTTCTTCATTATCCAATACTACTACGGAAAGATGAAATTGAAAGTCATTCATGCACTTTTCCCAAATAACTTGCCTCAAATATGATGCTATGTCTTCTTGAGTATCTACTAAAATAAGATATGGTTGTAGGATAGGTGAGTTACCTGTAATATTCATACATATTATTGCCTTGGTGAAAAGGGCTATGTTGGTGAACAATGATCAATACGCGTCCAGAGGTCTTCTTACCACAAGTGCGGGTGCTCTTCTTCTAAGGTCTTTAATGTATATTTCTCTATCAATGGATCTATTAATAGCCACAAATTGTTGCAAGATTTTTCAGTTTTCCTAAGCTACTATCCGAAGGCTAGTAGAAATGTCTCCTTGAAAATATTTTTGGGCACAATATTCAGTTGAAGAACTAGATCTTGTGCAGAGGGGATAATCATAAAGATTTAACCAAGCATTAGTTAATGATTCTAGAATCCCCAATAGATTAAGAAAAAAATGTTAGCATATGGATTTGCATGCATGCAAATGACATACTAACAAGATAACGGAAATCCCTCCTCAATGAAGGTGAGGATACCTTTATTGAATACCAAAACTATATTTACATCTATACATTGAAAATTATATGTGGGAGGTGTTTTGGAACATAAAATGGAAAGAAATGTGAATGACGGAGATTGAATGGAATGAAGGAAAGAAATGGAAAGGAACGAATGGAAGGAACATGCAATAGTTAGGTAAACGCAAATCCTAATATTTCATAAAGAAGAAAATGAATAACTAACTCAAATAAATCGGAGTTTGAATCAGCTAAACAAGAACAAGTAAAAGGGAACACACATGAGAAATTAAATCTAAGAGCTTGATCACTATGAACAAGAACAAAAAATTAATATCATTGACAATAAGATCCAAGATAATATTCACATGCAATATTTAAACACTAACATCTAATGAACATAAGAACATCAAATGATAAAAGAGATAATGAATGGGACACAAATTTCATATTTCATTAACTTCAAAATGTATTCACAATAGAACAAAAAAATAATTTCTTGAAAAATAGCTTACACAAAAAAGTATTTTCTTCTTATCTCTCAAATTCACCCTTAGAAATGAGCCTCTAACTTCCTTTTATAACCCAAAATTTGGTTACAAAGTAGTTAGGGTCTTACATGAACATTAAATAGGGAATCTTAGATGACTTTGACTTTTCAACAAAAATGACTAAAAATAGAAACCACTTAAGTTATCCAAAGTTTTCCAAAAGTGATTTTAACAATAACCCACTTAAAATACCATTTAATCATATAATAAAATATAGTGCCTTATCCATTAAAGTGGGGTCCACCTATCTCAAACGTATGAGAAATGGACTCTCCCACTTCATTAGATACCAGAAAATCTATCTCCTCATCCCATCAGTGAAATTAGGATCCATCACCTTTTCCAATTGAAAGGATATGAACCTTCCCAATGCTTTGAACATATTTTATTCCTTAGGAAGTACACTCGGTCGAAGCATATCCTAAAAAAACCTAAAATTCCAAGATCCTACCTGGCATATCATTCAGATTGACCATATTTGATTGAACATTTTCAAACAATTTCGTTAATTTGATGCAACATTCGATTGAAATTGAAGAGAAATTGATGGTAGTAATATACATGTCTTTGAAAAATCATGAGAACTATTCCTTAACATGTTTTGATGAATTCCTCTCATTTTTCTCATTTTCCAGATAACAAGGGATCTCACACTTGAACTCCTAAATTGAGGCAAGTGAAGTGAAGGCTTCATTGCATACGCTCTCGTAATGGATCATAAAATCCTCAAGAAGTGTCTTTCTTGACTTGAGATGTAGACACCAAAGAAAGTGTGTCCCTCAGCATTTGAATTCAAGGATTCCTTCAATGGATAGAGTTGAGGATTCCATACTTGTCATCTCTTATAGACTAGGAAATATCTCATCCAAATTTGATATGTTAGAAAAAAAAAAATTCTTCAAAGAAATAATTAGACAAAAATATGCACTAATATCTTCATCGAGATTCATGACTGCTTTGATCGTCTCTCCCCAAAAATTGATAATCTATGAAAGCCAAGATTTAGTGACATGGCCCAATGTTTTTATCTTCTTTGATGGATTAAGAGTTTCTTCATCGGGGAAGCCATCCGCATCGGTACTAGGAAAGTGGATAATATTGAATTTATCGATGTTAAACATAATCCACCAATTGATTCTTTTCGGCCATGAGATGAGAGTTCGATATTTATATTTCTCAAGCCTCTCAGTAGCACAATATACATTAAATCTCAGGACATTGACATGTCACTTTTCAATGTGGACTTCCCAAGTCCAAGTTTATATATCTCATAATGAGCAGGTGTCATGGCATTACGTTCCTTGTCAACTTGTGGGATAACAAGATCCGCAAAATTGTTTATGTCATAATCCACCATTATCCATGAGAACACTTTAGGCTTCTTGGGAATGAACTCATTCAAAATCTTGAAAAGGGCATCAAATTCAATGTCAATTTCCTTGACAATCATCTTTCTTTTCTTGATCTCAAAATCAACCCAAGAAGGATTTTCCTTTACCAATTCCGCATACATAAGCCTAGAGTCCAAAGTGACATTCACATTGTTCTCAATATCATTAGATTCTATGAGAATCCTTTCCACAACTTCAATCTCTAGAGAAATAACCTCGATATCAACCTCTTGAACATCAGGGAGACCTTGAGAAATCTCTTTGTGAACTATAGGTTCAGAAGTGTTTGATATCTGGACCACTTGCACTTGAGTAGACTTTTTTGCAATACACGACTAAGGAGTGTTTGTTATGAGCTTCCTCAAACTATCAACAATGTGAGTAGAAGAATCTTTACTTGAAGTGTATATTCCCGATACATACTCTCTTCCTTCACTAGGGCTAGGACCCTTGGATGTTTTACCCCGTGATACGTTCTTTAAAGACGTAGATTTGGGAAACTACTCTTTTCTTTCTTGATGTGTATGTGTAGATGGAACAAAGGTTAAGCGAGAAGAAGCTTTGGTCAGCTAGAGACCTCCTTGAGTTGGAAATTTTTTTACTCCTAGTGTAGACACTAAAATTAGGTCACACTCCCCTTCGTTCCTCGACAAATAAACACCCTTCATCACATTCACCTAGTCATGGCCCCCTTCACTCCACTAATATTAGTTTAGTTAATTTAATTAAATTAATTCATTATCCTCACCATATTTATTATTTAAATATCTTAATTTAAATAATATCCACACATACACTTCACCTAGACACCTCATCAAGCTAACTCACCCTAAGACCTATTCTTAAAAAGTTTCCATAACTAACTAAGACTTACCAAAACCCTAAAAATCAATGCCTACATTCTCTCTAACCACATTCCCACATGCTTACAAGAAGCTTCTAGTATAATCCATGGGTTAATAACACGAGATCCTAGAAAATCAAGAGGATCTCCCTAGTTTAGTAAACCTAGGAAATATTGCCTTAACCGACGCTGGTTACTCGTAACCGTCGCCGTTAAGTTGAAACCACTGTCGGTCACCTTTTAACCCCCAAAAAAACCTTATTTTGGAGGTTAGAAAAAGATTAAAATTTTTTTGGCAAACATTGGCACATTTCAAAGAGATATCACATCATCTAAGAGTGATTTCGGTGAGAAAATGCATGCAAGGAAATCAAGCATTTCCTCTTGTATGTGCATCCAACATTCACCCAAAGACATGATTTGATCCAACCAAAGAAAAAGGAATACACATGCATCCCATGCAGAAGATTTCTAGTGTTTGGTGACCCTCATCAGCCTTCAACCTCTTACCAACACCTCCATCCCTCATTCACAGGCATCCAGGACCAGAATCCAAGTAAGTAAAATGTTATACTTCTCTGGTTCATTTCATTTCATCATTATATTATCACCTATTGTTTACCTAGCCACCCATTGATCTCCTTCAACACTACCCCTCCATATACCCATTAAAACCTCGCTAAATCCCACCCAAGCTACCAAATACCTCATTCCAACCAACCAAAATCCTTTGTATAATCATAAAGGTGACCCAAAACCCATTTTATGGCATTCCCAGTTTTCCACAAAGAATCGGCACTGATTACAACCAACTACCGTCGGTCACCCTTAACCGGCATCGGTCTCTGTATTTGCCCATACAACCCAGAATAGTGACCTATCCACCTATTCCCACATCACCCTTAATCACCTATGACCTACCTGAGACCTCTGTCAGACCTGCAGAGACCCAGAACTAGTTACTTGACCTTTGGATCCTATTCTAACCTAGCCTATTAGATTAGATATTTCTTATTGTGTTTTAAGTGAGATACCTAAATCATTTTGAATTACAATAGGATTTACTTCATTTCCTGCATTAAATTGTTTAAAACAGTGGATTGACAGCCATCTAGGAAGTATCACACTTCTCGGATCTAGCACATGCTAGGAAATTAACTCGCACATATTGTTTAACTCTTTTCGGTGGCCTTCATTTCCATTACGGTGTAGTTCCTCCTAGTCAAAAGGAATCTCTCACAACCAATTGTGGATTCAGAAGTCATACGTGTGCAACAACCCATCAACCAACATTTTAATAGGTATTCCTCCTACACCCGTTACCCTATCTGTTTTGTCAATATTTTAAAGAAACATCTAAGAATCAGGTGAAACATTTTGGCATGCCCAGTGGGACCCATTCGGGGTTCCTTGCATTTTATTCATTCCTAGGAAAATTTGTGTGTTTGTTTCCCTTCTGAAAAGCATACACATTAATTTTCTTCCTTGGTAACCCACCTTTTATTTCTATTTTCTCTAAAGGAAACCTTTCTTTTGGTGTACTTAAAAAGAACCATTTGTTCATTTTTTTGCATTATAGTGAAAGAACATCCCTCTTCCTCTTCATCTTTCGTGTCATCCAAATTCCACTTCGATTTGGGCTTAAAAATAAGTGCATTGCATTCTAATTTATCGCATTGGCTCACATTAATTGAGGGAAACCTATGTGCTGAAGTCATGACCAGCTGATGGTTGACAAATGAACCATAGAAAGCACATCTCTCTCTCTCTCTGAGTCTTTCCAGCTTACACACATTCAAAACAAATACATATTCTTAAACAACATCTTTCCTAGGAATGTCTCACAATAATCACACCGATATGAGGATTCATAGGTACTCCCACTGCTTGACTGTTTTGAGTCATACTTCAAAGCGAAGCCTGCCCCCACCATAACATACCTGAAACCTCACCTTTTAGATCTCCTTCTTTGTAGGAAGCCATCCTCACCAAAAACTCTATTTCACAGTTCATGTGTCAGTCCTTAAATAACATAAGATAAAAAAACATAATAGAAAAGGGACTCATAGGATCACATTTTTCTTAGTGTTTCTTCTTGGCTTGCATTTTGAGGTGAGAGATCACATTCTTCATTTTTCTTGTTCATCCTTGCACACTCCTCATCACAAGCTGGTGTATTCGGCTTCACCTGAGTGTGCCTAGACCATATTCTCATCATTCTCAAAATTTTGGGTCTGATTCCACATCAGATTTTAATTCACAACCACTATTATTTCATCACTGTTTCAATTTCATAGTGACTGGTGTCGGTCCAACAACCATCGTCGGTTACCCTCTGACCGTCATCGGTTATACCAACCGACATCAGTTCCAGTCCTTTTGTTAACCTACCCAAAAGGACATTTTATTCATCTTCTTCCACTTTTCACAGTCCCTGTCATTGCCATCATTCCCATTGACATTGTAAAACTCATTAGATTTGGCATACTTGTCAAATTTGACCTTATACCTTGTTTTTCACTCACTGTCCATTTTCTACAAAGTGACCGATAGTGGTTACCCCTAACCGACGTTAGTTTTCCTAATCGGCATCGGTTAGCCTGTTTCACTTTCCAACCAACATTTGGTACCTAATCCACTTTTTGCCGCCGATTCACCTGTTCTTGCTATTTTTCTATGTCATTTACAAAGAAGCAACCCTACCTGATTAGTACTGGTTCACATGGTGCTGACCCGAAAATAAGCAAGTGCACTTGTATTTCACGCTAGTTGTCAACCACTCCCACTTAGTCCTTCAACACCCTCCATTTTATCACCAACCATGGATTCCATCTAGCTTATCACTATCGCTTCGGATATGAGGAGTTTGCATGAATCCTTGACCAAAACCCCGCGCCTTGTAATTTTACCTTTCCTACTCATCCAGTCTTATATGCCTTGGGTCGGTTGATATACAACATGCCCATATCTATCCCATGACTCTTGCTCCCACTCCTACATCAGCCCCACTTGGCTCTGTGCTTCCCACATCTACCTTACCCCCTGTCATTTTGTAGCTAGGTCCTATACCCACTATGATCGCCACGTCTCGCCACCTCCATGGCACCCACCACATCCACCATACCTCGATAGCGCCCAAAATGCAACCTCATACGCCTCTAATGTCTCACACATACCCTTAGCTACACTACCACCTCTCGGTGTTAGTGACCCCTACCCCTTTTCATAACATATTCATTTCCATTCCATAATCGTTAGCCCCCATTACCACTAGGGTTACCACGACCCTTCCAGCCTTCATATACATACTATCAACAACCTCCTGTTTCATCCATTATTCACTTCGGGTACATACCCCTATTTCACTACCTTCTTCTCAATCAACCTACATGGCAGCACCGTACACTGGAGTGTCACCCTCGTTATATGCCCAAAATCAACCCTCTCACACTACAGGAGGCACCTAATCATCGTAACCTACCAACAACCTAATCAAATTGATGTTGGAAAAGATGCATACATTGGAGGCATCATTTTTAACCCCGTAACACTCTCACCTATAATGATATTTACAATGAACCCATCCACCCATCCATTCCTATTCGTCCATACCCTGTGCATTGGGAGATGCCTAAATTCAATTGTTTCAATAGCAAGGAATACCCACAACAACATTTGCATAATCATTCAAACACGGATGTTATCTCGATCACTCATGATGATGCTTTGCTCTTGAGAAACTTTCTCATGTCTCTAACTGGACCTACATTAGATTGGTATAGTGGGTTATCTAGACACTCTATATTTTCATTTAATCAGGTGGCCCAAGCCTTCTTGGATCACTTCTCCATCAATATCATCAAGAAGGTTACCATGACTGACCTATACTCCACACGTTAGTATGAAGACGAATCTATTGCAGATTTTTTCGCTCACTGGCATAGTCTAATTAACCAACTCACCTTCCAACTACCACAAATAGAACTCATCGAGCTCTTCACATGGGCTTTTGCTAGACATATCTCACCAAAATTGTAGGTTAAAACCTTCTGAACATTTGATGAAGCATTCACCATGGCACGAAAGCTAGAGATTCGAGCCATTGAAGAGAAGAAAATCCAATTACGCAATAAGAATTTAGAATTCAAGTCGAATGATACCTCTTCTTCTTTCAAACCACAAAAAAATTATTCAAAAGCTAAGGGCACCGCTAATGTAGTGGTACTCAAGGCTGGCCCAACTCATCCGTCAAATCAGGCTACCCCCTCATCTAATCTCTCACCTATCTAGACTTTTCAATTCAGATGAGAACAATAGAAATACACCCCAATTGCAGAACCTTACTCTTCTATCTTAGAAAAGTTTATCAAAGCCAGAGCCATCACCCTTCCACCTATAAAACCACACACTAGTTTTGACCCTGTTCGTCTCAAAGCCCACACATGGTATAAAGAACATGAATTCTATAACTATCATCGAGTAAAGGGTCATAGTGATGGAAATTGCATCACTTTCAAGAATATTTTCCAAGAAATGCTTGAGAAAGGTGAGTTAACCATGGATAATCCTAACGCACCGCCAACCAAAACCAACACATCTTCAAGAAACCATTTCCTAACCATTCCCCTTCGTTTGATCAAACTGGTGATGCCTCAACTCATGATACCCATACCCGCGAGGTTCACACTATCTTTAATGACGTACCTGTCACCTCCCAATCACCCCATATTACTTCCATAGAGGAGATTCTAGCTCAAGTACTCCTTATGCATCAAAATTAACCTCCCCATTCCTTTACCCATAGAGAAACACCTTTCACCTCCTTCCTCACCTATGGAGGAACCTTCCACTAACATCGAGACCATTTCACCTTTGGCTTCTCCACTTGGAGAACATTTACCCATGATACTTCTTCATTCCATGGAGGATACTTATTTACCTCCTTTACCCATAGAGGAGCACCCATTATCTCCTCCATCCACAGAGGAGCACCCATTACCTCCTCCACCCATAGAGGAGCACATATCCATTCCTCCACCTACAGAGGAGTAGCCATCATCTCCTCCACCCATCACGGACCAGTTGAGATACCTTTGCCTCTTAGTGATCATTCTCCATCAGCTACCCATAATCCTATAGACCTAATTTTGGATCTCTTACCCACGAAGCTTAAGCTAGCTGATTCCCCATCTCTAAGACATGTTTTACGGGAATTTCCATTAAGTCCTCATCAACTCCAACCATAGATTTGTCATTCTCACATTTGGCTAATCACTTAGATTATGTGGATAGGGCTTTACTATGGGGCACCTTTTTCTTCCTATCTCAACACAGATGTAGAGGTCACTTGCTAATACCTCCACTATCTACCCAAAAATATTTTGACCAATCGAAACCAAACACAACCACCTCTATCACAACTCCTTCCATGACACCTTTCATAGCTCAAACCACATCCTTACCCATAACCCAAACCTATGGCATCTTCCTCGAATAAACCTATTACCACTTTAGGGGTCACCCCAACCACCAGCCTTACTCATCCACCTATCGAATTGGATTTAGATACATCCTCCAAAGTCAACACCACACCTACTCCAACACCCAAACATAAGCACCAAACCCAAAGAACTCATACCCAGTGCTACGCTAATCACACCAAAGACTTGTCTTGTCTATCTTAGGATCTCGGCTTCCCAACAGGTCAAGAAACCTCCACCTATCAATAAATCAAAACACAACAGCCCATTCCTTCCTCACAAACCTATAACTTATCCAAGCACCGAAACAACTTACACCCACACCCACAAGTATCTTTACCACCCATACCTCCAATACCTTCAAGAATTCCTTCACTACCCACTACACTTCAATCTCTATCCCTCACACCTCCCGCATGACCTACATCCTCTACCTTCATAGAACCTCTATTATCCCCGTGAGTAACTCCTCCTCTTCCCCATCCGCCTTTCCTTCTAGACCTTGTACACCCATATCACCTTTACCCAAGAAGGTGCAACCCAAAGACAAAACTTTTCTACCCCAAAATAAGGTAGTCAAAACAACCACACACCCTCCTACCCATCCATCTACTATACCCCTACCTAAACAAACACGAACAACACCCAAAACCATGCCAACACCCAAAACCATAGCTTGATATGCTCCTCCTCTTCCAAAATCGCGTTCCTCAACAATCAACCGAACCTACACCCAAACCCATGTTTACTTCCCATTGTGATCCACTAGCAGGGTCCTATGCCAAAATTTTAACCAACCTCCTTGAGACTTCTGTCATCACATTACCGCTACTCAGACCTTATGACCCCCTCAAACCCAAGCCAAAAGGGTTTGATGACACCAAAATTTGCACATACCATTGTGTGCCAGGGCACGATGTGGAGAACTGCAAGGCTTTGAAATCCATCCTTATCTAGTTTTTTCCTTTTGAAGCCAACTTTGACGATAACAACCTTCTCGATGAGGATCCTGCTTCATCGACACCCATTCCCACACTTCCCACTCAACAACCACAACCTCCACCATCATAGCTCCTAGAGCCACCCCCAAGATTTGAAATTAACATGGTTTGAATCGTGTAAATTTCCATTCCATCACCTTAATGTCATTGCACTCAACTCACTTCACAAGGATTTTATTCTTCAGTAGGTTTTTTCCCATTAGGTCATTATACCACTCATCTTACACCCTCTCCATTTCATGCCTCCCCTCAAATCAACATGATACACGTCACTACATGTGCTCAGAAGGATAAGGGAAAAGAAAAGGAAACTGACCCACCAACTAATCCCATACCCAACATACCATCTGCACCCATGCCTAAAATCACTATCCGTGGCCCCACATATCCTATTTCCAATGGGGTTACACATTGCACCATGCTCAAACAACTACACCAATCCCCCTCAAAATGTACTTATATGACCTCATCCAAACCTCGAATCTCATCATCAAGATCTCGTGGAGGTTATTTAATCTATTGAGGTTTTACCCAATGACCCTACATCCATAGCCTCCATCATCACATCCCATCATGTAGCCTCTCTCACCAAATTACCACCTTCATCTTCACCCCACCCTATTCACCAAGTAGCCTCCTTAGCTTCTCGAGAGGAAGAGATCACACCACACCAAAAAAATTACCCAAACCAAACTCTCTTCATCTCTGTCCACATCGATGACATACAGTACGCCATGTGATGATTGATGGGGGTGATAGCATTAACATCATTTCATTCCATGCATTCAATCAAATGCACATACCTAACAATTGCATGCGTAGACATCCGGTCATGTTACATCCATTCAATGACGCTATCACCTCTACACTGGGCACCATCATCCTCCACATTCATGTAGGCCCTCACACTATTCCAAAATTATTTTACATCTTAGAGGGGGAATTCCAATATAACCTATTGCTTAGCAGACCCTAGATTCATGTCATGGGTTGCATTCCTTCCACTTTGCATCGTTGTGTAAAGTTTGAACATGAAGGACACACCTATACCATTCCAGCTGACCCATCACCTTTTAAAACATGTAACATGCTTTACCGACCCAATTATGTGCTCATACCTATTAAGCCGTCTACCTTCACAACAGCTACTTCTTCACCTACACCTCCCTTACTAGTATAACCACCGCTTACCGCACATACCTCCTCCATTCCTACCACTATCATAACCTCCACAGATGACCCATCAGCTTCCTAATCCGTTAGCTCTACCTCCACATCGACCTTCAACACTTCATCCATTCCAGCTACCTACATACCAACCACCGATCCCTTGGAAGGTTTTTTTCAACGTATCACTCTAGGGGAGTACCGCCTATATAGTGTGAACACATTCCTTACTCCATAAGAGTATGGAAGTCTTTACTAACACCCTCGTTATGATCACTGCATAGGAGAATGCCTCCTTTATGGTCCTCCTCATCTCCATACTAGTCTCACCTATGGGGGACTTGATACTACCACTTATACACCCGAACCACCGCCACAAACTCACCCATTTTCCATTGACTTCCAATCACTTACCAATTGCCGTTTTTCCCACACCTTCCTACACCGATGTGCATGGAAGGGTTTTGGTTTTGGATTTTATGAGCAAGGATGCCATACCGTTATTCCATGTACCACCCGCAAACATAACGACCATAGTGGTATCGGCTTTCCCGAACCACCTACCAAACAGCCCACATTGAACTCATTAAGGACACTAGCCCTTCTCCACCTTCATCACCACCCTCACCGATGGAGTTGATGGATCCTGAATCTATCCCTCCTAATTTTTTTCTTTCATAAACACCATTTCCTTGGGGCCTCTGACTTATCAACGCGAGGGCGAGACCCCTTCCACTCTTCCCTTCTTGTATCCTAAAATGATCGATGACGACACACCTTCAATTAATGTCATTCAATGTTAGGATGATGAATCTATACTCACCTACCTTGGTGTAGAAGATACATATATTCATCATTTGTTACCCTCTAAGACACAAACCATGTTGAATGAATTGAATATTGAGATCAACATTCATACCGAGGACACCCACACATCCTAAAGATCGATCAATCTTTAGATGCTGCTAAATAGGAAGCCATCACTTCTTTTCTCGAGATCATAATGACACTTTCACTTGGTCTTATGCAGACATGCCCAATATTGACCCCACCATAGTGGTCCATAATATCGTCACTATTCTCAATGTCAAACCCATCAAACAAAAGCTGAGGAAAATGCACCCTCACATTTCCTTCTCATCAAACAATAACTTCAACGCCTTCTTTCCATTTCCTTCATCTTACCCATTGATTATCCTTGTTGGATTTCTAACATTGTTCCCTGTCACTAAGGTGACAGGGGACTCTGCATTTACACAGACTTCCGTGACCTCAACCTAGCATGTCCGAAAGATGACTTTCCCTTACCTGGTATTGACTAGCTGGTTGACCTTACCGCTGGCCATGAGATGCTATCACTCATGGATGGCTTCTCGGGTTATAACCAAATCTTGCTTTCCCCATAGGATTAACACAAAACCTCATTCATCACCCCTTGGGGGACCTTCTGCTATCGATTCATGCCTTTTGGCCTTAAAAACACTGGTGCCACATATCAATGGGCTATGACTTACATCTTCCATGACATCATGCATCGCATATTGGAAGATTACATGGATGATCTCTTGGCCAAATCTAAGTGCCACTTCAAGAAAATTGTCATCCTAAAAACCATATTTGACCATCTCATTAAATATTGTGTTCACCTTCAGCCTAAGAAGTGCATCTTCGCAGTCCTCTCAGGAAAAATCTTGGGCTTTATCATTTCCCTAAGTGGTATAGAAGTTGACCCTACTAAAGTCAAGGCTATTCTCAAAATACCTCTGCCCACTAACCTTCGACAACTCCGTAGCCTACAAGGTAAGTTGCAGTCTATTCATCATTTCATTTCACAATTATCTAATCAATGTCAACCATTTCATCATTTACTCAAGAAGGATGTCTCCTTTAAATGGGATGATGACTACCACAAAGCTTTTGAGGCCTTAAAACAATACCTTCTCTAACCACCCGTACTCATTCCACCTAAAGATGATCAACCTTTTTACCTATATATCTAAGCTACCAATCATTCCTTGGGAGCCATGCTCGCTCATCACGATGAACAACACAAGGAGCAAGTGGTTTATTACATAAGTTGTACTCTTTTGGACTATGAAACCTGATACACCCACCGCGAAAAACTTTGCTTATCCTTATTTTTCATTTCCACCAAACTCCGTCATTACCTACTCAGCCACAAAACCTATGTTATGACCAACACCGACCCCTTACACTTCATGTACGCCAAACCTTTTCAAAATCAGCGTGCCGCATGATGGCTTATGATTTTAGCTGATCTTGACCTTGAATTCATTCATCAAAAGTCCATCAAGGGCAAATCTATTGCTGACCAATTGGATAACGCACCTATTTCCAGGGATCAACCCTCTAATTTTGAATTTCCAGATGAGTTGATTGCTACCCTTTCCCTGGATGAACCCCCTTACCAAATGAAACTTTTGTTTGATGGCTCGAAGTGTTAGTGCAAGGGTGGGGCTGGTGTCATCCTCATTCTTCTTGATGGTGAACCCATGCCTTTTTCTTTTAAATTAGATTTTGATTGTGTAAAAACATTGTTGAATACGAAGCAATCATCTTAGGTCTTTAAGCGCCTATGCCCTAGATGTCAAATCAATCAACATCTTTAGTGATTCTCAATTGGTCATAAACCAAGTCAATGGTATATACCAATGTTGTAATGAGATACTTCAAAAGTATAAACATCATGTAGATGTAATTTTGACCACCTTTGACTGTTACACCCTTCAAACCATCCCACGTTCAACTAAAAAATTTACACATACCATGGCCTGCTTAGCTTCCCAAATACCCACTTCACACACTAATTCTAAAATCTGTCACCGTATAACAACTCCAATCACCTTCTTATCTACCTCATGATTTTTAATCCATCAGAACCATCACCCCGACTGACCGAGTGACCTTTGGTACAAATAATACTCCAATTATCTTTCTCTCTCCATCTTGCCCCCTAATCTCACCCATAACGGAAAATGCACCTTCCTTAAAAAAGTCTCTAGTTATGTCATCATGAGGGGCCTCTCTCTATAAGTAGGGCTTTAATGGTATTCTCTTACGATGCCTCACAAGTTCTGAAATTCATTATACCATTAAGGAGGTTCATGATGACATATCTAGAGGTCACTTCAATGGGCTTCTTTGTTACTAAGCATATTATTCGCCTAGGCTATTCTGTGGCCGACCCTTAACTTTGATTGTTGTGACTATGTCAAATGTTGTGTAAAATTCCAAAAACATGTCAATCTTCATCATACACCTAGTCATTCCTTAAGGTGTCGCCCATGACCTTTGGCCCTTCTCTCAAAGGGGTTTGGATCTTGAAGGAGAGATCAAGTCCCATTCTTCTCAACACCATCAATGGATCATCACTGCTATCGAATACTATACAAAATGGGTTGAAGCCATACCACTCATCTCCACGAAAGATGAGAAAAAATGTGAGTTCATCAATCATCACATCATTTGTCACTTTAGTGTTCCTCATTGCCTCATCACTGGTAATGGTAAACAATTAAAAAAAAAAACATTGCAAAAACTATGCGACGCCTTTAGAATTCAACTTAGTTTCTCATAACCTTATTACCCACAAACCAATGGCCAAGTTGAATCCACTAAAAAACCCTAAAAAATTCTTATGAAAGTGGTTAATAATCTTTGGGAAGGATTGGATTACACACATTCCCTTGGCCCTATGGGCATACCGCACTATTATTTGCACTTCCACTACAGCCACACCCTTTTCTTTGGTCTATGGTACAAAGGCGGTCTTGCCTCTCAAATTCTATATTCCCCACTCCGCATTTCTCTCCATGACATGCTCAATGATGATGAATTTTTCAGGACCATTTAGCACAACTAGAGTTATTAGACAAATGTCATCTTAACACTCTGGATAACCTTCAAGTTTACCAAAAACATATCAAACGTGCCTACGACAAATGTGTTCATGCATGAACCTTCCAAGTCAATGACCTTGTCTTGAAAGAAAATCAACATGTAACTAAAGCAGAAAAAAACAAATGGGGAAAATTTTCTCCCAATTGGCTTGGACCATACATCATGACTCATACCTATGGATCAGGTGCTTATCGTTTATCTTCACTTGATGGTAAACCCAAACTGAGCCCCTTAACGCCTTGCATCTTCAACCATTCTATTTTTGACTTGTAGTCCTACCTCACCTTTTGTCTCATTCCATGCTCGTCCCTTGAGCACCATTCACTTTATAAAACTCACCAACGATTAAACAAGAATCATGTGAGTACCCATCACTTGTTATCTTCTCTTGAATATGTGTACCATGGTGCTGCACATAGCATGATTCTCATGGATACTTTTCATCTACCTTTAGATGAGATCCCATGGTCATTTCACCTTTCCTTTTGCACGAGAGTCCTATCCTCCACCTTGGTCTTGTCCATGACTTCAAATCCCTCACATGGGATATAACTCCTTGAGTCAAACTTCCACTCAAAATATGACTCCCTCAAAAGGACATCTTCCTCTCGATAATTACTACTATAAATAGACTGCTCCCTTGAAGGACAACTATGTAAAGCTCTTAAAAAAAATGAGAGAAACTGAAGCTTCCCACATCGATCAGCTTCATGAAGACCTCAAGGAGTTAAATTTTCTTCATCCCATATAGAATTCCCACATCGATCAGTCTATCTCAACTATAAGTCAAAACAACAAACTTTTTAGTCATGGACTTGCCCATTGTGACCTCGGATCTCTTACTTGAAGTGCATGTTACCTCATACCACATAAAAATTAACTACCTTTCACCCTTCTTACCATTCCCACTCCCATTTCCTATTGCCTCAAGGGACTTCTTGGAACTTAGACATTTGGTGATCATGTGACTACTTTTCACCGTAGAACAATCAAACATGCAATTTCTTTCAGTTCTTACGTTCATCACCTCCTCCACGGTGTGATCTACTCGATATAATCCTAACCAATTAGGTGACTTTATTTTCCCTCTTATCTTTTAACCATATTTGTTTATGTTTTGATTACCTTATACAGGACTTGGTCCTCGATGCTTACCTTTGGGGTAATCTTCTTCTTTCGCCACAATCAACCCACCTACATCACTTTACCTATAATCCACCCACACCTAAACAAACCTAAACCCACAACATGCCTAAAACCTACTAACTCATTTTCATACCTCCTCATATTCTTCCCTAGCTCATGGGAGAACTACATTGGCCTGAGGTCCCTTTTCGCCGGGACTATGTAGGCAGCACTCCGAGGGCATGGGGCCCTTAGAGGTTAGCTCGGCCATTCTCTACCCTAAACAATTCATCTTCCATGTTCCTCACATTACATCACACCTCACTTAGTTTCCCTTTTATACCCAAAATTGGAAATTAAACCACATACATAACAAGTTGCTTCATATTTTAATCCTTATCACAACATACATTTATTATGCCTACCATTTCTTTATCATCACTATGTATAGATTATACCACATCTCACATATGACCCATATTATCATTCATTGCATAAAATAATGAATCACAACTTCACCTACTTTCTAACTCAACCATACCTATGACCTGACTCGATCCATGCCTAACAAGCCCGACTCAACCATTCTATGACATGAATCGATCCATGCCTACACCAACTGAATCCATCATGCCTAACTCACCTAATTTTCATCTATATCAAAACAACACATCAAAATCTCATCAATACACCAATAAATTGAAAATATCATCACCACATCAATAAATCAAAAATATACATCATGTATCTCATCATATAAATAAATGTGTATCTCAATATAATATACATGGCTATCTCATCATGTCCATCCTCTCAAAATCGTTGGCACGTAGGCCGATACGTAATACAAAATGTCATCCACATGCGCAGACGGTCTCATATATATAATAAACTAATGAAATAATATAAAATATCTTTGACATGCATGCTTGTATATGCTTGAAATATACAAAAATCTCTCATACACATTCACTATCTTCAAAGCACAGAGGCTAGTATTTGATAAAAAAATACAACTATCTCTCAACACACAAAGCCGATATATACCACAAAAACAAAAAATAAACAAAAACCAATTTTTTTACTAATCCCCCGATCTATCTAATCAACTACAACAATGCTTGGATACTTACCTCATCGCACTACCAACTTCTCGGTGGCACATCTGGCCACTGCACCAGTGGCCCACCTGATCCCTCTTCAACCTCCGCCATCACGAAATCACTACCTACAACCTCTACCCAATCAAATCCCTCACACTGATCCTATGGACCCGCTTCTCACCACCCAATCACCCGCGTGCTCACACCGCCAACTCAATGCTCTGCTCCATCTCTGGAAAATTTTCTCTCTTTTCTCTCTTTTTTGTCATTTTCTCACTTAGCTAAATGACAAATGCATAGTAAAAAACATGGATTTTTTTATAACAAACCCAACCATTAGACGTCGGTTATCCTTGACCGACATCAGTCACCCTCACCTACACATTTCCCTAAATTTTACCCTTTTACCCTACCCCTACCTCCTTTTTTTACCTCACCTAACCTTCACCCTACTCATTTACCCCACCCCACCTTTACCCAAACCATTTACCTCACCTTCTTGACCTCATCATTTATTACCTCCCTTTGTGCTCCTTTGGGGATTCCTTATTTTACCTATACCTCATCCCTACCCATACTTTGACTTAAATCTATGGACCTAGACCATTGCTACTAACCTTTGACCTCATGTGTTTCGCTATACCTTGTGGCATTGTTACCTTTGTTGTTGACTTAATGACCTTACCTAGCCTATTAACATGACCATTTATCCTGACCCTACCTTTGGAGTACAAGAACATACCTAAATGTTCTTGCACCTAACCTCCATTGTGTTTTCGACCATATTCTATACCTTGGCTACCGAATCACTTCAACCTTATTTGGATAAACCTATCACCCTTAGATGATGTAGTATTTGACCGATCTTCAACCCAAGAGTGTGTTGTAGTTTATACATGCGTGTGTGTTTGAATGTTGCTACCTTTGACCCTGACCCATTACCTAGATTTCTCAAGTAGACCATTAACCCTTTTTCCCCCATGCCCACTTGCATTTTCCTCATGTTTACCTTTTATCAAACCACTCACCACTTCTGCCTTCACCCTCGTCAGTTCCTGGTTTGAGGGGGATCACCTTCACCCACACATGGGGCAACCACATCTTATTTTTGTTAGTGTCGCTTACCAATACAAGCTATACAACAAAAAGGGGAAAAATGTAGACACTAAAATTAGGTCACACTCCCCTTTGGTCCCTCGACAAATAAGCACCCTTTATCACATTCACCTAGCCATGGCCCCCTTCACCCTAAAAATATTAATTTAGTTAATTTAATTAAATTAATTCATTATCCTCACCATATTTATTATTTAAATATCTTAATTTAAATAATATCCACACATACACTTCACCTAGACACCTCATCAAGCCAACTCACCCTAAGACCTGTTCTTTAAAAGTTTTCATAACTAACTAAGACTTACCAAAACCCTAAAAATCAATGCCTACATTCTCTCTAACCAAATTCCCACATGATTACAAGAATCTTCCATTATAATCCATGGGTTAACAACACGAAATCCTAGAAAATCAATAGGATCTCCCTAGTTTAGTAAACCTAGGAAATCATGCCTTGACAGACACCGATTACCCCTAACCATCGCCAGTTAAGCTGAAACCAATGATGGTCACCTTTTAACCCCCAAAACAACCTTATTTTGGAGGTTGGAAAAATATTAAAAAAAGGTTGGCAAACATTGGCACATTTCAGAGAGATGTCACATCTTCTGAGAATGATTTCAGTGAGAACATGCATGCAAGGAAGGAGATCAAGCATTTCCTCTTGCACAAGCATCCAACATTCACCCCAACACATATTTGATCCAACCAAGCAAAAGGGAATACACATGTAGCCCATGTAGAATATTTCTAGCATTCGGTGACCCTCAGCAGCCTTCAACCTCTTACCTGCACCTTTATCCCTCATTTACAAGTGTCCAAGACCAGACTCTAAGTAAGTAAAACATTATACTTCTCTGGTTCATTTCATTTCGTCATTATATTAGCACCTATTGTTTACCTAGCCACCCATTGGTCTCCTTCAACACTCCCCCTCCATATACCCATTAAGACCTCACTAAATCCCACCCAAGCTACCAAATACCTCATTCGACCAACCAAAATCCTTTGTGTAATCATAAAGGTGACCCAAAACCCATTCTGTGGAATTCCCAATTTTCCATAATAACCCGGCACAAATTACACCCAACCACCATCGGTCACCCTTAACCGGCATCGGTCTCTATATTTTCCCATACAACCCAAAACAGTGACCTATCCACCTGTTCCCACATCACCCTTAATCGCCTGTGACCTACCCGAGACCTCTCGGACTGTAGAAACCTAGAACCAATTACTTGACCTTTGGATCCTATTCTAACCTAGCCTATTAGATTAGATCTTTCTTATTGTGTTTTAAGTGAGATACCTAAATCATTTCGAATTACAATAGGATTTACTTCATTTCCTGCATTAAATTGTTTAAAATAGTGGACTGATAGCTATCTAGGAAGCATCACACTTCCCGGATCTAGCACATGTTAGGCGGTTCTTTGCACATATTTTTAAACTCTTTCGGTGGTATTGCTTTCCATTATAGGTAGTTCCTCTTAGCCAAAAGTAATCTTTCACAACCAACTGTGGATTCAAAAGTCATATGCGTGCAATAACCCATCAACCAACATTTGAACAGGTATTCCTCCTATGCCCGTTACCCTATCTATTTCATCAATATTTCAAGGAAACATATAAGAATAAGGTGAAACACCTAGGTTATGAACTTGAATTGATGGTAACTTGTAAGATGTCATTCATACCAATCTATGCTTCTTTTGAGAATTAGTTGATTCTTGTTATCAAGAGAAAATTCATCTCTTTTGGTCTAATCAATTCTAGGAAAGGGAGTGAAAGCAACAACATCGTATGAAGGATAAATAACCACCAATGAATATGGAGGGTTTCGATGTGAAAATCCTTGATTTAAGAAAGGTTCATGCGGAAAAACTCTTGCCTTCTTACTTCATGTTCATCTAAACATGTAGCCCAAAAATATTACATGGTAGGGTTGTGCTGATACTTTACTCCAAGAATATTTTGCATATATCTATTGATATAAAAATAGAATCTCTTCACATATGGATGAATAGTTATGAGAGAAAACTCTTTCTCCATGAGTTGCAAACTGAAGATATTTGGACATTGGTATTCCCAATTTGTATTGGGAAATGAATTCCTAAACGATGTGTGTCACTAAGAAGACAATGAACTTGGAATAGTTTCCATGCAAGCTCCATTTATGCCCACTTGTTGTTGACATACTCGGGAAGCTTCCATGGAGTACCCACAAATCCTCTCATGTGAATTTAGGAAAAGGACAGAAATTAAAAAAACTATGTTCCCACTGGGAAATGACATCCATGGCATCTTTGGAGAATCTTTCCTCCATATTCCCATTCAAGTTTCTAATCACACGGAAGATGAATGTATTGTTAACTCTCCTAAAATGATGAGAGTTATTTTTGAAACTCACTACGGATAATGATGGAAGACATTATTTGATGGACCCATAACTCCTTTCATTTCTTGCCTCGAAAATAGCTTCCTCCTAGCGGCATGAGTCAATTATGATGTCATGTAGAAACATCGAGTCATCTTCAATTTGATCAATTGTTTGTGAAGAGTATCAGCGATGATGGTTTCCCAATCCAAAAACTCTCTCTTGGAAAGGATGATACAGATAAACTGATACATCCATGGGTGTAAAATCCTAGCAGAGGGTAGACCAAAGACACGGCTTAGAAGAGTGATCATGTCACTGATTTCCTCCATGAACTCAACGCAAAAGAGATGAGACTCGTATTATTATTATTATTATTATCGATCTCAGGTTACACATTTTTAAAAAATGTTAATGTAAGAAAAATATCGAGACAAATCTCGAGTTACAAACCAAGAAAAAATAATAATAATTTTTTATTATCCAGTTGCCAATGGCTTTGCGTAAGATCGATTTTTTTATAAATTCTTAATTTCTTCATGTTTCTCGATTCGATTTTCTCTACTTTATCCTCTGTTTGGATTTTAATCCTTTGTTTTTCATGAGACGTGAATTAGCTTTCCTTTTCATGTGCAAACCATGACTTCTCTTCAACTACATGCAACTATTCCCAAGGTAAATGTGTTAAGATTGTAATTTTCTTTATTTTCTTGCTTGCGAGGCATGAATAGATACTTAGTAAAATGCATTTTGGACCGCCCCATTTCATCTTCCTGGCATGGGCAGCATATTCTTTTTCTTGGCACATAAATTCTCTCGATGGCTGCGTTGAATTTTAATCTTTGGACTGGTATGTTTTTTTTTTGCTTGGTGTGGAAATGCTCTAGTTTTGGCGTGAAAACTTCATTTTATAGCAAAAAAGTAGTGATCTTGGTCGGCATTGAAATATTTGGAAAATACGTTGAAAACTATTTCTTGGTCAGTGTAGCGTTTGATTCTTTTTATTTTCTCTTAATCAACCCTAGCCACCCAAGTAAATGCATTGGTTTTCTTTGGATTTGACCAATGGAGAGTTTCTCTATTTACCAATGTGTGGCTCCTTCCTATTTTATCCTTGGTTGTGAGTAAATGAACAACTTCTTTTTTATTTGGACTATAGAGTTCAAAATTATTTCCTTTTTTAATACTTGTTGATCTCCCTCTCCCACGTGGGTTGTTGTTATGGCACGGTGGAAGGCATTGTCTTGTGGTTTCAACATGGATTTTATTATTCCTATTGTTTATGCATTTTGGAATGTTTTGGTAGTTGTTTGTTATTCCTTGACTTTGCTTTCCACTAATGTGTGGTTCTTTTTCTTTGATCAATGCATGAAACTACCGCCTTTGTATGAAATCTTCACTTCCTCACATGTATGGCCATATTGCACTCCAAATGTGTATGAATTATTTAAGCGGTGCATAATTTCTTATTTGTGAGGAATATGATATGAAACTTGCAAACAAAATATTTCTCTCGAAAATGCTTCTACAGGGGAAATAAGAAGAAATTGGAAATAAAATATCTTCGAAGCTTCTTTGCATGAATTTTTCCAACAGTATTTTCACGAAGGAAAAATTAAAAGGATTAAAGAAGCTTCCCCGTAACCGTTACTTCTTTTCTTGAAATAACCAATTTCCCCTTCTTCGGGTAGTGGGAATTAATTTCGGGAATATGGGAAAAAACTTAATTAGCTTCCCGTGGCAATGGCAAAGCGCTGACAATTCCCATTTATTTCCCCATGTGGGAAATTGGGAGATATTTTTCCATCCAGTCGGGTTGGCAATCAGCAAGAGAAATTCCACAAGCGGGGAAAAAAGAATATTTTTCCAGGAAAAGGAAATCCGAGAGCGGAAAGCCAATTTGGCATTCTGGCAATTGGAGGTGGAATTTTTATTTCCCACGGCAATAACAAAAACTTGTCGATTGATTTTTAATAAATATTTATTTAATTAAAAACCCCAAAATTAATAAAATTAATTTTATTAAATAAAAGGGTAATAAATTAATTAAATATTAATTAATTAATTATTAACGTAGTTTGCGACTTGGCGAGAGGAGTTCTCACCTAAAATGGACAAAACAAAGACCAAAATGATCACGAGAATAAGACGATCGCGGCGAGGGTGATAAAACATGCAAAAGAATACTTTTGAAATTTTTAAAATTTTCATGCTTATTAATTTTGCGAAGTCAAAATTAGCTAATAACAACTAGCTCTAATTGCGGACACAGAATTTACGGATGTAGTAAATGGACTCTAGACCAAAAATTAAATGAACATGATCCCAAAGACGACGATGCAAAAATAGGATGACAAAAGAGAGGAAAATAAAAAATAAGGAAGGGAAACAAACCAAAATCATAATTACTTATGTACCTACGAGGGACAACCCATTTTCAATTTTTATAGTGCTTGAGATATTGCCCCTTATAGGGAAGAGGAAAATGAGTTCCATTCAGATATGCCAAGTAATATGTGTTATCTCCACAAAAATGTCTGATTTTGAAAGGGCCTAGCCATAGTGAATAAAAATTCTCATGCTTTTGTTTTGGCTCACGCCTCTTATCCCATAGAAGAACTAAGTCATTGATTTGAAATTTTCTCTCCTTAGTTTTTCGTCGAACAATTTCTTTACTTTCGATTGGTGTTCCTCGATCTTGTTTGCCACTTGAATTCTCTTCTCTTCAATCTTTCTTAGGAACATAATCCTTTTATCCAACGCATTGGTGAAGCATTCATCGTCAACTGCTTGAGCCAATCGTAATCTTGGTAACTACAATGTAATTTGAATTTGAGCATCGGTTCTATACAAGATTTGGAATGGAGACATTCTAATTTGAATCCGGGTGGATTCCATTTGTAAAGATAAGTGAACCATTGGTGAGAAAATGAGAGACCATCGAGATGCTAAAGTGAGATTAAAAGTATGTAATCAAGGGTTCCCAATGAGGATATTATTGGGATAATGATAGAACTAGATACTTGGTGAGGAATGTTGGCACAACTACAAATGTTGCAAGGAATAGGGGAAATATCTTGAGAAAAAAATCCTAATACATGGATAAAATAAAGTCTACAAACATTTATCTTTTATGATAGATCAATAAGAACATGCTTGACCAAAGTGTCTCACACACAAAAACTTGAACATAAGTAGGAGGGTTGTGGCTAGCTGGTGGTGGAGGGGTAGTGGTAATAGAAAAAAATTAATAGGGAATTAAAAGACCTTTTAGAAAATAGATTGAACATTCTCAATGGGTGTATTGGGATGGATCTAGGTATTAGTAAAGATTTGAAGGAGAATTTCCTTATAAATGGGATTTTGTTTTATATATTCAAGGAATGATATTGTATGATCAAGAGTTAAATCCATTATTGTAAATAGAAAGATCAAACAAATAAGAAGAAGAAGAAAGAGCATATAATAAGATAGGATAAATGAATCTTGAGGGTATTATGGTGGATGGATAAGATTGAATCACGATTCAGGCTCACCAAAAAATGCCTACACGCTAATTAAATTAATGTGAAACCTCAACAATTTTACTGAATGAAGTATATTAAAGGATGTAATGGTTAGCACTAGGTGATTATTATGATTAATTAACTTCTAACATTAATTAATAATATCATAATAATGCATCAATACTAGTAATTGATAATCTAAATAAGATACAAACTTGAAAAGGAAAACGAATGAGTGCACATAGAAAATTCTAGATGATTATAGGAAGTTTTTAGAGGATGCACTCTTGAAAAAGGAATATTTTTACTTGATTATGCTTTGTTCTAGAGACTGTGACTAGAAACTACCTTGGTATAGAACCATACAACTCTTTCATGACCATACCAAATGGTCTTGACCATTTTTATGGTTTTGTACCTTCTCGATCTTGTCTCTACAAATTCCAAATATGGTCACTTTTCCGGAACTATCTGTCACTATCAAACCCTAAGCTCTCTAAATATTCTAAGCATGATCTCAAACCATAATAATATATGGAAATTCCTACAAAATAAACATTAGTTGGGTTGTGGGAACCCCCATGCACCACCAAAATTGGCACTACTTTGAAGATTCCTTAAACCACACATCATTCTCCACCTAGCATGTGATATCTGAATGAATACAACTAGATTTGACAACCATCTTTGATAATGCTTGAGTTGAGTTGTTTCTTGCTAAAATAATTGGGGAAGGGATGTTTGAGTGCTTGTAGATGAGAGATAATGATTCCTTAAATTGGTAATAATCTTAAAATCTATAGATATTTGTATTTTAATGACTACGGTTATGTTATTGAGAGATTTAGGGAGCCTTAGGCACCTTTTGTAAGTGTTGGAAGTGAGTGTATCAATGTAGTGTCATAGGATTTCTAGGTTAGAAAATGAGGTAGTGTTTATTTTTGTAGAAAGTATTATGTAGATGATTTATCTAAGACAGGCCAACCTAGATGTATTATAATACCTAACCAATAATATCAATTTGAAAGTAAAGTTGAAGAACATATCAATCCAATACCATACAAGTTATCCTAGACTAGATATAGTATCTTGACCAAAATGTACAACCTTGACCAGGGAAGGAAAACATGCCATATAAAATTTGTAAGTTATTACTTCATGTTTGTGAATGGAATTTATGGATGGTGTTATAAAATTTTTATGATATGTCGGTATGCAAGGATAAAAAGATTAAACAATATCTCATAATGTGTATGCGGGAATAAGAAGGTTGCATTTATTTTAGCAAGAAACTATTGTGAAAACTAGCAGTGTCAAAGAGTGAATTGCTAAATTTGAGTGTCTACAACTTCCCCAACCACCGGTATTAGTTTCCATTAAGAATGAGAAGGCAACCCCAAGTTGTGGATATATAATTCAAAATGAAGTTTATTTTCTTCCTTGGTAGATGAACCAAGGTCTCCCATAATAGTTAGGTAGTTGTGATTTTCCATGCCTTGTTATCCACCACCCTCTCATACATAAACCATGTTTATTTACGAAATACATCACCTAATCCCCATTAAAATTGATATAAAAGACAACTCTTTCCTATTTCCTTCCATTTTTCAATGAAGATCTAAGTTTTTCAAGATTTGTATCTTTCCTCTTAACTATTATTTTGACATTCCTTCTCACATCTTATAAATATACTAAAATATGAGAATTCACATATTACATTAATTACCCTTCTTCCGTACTATCATTCTCATAGCCACATCCTCCAAAGCCTCTAAGTTAGGGCATTAGAAGTAAAAATTTCCTAAAACCTATCAATTCTAGTTTCATATTAATAATAACTCCTAAAACCTCAAAAAAGTAGGACTACGGGAAGAGTTAAAGGAAGTTTGGTCATGATTAGGTGTATATTTTTATTTTCATGGAATCCCCATGACCCATTCTAAAATTACAATAATATTACTCTACTACATTCAAAATCACATCGAACCCCATCATGTATATAGAATATGACTCAGAATCATAACTCTTTCCCTCCCCTTCCCGATGTTCTATAATCCAAGATAACACTTCAAATTCCATGTTGGATTTTTGAAAACACATTTTCTCTTCTTATAAGCCTTAAGAGAAGTGAAAACAAGGAATAATAAAATCACCTTCTATGATGTCCTAACACCTTGAGTTAGGGGTCAAACTTCTCCATATGGACTAAGTAGAACAAAGTAGGAGCTACGATGTGGATTTATTAGTGGAAATTAAGGACCCAAGCCCACCCTCGTGTCCCACTTAGAGAAAATACTCCTCTAACCAATCCAGTTCATAGTTTTGGTATATTAGAAGAGTTTAACAAAAAAATAATTCTATTGATTAGAATAAAAGAACTAACCACCAAGATCAATATTTTCTTTTGTATTGTGATCCACAATAGAGCTCGACTATCGATAATTGGGTAAAGAGGAGCACACAAAAACCCAATAGATGTATTCTTTGAAAAAACTCTAAAGAAACAAAAATCATCTCTTCTTGCATTACTCTTTTTCCACTTCTGTCTGGAATTTCTTCTTTAGCTTTGTGGGAATCGAGTGGATCCTCTTAGATTATATAATTTCTACTTGGGAACAATGGAATTTCCATTCCAAAAATTTGGTGGTTAAGAAGTTGTGGAGAATTTAATTTCCTCGCATTATTTGGAATATTTGGAAAACCCACAATTATACCATCTTTGAAGATAAGAAGCCTTCACTTCTCAAAATCATTAATGTGCTTGTGGATGAAATAAGAAATAATATTTGTTGCTTTAGGCATCCAAAAAGACTCATCAATGTAAAGAGGACAACAAAATACTTGAGAAATGGAACCTTAATATGTTCTCTATCAATATTCATCAAGAAAATTTTTTTATCGAGGATCATATCAAATGGCACCCTCCCCCTCAGTGGGTTAAGTTGAATTGTCATGGATCCTCTAAGGGAAATACGAGTAAGTCGGGTGGTTGTAGATGAATTAGAAATGAGAAAGGGAAAATTATTAAAATGTATGTTGGCCCTATGGGAATAAATTTGAATCATTACTCAAGCCTTTGGTTGATATGTGGGGGCTTAGGCTAGCTAACGAGCTCAATGCTAGAAATCTAATTATGGAGGGTGACTCATTGAACATTACCAACTACCTAAAAGGTAATAACCATATAAGTTGGTCCATCAAAAATATAATTGAAGAGGTTACCCATATCCACAACACCTTCTATAATTATATTATGCAACATACTTAGTGGAGGGAATAAGCTCACGATATTATGGTGAATATTGGGGTAAATCTAAATAATTTACAAGTATGGAAATTTGACGAGACTCCTCCGTCAATTTTAAAAGTATTATCTATAATGAAAAGGCATATTAATTCACATGATATTTTGATTTGGCTTGTGCGGTAGATCAAGCACGTCTTTAAAATCCCTCTCTCTTTTAGTTGTATCCACTAAAAGGGTTTTTAGTTGTGCACAATATTATTGGAGATTTTTTCTAAAATGAATGAGGAACAATGTAGAGTTGAACCAGTCAAAATTGATGAATGGAAGAATAATTGTGAACCTTGGAGCGTTATGAGTATAGGGGTTTTCACGAATTTCATGGAAAATATCAAAGGCCATGACCTCCATTTTTCTCAAGATTTTGTAAAAAAATGGAAGCAAAGACAATTTTCGTATAAAGGAAAATATTTTGAAATAAATGAAGATTTTACCGTGTGGGTGACAATTCTTCACAGAAAAGGTTTGACATTCTATAAGAACAATATTGATATTGGGGTGGAAGAAAAAAGATTCTTGGAAAATGGTGAATCATTAGTGTACAAAAAGGGGGTTTCATTCAAGATTATCTGCCTCCTCCTTACAACGTCGTCAGGATGTTGGTGATGAAATTCATCACACTTGAGGGAATATTTTTGGTAATTCCTAACTATCATCTTGTGTTTCTTAATTTTTTTTTAATAGAAAATGCTCGGTTATCTTTCCATTCTTCATCCTTCATTCTCTAGAGCATTTTGTGAATCTTTTGAAATGGGGAAAGAGATTCTACCCCTTACACCATGTTGTGATTTTGATGTTGTATAAGTTTTTGACCACTCAATCCTTGATCCCCAATCCTCTTCCCTATTCCCTTTCCCCCGACATCTCCCTTATTCTCCCCTCCTCTTCCTCTCTTCCCACCTTTTCCCTCCCCATCATATCTCTCATATCTTCTTCCTCTCTTCCCACCTCCACTCTCCGCACCTATGATATGTCGCCCACATCTCTTCCTTCCTCCATTCTAACCAAATTTTCCCCCTCTACTTACAAGTGTTCCTAGGACCTCTCTCTTGAAAAATCCATTAAAAAAAGCCTAAATATTCTACTAAGGATGAGGTTCTTCCTCCCCCCATCATTGGAGAGGGCAAGGACATTCTTGGTCTACTCTCTATTAGCAAGTATGGTCATGAACCTTCCTTTTAGAAGATATGAAAGATATAGTTAAAACTGATATCTAAATGGGTAAGCTTAAGGAACTTGAGGGTAGGATTTAATATTTCATGCTCGAGAGCATTGAGGGAAAGGTTGGTAAGAAGACAATGATGAATATTTGTAAGGGTTTCACCAAAATTGAGAAGGCTATGGAAAATTTTAGGGTCAAACATTGTAACATCCTTAGCATACACAAGAGCACTATAGACTTCATTTCCCTCATTATTTCTCAGTTTGAAGATAAAAAGGAAAGGAAAAAACCACAAAAGGAACCAGCCTCAGTGACATCAAAAATGGGCTTGATAATGTAAAGAAGAGCTTCTAGAAGCTCATGAAATAATATTTTGTGTCTTCTTTCTCTTAGTGTTTTGTGAGATTGATTTTGTATCTATGTTTTGAAGTTTATGAGAGTGTGTTGATTCTTTCCTAAATTCCTATTATTATTTGGTTGTGTTGTCATGCAAATGTGTAACAAGAAAATTTCAAATTTTCAAGCATGACAACGGACCGGTGTCAAAATTTTGGATTATAAACCCTTACGAGCACTTCCTCGGACCAATGCATCCCCTATATTAGGCCTATATCCATCCATATAATGCTCATGTCTATGGTATTAACCTTACACATGTTTTGAAGAGATAAAAACAAGTTTCTTTTAATACACTATCTTGTAAGGTGGACTTTTCGGTAGGCTCAAGAATGCTTATTTAGCCTTTCTAAGGTAGATGCATATTATCCAGGAGATGATTGGAAGTACTAAATTCATCATGAAGGTGTATCAATGAGCCATGATCATTTTGAAATTTATTTAGGAATATTTTGAAAATATCTGGAGGTTTAGGAGAAATTTTAGCAAAAGCATGTTTTTGAGGCCAAAAGAGATTACACTATGAAAAAATAACTTGAGCTTTGGAAGATGGTTCAGGAGCTCCAGAATGATTTTTAGGTAAAACAAAATATAAATGGAAATAGGATTCAATTATATACATAGTGATACTTTCATATTTTTCCCAAGGCCCGTGCATTTCTTTCCACAACTCATTCTTTGCAGCACAACCTGGTGATCTTGATAAACAAAAAGGCCATTTGTGGGAAGTATGCAATCTAAATCAGACCTTAAGACCCATCCCATTATTATTAAAATTCTTTTTCAATAGTGTTAATATAAATAATTTCCCAAAAATTCATTAGTGATCTCCGACAATGTCATTCTCAAGCTCCTCTCCAAGGTACAAGCTTTGTCCTTAGCCAATTTTTTTGGTGTCATGTGGTAGCATGAGGTTGAGGCACAATGTTTTCCCCTTCATCCATTTCTAAGCACAAGGGGACATAAAATTTTTCCTCCCCACCTTATACCTCATGGGCCCACCACATGACCCTAGGAGGCTCCGATAAGCAATTTTTTCCAAATTTCTAGCCCCCGCTCCATGCCATGCATGCTTGACACTTGTCACCCAAGGGTGGAGGTGAAATAAAAATGTGGACATAAAAATGTATGCTTGTATGCTTGACACTTATCTAGATTAACATGGAATCAAATATACCTAAGCTGGATAGATGGAGAACCATGTTTCAAAGGTTTAGTCAATGGTGAATGGATGAAGTTGGATCAATACATCATATAAGATGCATATCCGGAGAGACACGAGTGTTAATTAGATGATGGAAAAAACCTATAGATACTAACAAAAACCTTCGAGAGGAAATTTTGAGACATGGAAACAAAAAGATGCAAGAAAACAAGGTTTTGGATGGATTAGATGGCTAATATGACATGGATTGATGACGACTTGGCTGAGTTAATGGTGACCTAAAACTGATATAACATATCTAGGCTGACAGAGAAGTAGAATGGATGAAAAAATAGGGCTAGGTCGACGGTGACCTTGTAGAGGAGATGACAAGCTGGGAAGCCTTAAAAAATGCCAAAGGTGGATGGGATGTATGGAGAACTTGCAAATAAAATGACCTGAAAGAAGATGGATCTGAATGGAAACTACACCTGTAAAATGTTAGTACCTAATAATAATGATAATGATAAAGAAAAAATATCATGAATCAACACATGGCCAAGATAAACTCCCAAAGTATCCACAAATGATGCAAAAAATAGCAAAGGGACTCGAAGAAGACTAAGATAGCTGCCAAGAAGCTCAAGCTTGAATACAAGGTCTAAAAGTGTATGAGAATTCTGATTATGCATCCTTTTGGATGGGGGGAGTGTGGTTCTATATGGTTGATGACGACCTAAGTGGGTCTCCTCCACTGTACTGAGAAGCTTGTCCATTTAGGTGGTGGGAGGATACCTAACTCAAGGCATTAAGCCCATTAGAAGCATTATTAGGGTTTTGAAAATCTTAGGCGGGTTAGGGCTGTATAAGGAAGTGAAATGGGTAGGTGAGGGGTGAAATGGAGTAAATAAAAGCTAAAGGAATCCAAGGAATGAGTAACTAGGGAGTTTAAGGATGGTAAATAACCTAGAGAAGAGAAACCGAGGATGATTAAGACTAATTAGTTAATGAAATGAGGATTAGGGGATAATTAATGAGTATTAATAAATAAATTAAAATGGACGGGATAATAGATGGAAAATATTGGAATATTAATATAAATATGAATTAAAACAAAAAGCGTCTAGAAGGTGACCATGGTAAAAGTGAACGTGGGAAACAAGGGTAGAGATACCAAATTTTGGTGTCTACATTTTCCCCTTTTTGTCATGTGGTTTTTTCAAGCAAGCCATGAGATTAAAACAAGAAGGGATTGAAAATATTATTGAGGAGGTGCTCCCCCTCAAACTAGGGATCGATGATATAAAGGGGAATTGATGACAAGTTTAAAAGAGATAGATGAGAAGGATGGAAAGGATGATAAAAGAATATGAGGGGATAATGGAAGATGCCCCAAGAAAGAAGGATTCAAATAATAATAAAAAATATGGCGGTGATTCTAGGAGTTGTGTTGTGAGGGAACAAAGGGCACAATCTTTAAGGAGATGATGATAATGTCCTATGGGATTGTGAGTTGGCTAAAATCACTATGAAATGGAGGGAATCCAATGGGAAACCACTCAAATGGATGCAATCCATGGGGACCAATGGGTCATAGGAACACATCAAAATTATGTGCAACCAAATGCCAAAATAATACCAAATCCTTCATGCATGAGGAATCGGTGAAGAATGTGTAGCCAAAGCAGTAACGATGATGATGAACATAATGGTTCCCAGAAAAGGACATAAAGATGGCCAAAAATTCAAGATATGAAAATTTGAGATATGATTCCCGAGAGGGAACACAAAGATGGCCAAAAATTGGAGTTAAGATGAGATAGATTGGATAAGACTAGATAAGATTGGATGAGATAGATAAGGTGTGATAGGATGATGGATGAGAAAATATATTGGATGAGATGAGATAATAGATATTGATCAAACTAGATGGATAAGATAAGATAGATCAATAAGATTAGATAAGATGTCAAATTGGATGAGATTTGGATGAGATAAGATAAGTCACATATAGACAAAATGATGGATCATATGATGTAGAATTGATGTTAGGATAATAGATAGGGAATGGAAGATAGAGGCTTAGATTAGATAGAAGAAAAGTAATGTGAATTTATTGATGGTGACCAAAGGGTACAAAAATACTACTTCATATCAAATAATGAATGAGGAAAATATTCTAGCAATTGTATTGGAGGTAAACAAGAAACGTATCTTGGTAACACAATGCACATGTAGCCAATTGATCAATGCAAGAAGTTTAACATGAGAAAGTTGATCAATGAGGGAATCTTTCTTAAGATACTAATATAATATAAGGTTTATCAATGTGGGAATCCTTTTATGCTATGATATAAGATAGTATCCATCCTTCAATGACATGGTATACTTTATAAATTTATGATTGTGATGGCAAAAATGATATACATAATAACCATCCTTAAAGGGATCAGTCTATTTATTTGACTTTCTTTTCTTTTCTCATTTTTTTGACATGAAAAACTTTCCTTCAAGGGAGAAGTCTATTTTTATAACTTTTACTTTTAATAGAGAGCATCCATTAATTTTGAATTTTACATGGGACAAAGCTAGAGATAACTAGGTAGACCCACGAGGAGGGGACAATGAATGCACAAGAGACACCCTTGGACCCATAGAGTGGTTCTAATAGGTAAACAAAAGAGTGATGGATGTAATGATCATAGAGTTCTCACCTAGAAGGAGAACCTATCCATAAGGAAAATGCTATGGACATAGCTATGGTTCCCATCTTTGATGTCATGTTTGGAAAAGTGAAAATAGACCACATAATTCTAAATCATTACAATGATATATGAAAGATGATAAGATGAAATAATGATCTAAGGATATGACTAAGTGCTCATTGGTAGGTATGCTAATAGTAGAATGGTCACAAGTGTAATATGTTAATTGGTCCCACTTATAGTTTACCATCGAGGGAGGCCAAGTGATAGGCTCTGACTTGTACTTATGAGTGATAATGTAAGGTGTAATCTAGTTAGGGAAATATTTACACATTGGCTCCTTTATAGAGTAGTAACATTCTATTTTCTTAAGGATGAGGTCACCAACATTAAATTCACAATAGGATAGACTGACATTTTGTAAAATATGGGGTACAACATGATAGATGAGTGAAGATAAAATATATGTGCTACCTTTGAGGAAGAGAAGAAAATATGTGCCCCTAAAGAGATGAATAAATGGCCAAAAAAGTGGGCTTATGATGAAAATATGTTACATCGAGAAGGGCACAAACATGGCCACAAAGGTGGAATTTAGATGAGAAAAAATGGTCCCCTAAGGAAAGAAAAATATGGCCACAAAGGTGGAATTTGGATGAGGGGGATAGATAAGAATATTTGGACAAGATAGATTAGATAAGATTGGATGAGATGGATATGATTAAATATACACAACACCTCAAAAATGAGGAAGTGAGAGATATGTGTATTAGGAGATGAGAAAATGGCCACAAGAGTGGGATTAGGATGAGGATATGGTGCCCCAAAGAAGGGCACAAATATGGCCACAAAGGTGGACTTAGGATGATAAAATGGTGCCCCCAAGAGGGGCACAAATATGGCCACAAAGGTGGACTTAGGATGAGAATATGGTGCCCCAAAAGGGGAACAAATATGGCCATAAAGGTGTACTTAAGATGAAAATATGGTGCCCCTAATAAGGGCACAAATATGGCCACAAAGGTGGAATTAGGATGAGAATATGGTTCCCCCAATGGGGGGGCACAAATATGGCCACAAATGTGGACTTAGGATGAGAATATTGTTGCCCAAGAGGGGCATAAATATGGCCACAAAGGTGGACTTAGGATGATAATATGGTGCCCCCAAGAGGGGCATAAATATGGCCACAAAGGTGGACTTAGGATGAGAATATGGTTCCCCCAAGAAGGGCACAAATATGGCCACAAAGGTGGAATTAGGATGAGAATATGGTGCCCCTAAGAAGGGCACAAATATGGCCACAAAGGTGGACTTAGGATGAGAATATTATGCCCCAAAAAGGGACACAAATATGACCAAAAAGGTGAATTAGGATGAAAACGGGATGATAGATAGATTGGATCGATAAGATGAGATGGGTTTGATAAGATTGGATGAGGTAAATAAGTTAATGTCAAAAATGAAGAGGGATTAATTTGATGGTACACCAATCCCAAAATGAAGTCCCCAACATCAAGGGAGTTGTTTGGATGGATAGGGATATGGATTTATCTAGATAAGATGTTTGGTTTAGGAAAAATATGTAAGAGGGTCAAAAATGAGGGGAAGATGCTCCCACAAAGAAAAGAGACTATACTACATTGGGAAATTTAGATGTAGATGATCTAGTGGATGTCGAAGGATATTGGATGGGATTGTTAGAGGGAATTTTGATGATAACTTTGGATTTGGATTGGATAGATGGTTGGGTATCACAGATGTGATTGGAAAGACAAACAATATTGATAAAAGGGAAGACCCTCTTTAGGAGGAATGATATGCGAAGGAGAGATGATAAGTGGTGATGTGGATGAAGGAGGAGACTTCAAAAATTCTATGGATGGGGATGTAGAAATAGGAATTGGATTAGTTGTGGTGGATGGAGAATGAAGATCCCCTTGGATAAGAAAATCATTTTCCTTAATAAGATCATAGATAATGGTTTGGAGGGCCTTATAATGCTTAGTGTCATGACTCGGGGTATGATGATAGGTGAAAATGAGATTGGGATCAAACCATGATGGTTTCTTATTGTGAGGATCAAAATATTTAATTAGAGGAATCATGATGGAAGATATTCAAATTAAATGTCAAAGAGTATCCGTGTAGGACCTGATTGAAGTGTTGGGAGGAAGATAACTCTTATGGGTTTTAATAGGATATTTTGACTTATATTTACGAGAAGGAATGGACGTAGATCAGATGGGTAAATTAGATGTCTTAGAAAATGAATCAAATTTGGGAGGAGGATTACTGATGTTTGGATTTGGATTAATCATTGGGAGATATCTTAGATGAAGGACTTAGACCTAAAAGCAGATGAGTGTGCTCCTAGGATGGATTTTTGACATTGGATTGTTGAGGAGAGGTAAGATCTAACTTCTTAGAAGGATGCATAATATACCTTTAGGGATGCTTACCAATATTCTTAGGTTTTGATTGAGATTGTTTACCCTTGGCAGGGATAACAATAATATCAACTAGAGGATCGAAGATTGTGGTGTAGGTGTGGATATTGATGGAGAAAGAGGTGTTTATATGATGTGATTAATGAGGTCTATGTGAGATGTGGATTGTGTAGGTTTTGGATTGGTTAATGTGGAAATAGTTGGTTTTGTAGAGGAGACATGAATACCCTTTGTGTTTGTCTTAGGTGGGGTGCTTGTTTCATAAATTTTTCAAGGGGTATCATTGATATGTTTACAAATCGAGAAGATGTGATTAGTGAGGTAGCGGGTATAGAAGTGGAAATGGTATTTGTTGAAGGATTAAGTGTAGGAGATTGGGATAAAATAGGTGATGTGGCCAGGGGTAAAGATGTAGGTATATGTGATGAAGATGTCAAGGTAGACTTAAGTGAATTTGTTGATGTGGTAGATATAGAGGTAGTTGTGATCAATAGGGAGGTGGGTATAAATGGTAAGTTTAGGGATGTAAGTGATGTAGTGATAGGTGTGTTTGATATAGATGTGGATAAAGGGTTATATATGATAGGTTGTGGCATGTTAGATGTGGATGAAGTGGTAGGTATATTCAAATTTGATGTGGATGTGGTAAATGTAAGTATAGATGTATATGTAGAATAAGTGGTATAAGTTAATGTGATAGGTGTGGTATTCATGGATATGGTTGATGTAGATGTAGGGGTATATTTAAAGAATTCATTAGCACAATGTCTAAATTATGTAGATGATTAGGTAGATGAGATAGGTAAGGATGGAGGTGTTTGATGTATAGTATTGACTAACCAAGGGTTAAATTTATAATATGTAGAAGGTGGAAATTGATTTTTGATGGTGGATTAGGAACCGAGTGTTTTAAGATGTCAAGGAGTTAACTAAGGTATGAGACAAAATTGTCTATTTAGAGATCCACTTGATTTATAAGTTGTTGAATGTGATATTTAAAATAATGACACTTTTTGATGTCGTGACCTATGACTCAATGATATTTAAAATAGTAAACCTTATGATACCAAGTGGTTTTAGGGTGTGAGTCATCAATAGATCGGATGGGAGGAAGTCTGATAAGGTGAACCACCATCAACTTATCAAATATTGAATTGTAAGATTCCCCTTAGGGGATATAATTAGAAGATGGTATAAAATATTTGTGTGAAGGTACCACATAAGAGGTAGATGGTTGTGGCTTCAAAACATGAGAAGTGGATGGAGAAGGATGTAAAGAATATTGGGGGTATGTTAAAGTTGAAGGGAATGTTTGATAAGAGGGGATATAATTAAGGGGTGGCGATTGAGTTAGTTGGGGAACATATGATGTTGAAAAGTAGGAATGTGGTAGGATGGTTAGGATTGGATGGAAATATTTGATTGATGAGGCACATGAGAAGTGTGAATGTTAGTAGATTGAGATGGTTCGATAGGCATTCTAGTGATAATATCGGGTGAAGTAGGGATAGTGTTGATATGAATTAATGGGGTGGAATAGGATCTAGCAATTGAGTCAATTGATAATATTGATGAGATCATGGGATATATACAAAATAAGAAGTCATAAATGGTTTTAGAAGGAGGCCCAAGAGTTTCTAAAGGAGGAGGAGATGGCGGTGTGGTGGTCGAGGGAAATATGCGATGAGAGATAAGATAATTGGTTTGAAAAAGGGGGATCAATTTGGATGACATGGTCTTCACAAGGTTGAGAGACCATGGAAACACAAGGTTAGGAGACCCAAGGTAAAGTATAAATATCATTGGATATATTATATTTCAACGTTGTCTCCTATTGAGAATGGATATTAATATGAATTAAATGGGAAAATGTCTATTTATGATATTTTTAATAAACAAATCAAGCAAAAAAGCTTTGATTAACATGATTAATTAGGAAATTTGAGAAAAAGAAAATGTGGATAACAAGGGTACCTAAGATATGGTCTTCTATGGCGGTTTGACTAGTTATGGTTTTGGAGTCCTCGATATACCTAAAGGTACATGAGGTCAAATTTTGTACATGATTTATAACATGACCAAAGCACTTTGCGCGAAGATTTTTCTATTGGGTGATCAAATCCCAATTAGGTCTTCCTAGTATGGGATTTTTTTGATGTGTAAATTTGATGAGCATGTTTAGATTTGTGTGAATAAATGTCAAATGTAACCAATTAAATCCCTACTTACACCTTTGGATTTGCAAGGAAGAATGCAAGAGGTTTCTTGTAAGCCCAAAACCAAATGTGGAGGTTTGATGAGAAAAAACACACAAAGAAGGGAAAATGTGATGCAAGAAGGAGAAAATAAGCCAAAAAAATGAATAAAGAAAAGAGAAAAATCCAAATAATCTAAAATCCCAACATGAACAAGCAAAAGTAAAGCCTCTACCTATAATGTTAGTGGAAAAAAAAGAAATATGGAAAATGAAAAAATGTAAGAGACTCACCTAAAAGGGTGGTCCCACCGAGCGTGTCGAGAATGTTGGAAAAAATTCTCTTTTCTATTTAGATTTTTAAACTAGATACTAAATAAAATGAAGCAAATCAAAACACGTATGGGTTTAAGGTACTTTGGAATGACATGATGATAAATGGACGGGTGCAAAGTAGATGACTTGTAAGCAATGAGAACTACACAACAAATATAACTAAGAGAATAATGGATTAGATGGTAGATGAGGTATTTTCCTAAAAAATCCAGTTATAAGAAGTGTGAACTTCCTTATGCGAGATGTCAAACCTCGCATTTGATAAAAGAGGATAAAATTAATGATAAAGGGACTGAATAACATGTAGAATTTGAACCTAAATAGAATATAAATTTAGAATGGAAAGGAAAGTAAAAATCTGATATAGATTAACATGAAATGAAATATATTTGGCCTGGGTTGAAAGTGACCCGGGATGTAGAGGTCCGATGAGAAGCGATTACTTAGATGTAGATGGATCAAAACATCAAATAATATATAGATCTAGAGAGACCTAAGTCAAAATTATATGATGGTAAAAACCTTTAGATACTAATAACAACATTTAGAGGAAATTTAGAGACATGGAAACAAAAAGTATGCAAGAAAGCATGTATTTGGATGGATTGGATGGCTAATATGGCGGGGATTGATGGTGTCTTGGCTCGGTTGGTGTGATCGAGAGATTAATAAAATAGATCTAGATTGACAAAGAATCGAGAATGGATGAAAAAACATAATTGGGTCAATGGTGACCTTGCAGAGGAGACGAGCGACACTGAGAAGTCCTAAATAATGTTGAAGGTGGATGGGTTGAATGGAAAAATTGTAGAGAAAATGGTGAAAGAAGATCTTTGGACACGAAGATTTGATGGCAATTAGACTGCAAAATGTCAGTACCTGATAATAATGATAATGATAAAGAAATAATAACATGAACCAACACAAGGAAAATATAAACTCCCCAATGTCTGCACAAGTGATGCAAACAAGCTCAAAGGGACTCCAAGAAGTGAGACACTGTTAAGAAGCTCAATATCGAAGACAAGGTCGCAAAGTGCAAGAAAATTTTGATTATGCATCCTTTAGATGGGGAAATGTGGCTGCATAGGTTCGGTGGCGACATAAGCGGGTCACTTTTGCCAACTATGGGGGGAACCATCCATTTGAGCAATGGGAGGATTCCTAACTCAAGGCATCAAGCCCATTATAAGTGGCATTAGAGTTTCAAAAGGATTAGACGGGTTAGGGCTGTATAGGGAAGTGAAATGGGTAGGTGAGGGGTGAAATGGAGTAAATAAAGGCTAAGGGAAGCATAGGAATGAGAAACTAGGGATTTTAGGGATGATAAACAACCTAGAGAAGTAAAAATGAGGATGATTAAGACTAATTAGATAATGAGAATTAATAAATAAATTAAAATGGATGGGATAATAGATGGAAAAGATAGGAATATTAATATGAAAATGAATGAAAACAAATTTTTCTACAAGGTGACCATGGTAAAAGAAAACGTTGGTGACAAGGGTAGCAATACCAAATTTTTGTGTCTACAAGGGCAACAAACAAGATGATAAAAAGTTAAAACAGTGAAAAAGACAATTTTCTAAAAAAAGTAAATGATAAAAATAAGTTAATGGTTATACCATGGTCCTTCACTCATCCTTTAACAATATCAACACTCACAAGAGCTCCCCTCTCTATTTTCAAGACAAATCCTATATTCCCTGATTTGGTGAGCAAAGAGTGTCTTTTGCATCAAAGATGATTCATTTCACATACAATGCATGACAAGAAGGTGGGTGAAATTTGTTTTACTCCCATTCTCCTTTCCCCACTCTAGACTCAAGAAGAGTTTAGTCCAAAGGATTTTTTCACATTCTTCACTCATCATCTGTGTTCCCACAGTGATAGAATTAAGATCATGGTCGAGAAAAAAATGCATATTCAATATCTCTCATGTAAAGGATTGATCACGAAGTTGTGATATTGTCTCAATGAGGGGATTCATCTTCTAATTTTCTCATTGTTCTTCTTCCCAAGTGTTCATCATCCATCTTCTCGGTGTATCCAGGTAATGTGTGGAAGTGCATCATTTTAAAGAGTTTTCAAAAGGGGGAAAAGGTGCTCAAATTGGTCTTCATTGGATCTCCTCATCATTGCATTGGTGTGGAGGATCATCAGTGGTCATATTTTCATCTTCAAATGTCCTTGATGTGGAAAAATAATCATGGTTACATTATGTAAGAAATTTGTTTCAAGTCTTCATTCATATGCATGATTGGTCAAGAAGGAGTGGCATCTATTCATGGTTTGTTCAAGGGTGAGAGGGCATCCTTCATTGTATAAAGTGTTCTAGTGATCACGTGTTTCTTACTTCTTCATTCAATGTACCGGATGGGCTATAATTGTTGATCATTTAAAAGAAGGTTTCTCATGGTGTAAAATAGTTCAAGGTCATGAGTTTTCACCATTTAGGAGGAGGTTTATTTCAGCATAGAGGGTCAGATTTCATGACTTTGTCTTGGCATTCAATTGGATCATTGCAAGGGGTGTATTTCCTTCATCTCCTCCCTCCTCTCCTTCTCCATCTTATTTCTCTGTCCTTTCTAATTATTTGTTGAACATAATCATTGTATTTTTTCTATTCACTTAAGTGACATAAATTGTAAATTGTAAGATTATTTTATCAAAATTATAATATAAATACTTCATTTTCCTCTTCTAGGGAAAATGAAAAGTCACAAGTAGAATAGGAACATGAAAATTTATGTGGGAGAGATGAGAGGTCAATTCCCAATATAATAAATTGGGATGGATTCTCCATTCAAAGGATCCTGAAAGTTAGTATTTTTGGTAGCAATTGTGAATTGTTGTAGATTGATTGAAGATTTGTACTCATCACTACACAAGAAATGAAAGATAATTTTCTTCCATTTCCCTTTCTTATGTTTCCTCTTTTCCCTCTTTTATGCACTTTGTAAGCATAATGATCTAGAAAGAGCTTTGTATCTTTGATAGATGAATCTAAAGAACTTTTTGTCTAGATTTGTCTATCTCAATTGATAGATTCATTGTTTCTTTCATCTATATTAAACGATGAACTACTTTGTTTATTGGGTGTGAAATTTGCAATTAACCTACTCACAACAATAACCTTCCTCTCCTAATTTATCTCCTTCACCCTACATCATTGTAATTTCCTCCCTTGTACCCCATATAAAAACTTTGCCACATGTCCAATGGAGTGTTCCTATGTGATCCCACGACCTTTTGGCCAAACCACATCAATAGATATAATAATATTAGTTTTCATTCAATAATGGGAGATGCACCATTCAATGTAGAGGGGCATAGCCCGTGAACATTGGTGGAGACACCTAATTTTCCATACTTGACAAAAAAATTTCACCCCAATTGTGTTTGATGACTCCATTAGGGAGAGATCTACCTCGGTACAGTACCTGAATAGATCTTTGGATATATATATATATATGGTGGAGACACCTAATTTTCCATCTTGACAAAAGTTTTCACCCTAATAATTTTTGTTGACTCCATTAGGGAGAGATCTATGCTAGTACACTTGAATAGATCTTTGGAAAAAATATATATAAATTTATATATACTTGAATGATCAAAAGCCTTTTTTAATTCTCTTGAGAAAACCTGGCTAAAAAATATATACAAGATTGAATATTTTGAGAGGAATCATTGATCCTGCTTTTAAAGCTTTGCAAAATCAAGAGTGAGCAAGAGATAACCCATACTACTTCTCTCAAGATTCATCCCCATCTGATTCATTGAGTGATACCCATGGTAACCCTATTCAAACTCCTACCAAAACTCCTAAAAATTATCCTATATTCCACCCACCTTTAAATTTTGAAGTCCCAATAGAAGAAGAAAAAAGAGAGGAAGAAATAGAAGAAGAAAGAGAGGAGGAAGAAATGGTAGCACAAGCACTTTTATAATGGGGTAAAAACACTGGTCCATTGGCTTTGACTCCACAAATTCATGAACTTCCACAAGGGTCAAGAAAGAATTTTCTAAAATCCTCTGGAGATGCTAAGTAATGCCTTGATGATCACATTGCAACATTTATCATATCATGTGGCATCCTTGGAGTGTAAAAAAAAGATATTGTTATGTGTTTTTCAAAGAAACATTACTTAATGTGGCAGCATATTGGTTCCACTATTTTCCATCACGATCAATCTCTAATTAGGGTGATATAACGAATAAGTTCAAAGAAAGGTTCAAAACAATCGAATATGTTCATGCCCTCATTACTCAACTCACTTAGATGAGAAAAGAGCCGTAATATTCTATGAGATAATTTGTGGTAAAATTCAACAAGTTGATCAACAAAATTCCCACCACTACTCTTCCCATTGCAGATAACTTTGAAGATGTTTTTGGCAATGCTCAAATGCTTGAAGTAAGTTTCTTTTTGCGGAGAGATCAACCAAAATATTTAAACAATGCTTAAGAAATTAATGTCAAGGTATAAGATGACATCATATTTTTAGGTAAGATCAAGAATCCTTTGATGGAAAATAAACCCCAAAGTTACCAAGATGGGATAACTGATCCAATGTTACAGAAGTTTACAAATGAATTGATCACACAAAAAATGGAAGCCACTGAATGAACATTACGAACATCCTTCCCAAAGAAGAATAGAAAAAATATTACACGACCATCCCGAATGCTTGCCTTGGAGGCCCCATCGGTCAATACAATCTATTAGAATGATGAATATGAAGAAGAATAAGATAATTTTGAATCAAAAATTGCATACGAAGGAAAAGGTAAATGTGTAAGGATTAGGTTTTGTGAATGCACACTTGATGATGAAGAATCCACGATAGTTACTCATATGCGGTGTACACCCAATCTCAAAAGGATAAATAAGGCTTCTCTTCCACTACCTAAGCTAATAAATTTAATCCTCGGACTCGATATAAATAAAAAACAAAATGAGGATCATCAAAGTCCACTTCAACAGGGTCAACTAAGAATAAGTATGAGGCCACTTCAACCAAGAATCCTTTGGCCTCTTCAAGTAATTCTCATTCAAATTTTCTTGAAACATTAGTTTCTACAAATTCTATAAAAATCCATGTCAACACTTCTATAATCCATGTTGTTCCTACCACCTCTTCATCCTTTGATATCATTGACCATTGCAAAAAATCAAAAGTCCAAATATCGAATTATAGTACTTGAGAACTCATCCTAGGAAATTGAAATATCTTGTTCAATATATCAAAGGGATTAGCTCTTTTTCTAAAGATACCATAAAAATAACCACCCCATGCATCTCAATCCACTTCATCTTTTAACTATCTTGCATCCACTCCCTCCACCTCTAGGAAGGTAGAACCTTTCTACATAGCCTTTCTCATCAACGGATATAAGATAAATAATTTCATCATTAAATTTGATTCCTCAGACAATGTCATGCTCATAAAATTAGCTAAAGATATATTCTCTCCCTTTCCCCTACCTCTTCTCAATGCCTCTCCATGTAAATAAAACAAGTGCCTCTCATTAGATGAATAAAAGATGGTGAGGTAGAATTGGAAAATTTTCCTGACAAGAAAATCACAATGAGAATCCTTATAGAAATATTCTGCCTCATATGTCATGTTGTTGGGCTAAAGCTTCTATCGAGATGTTGGAGATATGCAGCTAGATTGGTCACAGCCACTATCCTGGTCAATGGTAAAACAAAGAATCTACTTCCCATTAGAAAAATGAAGTATATTGTTCAAAGGCCAAATGACCCAATGGAAGACATCCCATGCCAAAATTCCAAATCTGGAAAAAAATTCATAAACTTTGAAGATGATTTTGAGCTTCCCTTGTTGGTGGAGAAATTTCCAAGCATCATAGAGCCATTTAAAGAGCATAATGATGAGTTGATAAAATTAGAGTTTAAAAAGGTGTACTTATCATGGGATGAGAGTATAAATGAAGTTGTTCCACTAGATGTTGATGGCGGTAATGAGATCCTTGACTTGCAATAAAGAAATCTTGAAGTGATGAGAAATATATATCGGGAAGAAGGAATGATGCTCAACACCTTCTTGACAGATAAATTAAATGTTTTCGATCATGTTCCTAAGGATCAATATGAGCCTCCATGTGATGAGTATGTCGGTGAACTTGAAATCTTCTCTTTCTCATTGGAAGAAGAGAAAAGAAAATAAATAATTGCAGCATGTTCCCACCTCTTGAACTTGAACATACCCAAGAAGATGATGATTTCATTGCGAAAATGGATTCCTTGGTTCTTGAATATCAATAATGGGAAAATGATAACATTTCAACTCCAATGTTGTGTTTGTTCTTCTTTCATGAGGATGAAAACATTATCAATGAAAAATGGAGAAATGAGATATTGCTTCATCATGTGGCTAGTTTTGTTCAAAATGGAGGCATTCTCAACATGATTCAACCTTTCAGTGCTCACTCTGCTCAAGAGATAGATGCTCTCAACATAAAAATAGAGGACAAAGCCCAAAATGTGCAAGGTGAAGAATATGAAAATTTCCATGTTGTGTGCTCAATATTGAGTTCATTCTCTTTCCAAGAGGATGATGCAATGCACATAACACATTGCATAGGGCATTATATGGAAAGAGACCCAAAGCATGAGAAAGATGAATTATTGGAACAATTGGAAAACATAGAACATCGAGAGGTGGGTAATGATGCCAAAATTTCTAATACATCTACCAAGAATTTACCTATGAAATTGGTGGTCATAAAGTAGATACATAATGAAGAACAAATAAATTTTTATGGAAATGAAAATATGAGATTAATTAACAACCATCTTCATGGTGGCAGTAAAGAATCAATAAATGGAATGAACACGAGAAATAAGGAAAATATAGAAGAATGTATCAAACCAAAAAAGGTGATGTAATTAATAAACTGATTATCAATTGCACTATCAATCATGCTAGATTTCTCAAGAAGATAAGGATAGGTTCATACTTCAGTGAACCTATCAATGGATTTGCAAAAGAAAGGCATCTAGTGATACACGTTTACAGGTATGCCCTCAATTCAAATTTTTTCTTGAATGAAATTTGGTTGTTCCCCACATGTACATAGGTGATTTAAGTTATTTCTCTTTTGTTTTTGTTCTTGCTTTTGTGTTTTGGTGTGTTTCCTTCATGTGTTTGTTCATGTGTGTGTGTTTAGAATAAATGACTCCATAAGCCCAATGGATAAGGCCTTTGGTCCACGAAATGAATTGAGAATATAGGATTCATGCATATTATGTCCTCCTCATGCACTTGATCCAAAAATTTTCCCAAGCTAGAGCCAATTGTTTTCATGCAAATTTGCAACATGAAAATTTCTAATTTTCAAGCATGACAACGGACCCTAGTGTCAAAATTTTGGATTATAAACCCTCATGAGCACTTACCCATATTAGTTTATCCCTTATGTTAGGCATATCCCCATACATGTAATTCTCATGTCTCTAGTATTAACCTTTACCAAGTGTTGAAGAGATAAAAACAAGTTCACAAGTTTCTTTCGAAACAATGTCTTTCAAGGTGGACCTTTCAGGAGGCTTAGGAATGGTTATTTGTAGCCTTTCTAAGGCAAGTGCATAATCTACAGAGTGGATTAGAAGTCATAAATTCATCAAAGAGGTTTATTAATGAGCTAGGATAATTTTGAAATTGATTTACTAATATTTTGGAAATATCAGAGGTTTATGAGCAAGTTCAAAAAAGTAGGTTTTTGAGGCCAAAGGAGCTTGTACTACAAAAATTCACTTGAGCTTCGAAGATGATTTTGGGAGCTATAAAATTATTTTAAGGTAAAACAAAATATCAATGGAAATTTTATTCAATTCTCTACATGGTGATACTTTCTTATACTTCCCAAGGCCCATGCATTTTTTTCCTGACCCATTCTTTGCGAGCACAACTAGCAATTCTGATAAACAAAGGTAATTTTTGGGAAGGTTTCAAGCTGAATTATACCTCGATACCCATACCATTCTTCTCAAAATGAATTTTTTAGTTGAATTCATATAAATAAATTTACAAAAATTCATATATGAGCTCACAATGTCATTCTCAAGCTCCTCTTCAAGGTATAAGCTCCATCCTTAGGATGAGGCACACGTGGTTGATGATTTTTTTCCCATTCACCCCTTTCCAATGGGAAAAGGGGGATAGAAAAATTCCCCCACCTTAGACTTCATGGACCCACCACTTGACACTGGGAGGCTTCGATAAGCACTTTTTTCCAAATTTCTAGCCCCGCTCCATGCCATGCATGCTTGACACTTGTCACCAGGGGTAGAGCAGAATTTTTTCCCTTTAATTATTTTATAAGGGGAAAATGGGGACATAAAAATTCACCCCCTACCTTTCTCACTCCAATTTAATCACATGACCCAAAACCATCTCTCGGGTGCCAAAAGTAAGCCATTTCCACTATTTCCTCTACCATCACATGTTTACCACTTGTCCTCAAGGGGTGGAGGAACACTTTTTATACCCTTGGTCCTTTTCCAAGGGGGATAGAAAAATTCATCCCTTCACTCACTCACTCTCTCTCTCTCCAAGTATTGAAGACAAGAGATAGCCATTTTCTCCCCCCACTTTGCTCTGTTTCTACTCTAAACTCTGGAAAAAAATTTCTATATTCCTCATAATTTTTCCTTGTTATATTTTTCCCTCCAAATTTCCATAAAAAATTACAATTTTTTAAAGGATCCAGGTATATTTTTTCCAGATTGACTTCATAACCTGCAAAGGAGAAATTATCATATCTTACAAACCAGTGTACGGATCAAGGTGGGATTTTTTACATTCTTCTTCATTTCTAAAAGCCTTCAAGGATAAACAGACAACATATTGAATGCTGCCCTATATTTTTTATGGAGAAGAAACCCTGACTTTTTGCTTTGGTTTTTTATTATTTTATTTCCCTCCATTCTCGTGATCGGATTGAGCTAAAAATTGTATGCGAGATTAAGAGAAGAAACCTATCCTAATGGAGGTGGTTTTGTCACAATAAAAGTTGTGCAAGGGAAATTTTCAAAAATATTAAGTATCTACATTAGAACTTACTATAAATAGTAAATTCCCATAATGGAGAAATTTCTTTAAGGTAGTGTTCACAAGGAATAACTAGGGCAAAAAACAAGATCAAAAGTGAAAAGAGTGAAAAAGACAATTTTATAAGAAAATTAAATGATAAAAATAATCCAATGGTCACATTGTGGTCCTTCACTCATCTTTCAATGGTTTCAGCACTCACGATAGCTCCCTCTCTTTTTTAAAGACAATTCTCGCATTACCCAATGGGATGAGCGAAAATTGTCTTTTTGTATTAAAGATCATTCATTTCACATATGATGCATGACAAAAAGGTGGATGAAATTATTTTTGGTATCATTCTCCTTTCCCCACTTTGTACTTAGGAGGATTTTGTCACATTTTTCACTCATCATCAGTGTTCCCACAATGATAGAATAAAGATCATGGCCGAGAAAACAAAGTATATTCAATTTCTCTCATGTGAAGGATTGATCACAAAGTTGTGATAGTGTCTCAATGATCAAAAGGATTTTCTAAATGAGGGGATTCATCTTCCAATTTTATCAGTGTTCTTCTCAAGTATTCATCATCCCTCTTCTTGGTGTATTGAGGAATTGTGTAGAAGTGCATCATTTCAAAGAGTTTTCAAAAGGGAGGAAAGGTGCTCAAAGTGATATTAATTGGAGCTCCTCATCAGAGCATCAATGTGGAGGATCATCATTGGTCATATTTTCATCTTAAAATTTCCTCAAGGTGGTCGAATCATCATGGTTACATTGTGCAAGCAAGCTGTTTCGATTCCTCATTCATATGCATGATTGGTCAAGAAGGAGTGGCATTTATTCATGGTTTGTTGACTAGATGTATTTCTAGTATTGTTTTGGTTTCTTATGCATTATATTAAATATCTAGGCTTTGGCATTTTTGTAACTGGGTAGGGTCCTAGGAAAAAAACCTTTATCCTTAATTAAAAAAATCATTTTTAGTTATGATATCCAAAATAAGTAACTTGACCAACATATGATGACCTAAATATTTTCTACATCCATTTAAACTCCATAAGCCATTTTTCCAAGTATTCTAACAAGAAAAATGGCATATTTACCATAATATTATCTCGTAGGATGTATGAGTAATCTAAAAATATTAATTAATATGAATGAAAATTGTCCTTCACAAGTTATATATATCTAGATAGAATAAACAACATCACTTTATGGGATCAGATGGAATCACATACTATATGTTTAATAGTTTCACAAACTGACCCCTCATCCCTCAAGAAAATATATTTATATTGAGATCATCATGCCCTAGAAATGTTCCATTTATCTCTAATGGTAAAAAAACTATAAATCCTTACCAAAATGTCCTTGGTTATTTGAAATTGTATCCCCTCATAACTACCAAACAATTTCTTAAAGATATATAAAAATTTCTAGCTAGATCCTCATCATGCCTCATGTACTTCATAAAAAACTCAATCGTCTTGTTTCCTCAAAATAAATTCCTATAATCCATGTTATTCTCTACCTCTTTATGATCAGATGGCTCCCACCTTTAATTATTTCCCCCATTCTCACAACAACTCAAACACTATATAAAACGCTAGTACAACTCTAGAGAATCCAAGGGATATTTCAAAATTATATTTCATGAAATAACATCCTCTTTAGTGTATATATGTTAAAAATATATCCCCCTTATCCAAATATTGACTAATAAATCATAATAAATTTCATCCAAAAGTTGTGGTACTTGAGAGATAGTATCAATCTTGATCCATAAACCCCTTTAAATTAACTATCAAATACTTCTAAAAGTGCATTCATCTCGCCACCTACTTAGTTTCGGACTTAGGCGGCTCCGGATAGAAAACCTATAGAATAAAGAAGTTAGAGTTTAGTATTTTCTGGCATGTGTGAGAATATTGGTGTTTTTGGCATGAAAAATAGAGTGTTATGCAGACCTTGAAAATATGGAGTTCTGCGCAGAGTTGGTTAATTCCATGTAATAAAGATGTAGTATGTCTAGGAAATTTTGGGATGCAAGGAAAAGTTATGCAAGAAACCACATGAAAAAGTAAGTAATTTTAAATTCAAATAAGGTTGGAAGCTATGGAAAATATCTTAGTGTTCTATAGACATCAAATACATACTATTTCACCGAGTTGACATATTATTAGGATATAAAAATACCGACCAAGAACAAATCTGCATGGAAAAATAAGTTGATAACTATGGAATATGGACAAGGAAAGTTAAATTTGGATTACATTAAAGTCATGAAACATGAGGAGTTTTTAAAGGAAGGAGAAAGCTAAATATCAAATAAATTTCATCTAAAGTCCAAGAGGCATATAAAATATGCACTTGTTTTGAACCAGATGCTCAACCACTTCACCAAACCGAATTTAATTATAAGTGGGGCAATCCTCCTATGCCAATGATCCGATGGAATTTGTATACACCTAATTTTTCACTTTTAATTTTTCATACCTATTACTAAGAATTCCCTTTGTGCAGATAATTGTCTTTGGTTCATCTATCTATTGAGCAGGTGCCTTAAGGAGCATGCCGAGAATGGGGAATGATTATTCACATAATCATTATGGGTTAAAGAAACTACACAGATAAAATATTTCTATGTGGTCCCAACATTAGTTCTCATTTCCCTAGTTATCCTTGTCCCTTTATGTCTTGTATGCATTACACTCCCAACATCTTACTTTCATCCCACCAATTAGCACCTTATTCATCCATTTCCATGATCTATGACATATATTTTTCACTCGCATGACATATTAGTATCCTTGGCCAACATCATTGCCTACGGGAAATATGGGCAATGGTGTCGGTGTTAGGTTTTTCCCTAGCTGATGCCATCATCCATGGGAAATGGAATTGTATATATACCTACCACATCTTGACATTCATGAAGGAAGGAATCTCGAATCTTAGGAACTATCATCTACTTTTTTCTTTTGCGCCAACTTCTCATCTACTCGCTTAGCCCTTGATTTATCTTGGACTTGACTTAGATTGGATTAGACACTCTTCTTCTTGGTTGGATTTTTTGCATTATTGGGTCATCTATAGTGATTCTAAGACATGAATGGTGTTCCCCTTCTCCACCCAATATCGATTCTCTCTTGGTATAATTCTTCTCTAGAGAGATAGATGCATCAGCGACCACCCCATGGGTAATTTCTCTAACTCTCTTTGTCATTTTGAATAGATTAGTTTTTTCCCTTCCCCATTTCTCTATGTTAGTTTAGTGTTATATGTACATTGATGCTAGTTAACATAGTTCTCTTATTTGATCATCTCCTTAGCTCCCATTTATTTACATTTTATTCATATTGTTCATGATTTCCTTATTCATCATCGATTTATACCTCTTCTCACCCATTTATCGATATCTTAGTAGGGTACTCTCCTCTATCTTGAATGTGGGCCTTGGAAACCCTAGGTTGACCTAGTGTAGGGATTACTACCCTCTAGATATGTGACCTTAGCGCTCATTGTAGCCCCTTTAAATCTATCCATTGTATGTCAATTCATGTGTGTCTCTTACTCATTTCCTCAATACCCTTGTAGAACAGAAGACTTAGGAGTGTAAGTTATATTGATTTATAATCATGGCATGCCTATAGAACTTTTGATTGAGCACAAATTGTTAACAAAATCCACCTTTAAATTTGATCTCATTCCAAAAACAAAAAAATCCAAGAAAACCCTAAGAATTTTTCTACACGAGATAGCATCACCCGGGGGTGATCTTGTCTATTTCTGTCACATCTACCTTTATGCACCTTCATCTCATATACAAACCCTCTTTCATGGCCAATCATGTCTATTTTTGTTCTTACATTTTCTAGATGTCGTTGGTCCCTATTCAAGATTTCGGCATGTCTAATTTTTTTCTATTCCCGTGAGCTTTTTTCTAATTCCATCATCTCCTGTGTAAACATTCAACGAGGCCGATTGTTTCATAAAGATAGATTTGCATATGTTTATTTTCAGCTTTTATATGTCACCTCTAAGGTTATTTTTGTCACAATTGAACTCTATAAAAATTCCATGGGATATTACTTTGTGCCTACATCTCCTCTTCATGCTCCTAAATGTTCTAGTTCTCATCCTACAAGAACTAACCTTCCTAGTCATTCCAATATCACCCGTGAAACTCTGTTGTCCCAACCTTGTCCCTTTGATAATTCAAATCAGGTTCACTTAGTAGAATGTAATGTGGTTGAGGTTGAGAAAATAGATCCCAAATCCATCATTAATCTCAATAAAAATGAGTATTTTACCCCGACAAGGATGGAGGTTTTCAAAATATATCTAACGATGTCATGGACATGACCATGCACCGTCCTAATTCTTATTCAACTAATGAACATGAAAATTATGAATAAACACTGAAAAACAAAGTTAATTCTTCTTCTATGGATCCTAACATGGTAATAGTCAAGCTCCTAGATCAGATGGCCTTATCCCAAGCTACCACCACAACTAGCATGATCCAAATGAAAAATCAAATGTTGTAGATAGCATCTCAAAATGTGGTTCCTATCATACCTTCTTACAACCCCTCAATGGTGAATGCACACGGGGAAGCATATTCCTCCTTCGTAAATCCTAAGAAAGATGCTACAAATCATCCAAAAATGAACCTTTAACTGCATACATTGTTGAAATGGACTTGGGAGAGACTATACCTACCATCACTTATGATAATTTTTTGGATCCAACCCTCTATCTTAATACCTTTAGAAACCTCTACAAAGAATGGATTCAAACAAACACCTCGTAACCACTAAGCTCCTAGAAAAGACTTTGGTAGATGAGGTATTAGAATGGTATAACTAAATTCCTCCCAGCTTGATATTTGATTTAGAAGGTTTAGTTAAATCTCTCATCCTTTAAATTTCAACAAAAAGATTCATAAACCTTAAGTAAGGGAATCATGAATCTACCTAATACTTTATTAAGAAATGGAAAACACTTTCTGTATAAGTTGATCATAATCTTGAAAAACAAATCCTATGCCAAGTCTTTCTTAAGGCCCTTACACCTACTCACTAATATAAAGTCATGTCTTTCTCTCCTAACATGTTAGAGGAATCCCTCAAATAATAAAAAATACAAGATCATCTCATGCATGATTTTTTTGGAAGCATAATGTACTAAGAGAGGGGGAGGGGTGAATCAGTCCTATGAATTCCTTATTTCATTTTCCATTAGTTTCAACAATCAATAACATTCATCCATTTAAATACATTCAAACATAGCATATTAAGTGTGCAAAATACATTAAAATAGCCAAAACACATGTAAAATAGCTCATAGACACAATATTTAAGTGGGAAAATATCATGGGGAAGAAAATTCACTGAAACACAAACATTATATTGCCATATTTCTAATTTAGTGAGGCACCAACCCCTAATTTAGTGAAGCACCAACTCCACAAGGAGGACACAACCCCTAGGATGACCAAGCACCAAATCAATCACCTGAAGATGTTTAATATATGATTTTTCTTCTCCGCAAAAACTGATGGAGATCACATATTCAACTCACAAACCCTAGCTCATACCCTAGGTCTTCAAACTTGCACAATATTCTTCCTTCTCAACTTGTCTTTCCTATTAAATCTTGCAAAAATGTTGTCAAAACTTCCTCAACCTAAGAAAATATTATCACCATTCAAATTATTCCTTCATACCTGAAAATGACTCTCTTCTAGGTTGCACTTTTCCCCCTTGCAATATTAGCTCACCAAATGAGCTCAAACTTCATTTTTATATACATTTCTTCTCTTTTACCCAAATTAGGCTGGTCCCTCTTGAAAATTTCAACTTGAAAAACATTATAACATTCAATTAACTTCATTATAATGGTCAAATATGACCCAAGTAGGTCACCCTAGCCAAAACCCTTCATCCATGCACAAACAATCCTCAAAATCCTTGCATTGAAATGAGAAAAATCTCTTAGCACAATTTTTTTAAATTAATTCTTAAAAAATCACCAAACATGTTAAAAATACAATTTAAACATCATACATGGTCACAATTATCATTAATCAATCACATTATTTCATTTAATGGGCCTAATGGTTCATTACCTTCACCAAACAGTTATAAAAACCTTACTCTAGTTTTAGGCCTCAAAATCACCCAAGAACACCTCAACTATGGCATGTAAAACCTCTATGGAAATTTCAAAACTTTACAACACTCCTAAACATGTTAGAGCTCATGAAATAATCACTTTTTCAAACCACATCCACTTCTACCATCACCAAATCAAGCTTCCCAAAAACCTATTTTCCAAACTCAACTGATAAACACCCTTTTTAATACTTTAAAGACCTAAAAATTCATTAAATACATGAAAAATTAACCCATATTCACTTTGCATGTAATATCAAGCTTCAACTCATCCATATCATGCATCAAACAACTTAATACTTCAAAGAAAAACAAGACTCGCCCTGAAATGGCATATACAAACTTCTTCACAAAATGACCTAAATGACCAACATAAACACCTCATCATGATACAAGCCATAACTCATTTAAAATATATCTAAATTACCTTTCCAAAACATATAATAAATCCTTCCAACTCTACAAACTACTTTTTATCTCTACTTGGACTCAAGAACTAACACTTAGCCCAACTTGCTCCAACATACCAAAACTCACTTCCACACTAAACCAAAGAATTTAACATACTTATAAATTATTCCAAATCCCTAATTAACCTTCACCAATCATTAATAAGTTATATTCATCACTTTACCTCTTGTAGCCATTTGTACCATGTTAGAATGAGCATCCTCCAAATTTGAGACTTAAATAACAACTCATTAATTCTCCATAAATATTCAAAATATAAAAATTTATATAGCATTCTCCAAGTTTTCAAACTCTTTGCAAGATTTTGCAATAGATTCCTTGAAAAATTATTAAAAAAACAACCAAAACCTCATCATTTATTATTCCTTCAATTTTATAACCTATGAATTAAATTTCCTCCACTATTTCCACCATGCAATGGAAATTTTACCAATACAAAGAAGGCGAACTAACAATTTGAAAGATGGAAAAAACCACATGAAGATCCATAGAGCTTGAGAAATTGAAATGAAAAACAAGACCAACTCTTTCCTTTTTCCCCAAACCATCTTTCTACTTCCAAGGTGGCATTCACGCTTGGTTAGAGACCAATTAATGCCCAGATGATTTGATAGTCCCCCTAAATATCCGCCAACCACCAGGTAACTATAAAGCAATGACTAACAATTGATAGACATGTAAAATATAATATCTAACAAACTTAAGTTAAGTGTCTGCCAAGTCTTTCTTGGCTCCCTCGAAGAATGGCATATTATTGCATTGAATGTAATTCAATTCCTTAGTACAATGTGGGTTGGCTCCATAGCCACACTCAACCCCTTAGGTTTATGTAACCCGAGTCATAGTCTAGGTTAGGTTTGAGTCCCACATAGGTTTAGGTCTATTTCTTTTTAATAGTGTCATCCTTAGTATAGATTAGGATATTAATAAGTTCTTTAGGGTGGTGTAGGAATTAGGATTCCACTTGCAAAAATATGCCCATTCTTTTCTTAGATTAGAGCAAAAGCATCTAGCATAACTAGGTTTAAAATTAAAATGTTTAATACCTTAGTGTAGTTTCAATAAGGTCCTTGGCTAATATATATTAGCTAAAATAATTAACAAGAACAATACTAACACACAATAACATCCCAAAGTAAAAGCATTTAATCGCAATAATGCATTCAAGGAATGCTTCCATGTATTTTAATGACATCATTTGATAGGAGCCTAGACATGATGAAATATTTGAAATGATACAAAGTCAATCTAGAATTAATTAAATGATCATACCACTTATAGATCGAAGGCATGCCTTAGATCACTGAAATTGATCCAAGGTATGACTATCCCTTTCTTAGCTATGAATAGATTACATTCCATTTTTAAATAATGAAACTTAAGTATTTTATCAAAGCATAGTCTATAGGACTGTAATTTCCTCAAGTTACTTGATTATACATATTATACCTCCCAAAACTTCAGCATAAAGGCCATATGAATAAACTTTAACTTTAGTGTAATAGTGATACAATATGGCTTTAGCAGAGTCAAATAGATGAACTATTTAATCAAAAATAAACATGACCAATCAGTTAAGAGACTAAACCTTCTTAGAGGAGTAGTCATATATCAACGTTTGCAAATTTTAATTAAGAAGTTGGTTAAGATATCATTCATGGCAGAGGCATTACATACCTCCCCCTAAAAGCATCATTGTCCCAATGATTAACTTAGTCCACACACATTTTAAGAACATAGGAATAAATATAACTTATTCATCCATCAAAATTCTTAAACAAATATCAGATTTACAAAAATTTCAAGTTTCCTTAAACTTATTACAACATCAATTTGTTGTCCCAATTCATACAGAATAAGTATTTTCCCAAAACTAGAAGAATCATTTTTCAGTCTTAATAATCAGAATTGATTGTATTAAAAAGATGAGGAAAAATAGTTTTTATGTCCTCAAGATTTTCCCAAGTTGCACTTTCTTCACTAAATTGGTCCCATTAGACCTTACATTGGCTTATTTCACGATTTCACAAGTGCAACTTGTGTGTTTCTAATACCCAGATGGGTTTAACCATGATTATTCTTGGGTCTTGTACCTGCAAGGAATTCCAATTTAATACATGTGACAAGTTTGAAACATATTTCTTAAGAAAAGAAATATGAAAAACATCATGCATTCATGACAATGCTAGAGGTAATGATTAACGATAAGTTATAGGGCTATCTTAAATTTGGGCGAGTTAACACAATAAATTCGTAGAGGGAAAAATAATAGTGTTCTATATTATTATCTTTTGGCCATTTGCAAAGAATATTATATAGCCATCAAAATAGAAAACCAACATCCTATAAAATAGGAATCCATACAAAAATAACTCGTTAATAGTTGTCAGAAGTGCAACCAATCTATATGAATATATTATTGTTATAACAATATATTCTACATAAAACCGTAATATTTACCAAATGGTAAATCACCCATAACTATGTAAATACTAAATTTCTAACATTCCCCCTTAGTGTTTACATGGTAGCAGAAAAACTTTCACACTTCCTTTGTAGCTTGTCACCCATGCTTGCTCATGATCTTAGCACAACAATCAAACTAAAGGTAGAAGAAGGAACACATCAAATTCTTATCAACCATGCATTGTTAGGAACACATCTGATCGACAAGGATGGGAACATGCTCAAGAATCATCTTCTTATCAACCAATCACTCTAGGGAACACATATGACCTAGCAAAGTGTGGGAACTCAAATAGGAACACATCTGAACAACCTTCAATGGTTTTCCTGAAGCTAACCACAAACCTAGGTTTAAACATAAACATAATCGACTGCATTCGACCTCTTCAAGACTCATGATGTTGCATTTCTATGTGTTATTTGTTCTTCACTATGTTATTACATTGGGGAATTATGTAGGAATAGCCACATCTACTAGTGAGCAGGAAAGAACCTCTTTTCTTATTTCGCACACCACATTGAAATCCACACCAAACTAAAAATTTTAAATAAAAAACACTACACACTAAAATATGGAACACCACTCTATAGAAAAATCACACATGTGCCACCAAATCAATGAAGCGACCTCATCGTTGGTGAGTGAAAAGAGGTCACTAGTTGTCCTCCAAAGCATCCATTACCTCCGTCCTCCATTGTATGGCGTTTCTACCTCATTGAAATGTGATCATGTATCTCAACTATTTCCACATTGTGATTATTATTTTATTCCCTCCCATAATTTGAAACACTTTATTTCCGGACGTCAGGTAACATCGAAAATGCATCAGTAAGGCAATTTTTTGCAATATTTAAACATTGACTCTTGACACCATAATACCAAACACCTAAAATCACCTATTTGACTTTATGAAACTTGACACTATAGACTGTGACCACCAATTTGTTGATAAAAATTATAAAACTTACACAAAAATACCTTTAAAAATGTTTACTCATAATTATACACTTGTGACTCAACAAAAAAAAATAGAATAAATTAATAATCTATATGCAATAGATTATAATTTTTACACAAATAAATAACATAAAACGACATGAATGTTACCTTACAAACTATAGTTAATGGAATAAATGGAATTTCATACACGAAAATTTCACCAATACGAATGGGCACGACTTTAACTAACACGACTAAAAATGACATTTAAAAAAGACAAACCAACTTGTTTTAAAATCTCTACCTATCACTAAAAATGAAACAAAGACTTAACAACTATTTGACATAGACATACTCAAAGTCGATTCGCAACCAAATCAAATAGAGAGCGAGCTGCAAGTTGAACTAAATTAGGTGAATACCATTCGAAGGCATGCATGTGGCAATAGATTAATATGATTTCAGTGTTAGCTCGCCAATACCATCATCACAGAATTCGTAGTTGTGTTGGATCCAATATAATGAAGATCCAAACACATCAGTCTGACACCTTTTATCTCTTCAATACAAAAGACAACTATGCAATCTCTCACCAAGCGTATATGGAGGGGAACAATTCTATCATCAAGGAGAATGTATCTCCACGCAATGTGAAGAATCTAATCTCTTCCCAATAAGGATGGTTGAGAAGTGGGTGATGTGGCAAATTGGAAGTTCGAATTGCATGAAACAAAGAAAAACTTGGGCCAATAATATTTGTTCAAAAAAATTCCTACCTTCATACCATCACACGTCTGAAAGCTTGGATTTGATCAGTAAAAAAAGATAGTTGTGGCCTTGGCTGTTGGAAATATTTACATGCATACAGATCAATTGATCCTGGAAATTGAGAACGAACCGCATAGAAAGCTACCAAAATGATAATCACACCCGATAACTATACAACCAAATACAATGCAGATTGTGGCAAGCTTGAAGACGTAAAATCTGAAGCAAATGATCTCAACAAGGATGCCACAATTATTTCACCATGCTATGACTATATTGCAGAATTGGAAGCTTTGTCAGGGCCGATGTTCAATAAAACTCGTCTTACCATTCACTGTATTCAGGTGTCTCAGAATATGAATGCATGGAATTTGATCTCCAACATGGAAAATATCGACACCAAAAGCTTCTACCACTGAGGAACAATATGCAGAAATTCAGAACTATATATGAAAAATGGAGAACGTGCCTATATGCTGAATTTATTACACTTTTCTTTGTGGCACTACCTTTATTTCTTGCAAATTCACATCGATATAACTAGAAGCATTCGACTAGTACAGATCAAATCATAGAAAATGTAGTTCCACAACTATTCTAAAACCCAATCAATAATTTTCTCATCAACTGGGGAAATTGCGAATCATGAACAAAGCCCCTCATAGAATCTTACACGGATCTCATTGCTTTGATACCAAATATTAAATTTTGGCAAAGTCAACACAATAAATTCACAGAGGGAAAAATAATAATGTTCTATATTATTACCTTCGGACCATTTACAAATGCTATTATATAGCCATCGAAATAGAAAACTAACATCATATAAAATAGGAATCGATATAAACAAATAACTCGTTAATAGTTGTACGAGCACAACCAAACTATATGAATATATTGTTGTTATAAAAATATATTCTACATATAACCTTAATATTTACCAAATGGTAAATCACCCATGACTATGTAAATATTAAATTCCTAATAGGCTAATCACTTCTACAATTTTGAAAGGACCCACATAACGAGTTGATAACCTGGTTTCTTTGCCAATGATAATCAAACTCTTTTTAGGCTTAACACGTAAAAATACCTTTTCATCAAGTTCAAATTTTCTATTGACCCTTTTCAAATATGTGTAACTTCTCTACCTATCAGCACCTTCCTTTAAACATTCACGGATTAATTTTAGTTGTTGTTCCATTTTAGTGAACATTTCAGTCCGATTAGCTCTCCATCTTCAATGTTATCCCAACTAATAGGGTTCTACACTTTTTTTCGTACAATTCTTCAAATAGTGCCATCTTAAGAGAGGAATGATAAGTATTATTCTATGAAAATTACACTAAACGAAGGTATTATTCCCATTTGTACTATTGGTCAATACAATACATTCTAAACATATATTCAATTACCTAATTTAATCTTTCTATTTTCCCATCTGTTTCTAGATGATATGCGTAGATAAAATATAGTTTTATTCCCAAGGCTGCATTTAGTGTTTCCAAAAATGCGAAGTCATTCTTTGATCTCTATTGGAAATAATTAATTCAAGTACACCATGTAATCTGAAAATTTCATGAACAAATCTTTTTGCAAGAATAGGTGAATCATCTTTTAAATTTCTAGCAATGAAATGAGTTACCTTTGTTAACTTGTCAACCACAACTAAAATAACACCATGCTTATTCTTATACATAGGCGGTCCCTGAAAAAAATTCATACTAATTACTTGCCACTTATTTGCGGTATGCTTATGAAGGTACAAGAAACCATCGGATGCATATGTTTAGCCTTAACTTGCTAACATTGCAGAACAATGTGAGACAAATTTACTTATGTCTTTCTTCATCCCTTTCTAAAAATATTATTGTTTTACATTAGCAAGCATTTTTATAACTCCGGGATGTCCTGAGTAAGGAGAGTTATGAAATTCAATCATTAATTTCTTCCTTAACTCATTTTTTGAGGGTACATACACTTGATGTTCATACCTTAAGATTCCTTCATCATCAAAACTGAAACCTTTTTATCTAACATCATTAGGATATGCAAAGTAAGCACTATTTTTACTTATTGAAAATATGCATCGAATTCATTGCATTCTTTACTTCATCCTTAAACCGAGTTCTCAAAGTTACAAGTGTGGAAATATTTTTCATATGACTTAGTGCATCTTCCACTCTATTTTCTTTACCTTTAATGTAACTTATGTCAAAATGATACTTGTGATAAAACTATAACCATCTTCATTGTCTTCCATTCGATTTGGGTGAGTGAAAATATACTTCAATCTAAGGTGGTTAGTTTTTAACTCAAAAGGTCTACCCAAGAGATAATGTCTCCATCCTTGAAGTGCATGAACTATGACAACAAGCTCTAAATAATGGGGAGCATAGTTCAAATTGTGTAACTTGATTTTTCTACTTTCATAACCAATAACATGATCATTATGAAGTAATATACCTCCCAAAATTTCTTTGGGAGCATATGTAACTACTTGTAAAGCTTCCATTTGGATCTGGAGAAGTCGAATAGGTGTTTCGTTAGTTGTTCTTTTAGAGTTTTAAATGTTGCTTCACATTTATCACTCCACACAAAAATTTTATCTTTCTTTTGCAATGAAGTAATTGGGGAGTGACTTTTGAAAAGTCCTTAAAAAATTTTCTGTAATATCTTGCAAGCCCCATGAAGCTTCTAACTTCATGAACATTCTTAGGTGTTGGTGATTCAATCATGGCTGAAATATTTGATGGATATATATATATATATATATATATATATATATATATATATATATTCCATATTTACTTATGACATGTCCCAAATAATGTAATTTTATTTCGTAAAAGGAACATTTTGACAATTTACCGTCATAATTTTCTCTTACTCAAAATCTCAAGTACAATCCTTAAATTCTCATTGTTTTCTTCTATGCTTTTAGAATAGAGAAAAATATCACCGAGTTCTAAAAAAAAATTTGTCCAAGTATTCTGAAATATATTGTTCATCAAATTCATGAAATATGCAGGTGCATTTGTCAAACCAAAAGGTAAAACAATGAATTCGTAATGTCCATACCTTGTTTTAAAAGTTTTTATGAATATCCTCATCCTTAATTCTCAATTGATGATATCTAGATCAAAGATCTATATTTGAATAAGTTGATTCACCACTCATCTAATCAAACAGATCATCAATCTTAGGAAGAAGATATATTTTTTTATTATTTCTTTGTTTAGCATTTGATAATCAATGCAAAGTCTAAGTGTTTCATCCTTATTTTTGAAAAAATGACCGGTGCTCCTAAGGCGAGACACTCGGTCTTATCAAGCCCTTAGACAATAGTTATTGTAACTGTGCCTTAAGTTCCACTAATTTAGTTGTATTCATGTGGTAAGGTTCCTTGGAAATAGGATTTGTCCCAGGTTTGATCTCAATAGTGAAGTCAAATTCTGTTTCGATGGAAGACAATGTAGTTCTTCTAGAAACACATTGATGTACTCTCGTAACAATGAATGTTTTTACATAAAATTGATGTTTTATCTACCTATTCAGATATTTTTACTATGTATAACATGAAGCCTTTATTTTTGGCCTTCTTAAGTTGCATAACTATTAGCTTTTGGACTAAAATATCTCTTTTTACCCTTTGTATGTCTATTGTTTTCGTAGGTCATCAAGGCATTTAATGTGTTTTTCAAAACAATTAAATTTTTCTTTATGATCATCAAGCTATTTTACGCCAATTATGACATCATATGACCCTAAAGGAGAAACATAAAGGTCTAATTTCAGTAGAAAAACTTGGCAATTCTAAAATTGCACCAAAACAACAATTAATAATAGTATGGACATCATTATCACCATAATGAAGCATCTATGATTTTTCCATTATTCTATATTTTATTTTTAGTTTTGTAGGTAATTTGTTAGAAATGAAACATTCTATAGCACCAATATCAAAAAGTATAGTAACAGGTGTACCAAATAATTTACCTGGCACTTCTATGGGCGTAACCTACTTTTCAAACTTGTTTATCACTCATCAACATGTATCTTATCGCTAGTTGCTATCATCTTTCTTTAGAGGGCACCGATTTACGTAGTGATCCTTACCACAATTATAAAATCCTCCTACGAGTCCCCTTTTTTCACTCAAACTTATTTCCGGTCTTGAAATTATTGTTTTGACCTCCATAAGTTTTATATCCATTGTTGTTATTCTTTACAAAATTGTTTTTGTTATTCGCAGTAGGTTTATTTGCTATTGTTTTCTTACTATTATCAAGCAACTAATTTTTAGTGCCAAATTTTTCCATGCCACCTTCTTAGGTGCAAGTGATGAAGAAGAGTTGGTAATTTTCTTTCGATTCTCCTCTTTATGTGCAGAAATTTCCTTCAATTTATGTTATTTCCTTATGGCTTTTTCTACAACCCCTTCCATGGTGGTTGGGTTGTGTACATCTACCTCTCCACCAATGACAAGATTCAACCCCATAATGAACTTACATATCCTAAAATTTTCGTTAGTTTGGTACTATGGGACATACTTGAGAAGTTTAGTAAACCTCTCCTAGTATTCAGTTACAGTTAATTTTCCTTGTACTAAATTATGAAATTATGTCATTTTTTTATCATAATAGAGTTGTGGCAACTAACATTTCTGAAGTAGCCCTTAAATTGATCCCATGTAATTCTTTCTTCATCAATGTTCATTTCAAACTTATGGTTGACCCACTAGGAGGATACTTCATGGGAAAGCTAGTAAGCTCCCCATACCTTGCCTTAGTTTCTTATGAAAAGTTCCTTATTACAAAGTATTTCTCCATTTTGTTGAGCCAATTTTCAGCCCCATCCCCAATTTAGTGCCATCAAACTTTGGTGGACTTATAATTTTTATGTCATTAGTAAGTTTAGCTGTCAATCTTGCCTTTTTATTTTTAGGATGATTAGGTGCATTTACATTTACATTTGTAGCATTATTATTGGCATTTGCAACATTGTTATTTACTTTGCATTATTATTATCAATGCCAAGATTTCCAGCATTATCATTGTTTCCTAGAGGTGGTTGATTGTTATTATCAGCTTCATCTTCCTCCTCTTCATTACCCATTACTTGTTGTTCAAGTACAACAAGACAATCTCTTGTGTCCAATAGGGAAGTAAGGATCTCATCTAGTTTTTGTGCAATAGCTGCCTCTCCACCTAGAGGTTGATTATTTGCATCACCTCCCCTTGTTCTAACCTATTTCTGTTAACAAGAATTAAGTTTTTATAAGATATGGACTCAATAGGTCTAAGAGTTGCAACCTTAAGCTATGATACCAAAATGTAACATCCTCATTAGTGACTTAGAAAATAGGTGAATTTGTTTTGAAACACATAATGTTCTTTGTTCTAAATTTACATAATTTAGAACACACATTCCTTTGATAATCCATCACATAACAGAAAACCATATGCAATTGTAATGACTTAGTATTATACCGATCTCTCATTTCATGACTCAGTTAAAAAATGATCTCTCATGTTACTTGTTCTTGTGTATACGAAGTATACTTTAGTTTCCTTACCCTTTATAGGTCATTCAAGTGTTATTGTCTAAGATGCCTATATGAGTGTCTATTATTGATACTCATATGAAATATCACAACCTTAGACCAAGTGACATAAGACAACACAAACAACAAATTGTGATACTTTGGCTAATGTTTTAAACATGTTTACCATGCTTACATTCCTAGATGACATACTTGTCAAAAGAAATATATCTTTCAACCACTTTGTTTTAAATCTGTCTCATAGTAGTAGTCATAAATCAGCATTTGCAAATTTTAAATAGGAAGTTGGTTAAGATATCATACACAAAAAAGGCATTACATAGGGTTAATGGGCCTTTTCTTTTTGTCTAAATGGCTTAGTATGAGGCTCCAAAGGTATCTCATGTTAGAACAAGTCCTCTCTATAAGCCTTCAACTCTGAATAGGACCATGCCAAACAATCTTGGTATTTTGTCAACATCTTTATATAAGCTTTCTTCTCTTCTTTGCTTAGATTACATCCCAACCAGATCTTCTTGGGTTTCTATAGGGTTCCTAAGTTGTATTCTTCAACTTATCTTGAAGTAGAGATGGGCCTATTTATTACCCTATAAGCACTATCAAAATTAGACTAAAGGGAAACTAACCCTTTGGGAATTATGTTGGTTTTTAGTTGAATTATGTCTTTCCCAAACAAGGTTTCCTTCCCATCACAAACTGAAACCATTGGCTCAAGATCCATGTATTGATTTGTAAACTCACCTTCATTTTTCATGAACCTTTGTATCTAAGCATCATCCTCAAATACTTTTCAGTGTCTTTTATTATCGGCATAGATGGTCTACATACTATTTCAACATCATAGCTACAATAAGGGGAAATCATGCAATTATCAAATTGGGATGCAAGAACAACAAGTTTGTCAGCTTGTGCATTCTGAGATCTTTCATGGTATAAAATGTTGAAGGAATCAAACATTTCAATAAAGTCCCATACTGCATGCTTGTATTATTTCATTCTTTGATTCTTTGTTGCATACAGTGCCTGACTTGCTTCACTACCAATTCAGAATCTCCTTTGACAACAATATCTTTGATCCCATATTTCCATGCAATTATTAGACCCAGGAGCAATGCTTCATACTCTACAATGTTGTTGGTGCACTCAAATTTTAATTTGAATGAAAAATTAAATGTTTCTTTGTCTAGGGAAATGAGCACCACTCTAGCCCCATTTCCTATTTTAGAACATGCTCCATCAAACATCATAACCCAAGGGGCACCAACACTTTCCAATTTTACACTATCCTTTATAATGTGGTCCTCAAAGTTTGCATACCCCACAAAGTTATCTACATCCACATCAATAAATAATACTTCATAGGAAGCATTGTTTGGATCTTCAATCAAATGTAACATCTTCTTCTCACCATGTAATTTCACCAAGTTTCCCTCCGGGGTATAGTAGCATAAGACATCCATTTGAACACTTCCTCCCACACTTGCAACCCACTTTCTAGACAACAACATGCCCCATTTAGCAGGGAAATCAACAATGACCACATTCATGGTCAAGTATTTACTAAGATAAGTAGCTAGTTGCACAACCAAACCTTTTACATATCCAATAACTAGCACTTCCCTTGAATCCATGGCATGGAATTTTCCAAAATTTGTTGTCACCTTTATGTCCAACTCATTCATAACCTCTAGTGGCATTATGTTGCATGAGGCTCTTGAATCAAACATATAATTATGGACTAGTCTGTCTTTAATGATTAGTGTGGTAAAAATGGGTCTACATCCAACTTGGGATTCAACCAAAGAAGTGCCTAAATATACTTCTGGGGATTCCCCCATGCTTTCTGGTTCTTGAGGAACTTCTATCTCAGAAATAATAGGTGGAACATCCACATTGTTGACATATTTACTTATGAAAACCATTTCCTCCTTGAATCCTAAGTATTCAAATTCTCTCCTTCTATGCTTAGGATCTGAGCAGCTCAATAATAGGCACAATAACTTTGATCTAGCTTAAAATTTGAGCCATATCATAGGGGTGTACTTAGGAAAATTAGTACTAGGAGGCAAAGTGATTGCATTTTCTAGTGGGATGAGGTCCTTTACTACTTGAGCATTGGTAGGGGTATTTGGCTTATTAGGAACAACTAGGATTTTGTTAGGTAGATATTTATTTGGGCCATTCTTGGGGATGTTAGTTAGGATAGGTGCCTTTGGTTTATGATGTGGCCCTTGTTCTTTGACCATTCTATTTTTAAATTTGTATTCCTTTTCTTTGTGCCACTACCGCATTCATCAGAAGCTTCCTATCCTCTTCAGAGGGTACACCACCATCATAATTTTTTATCATTAAATCTCTCAAATACTCAAATTCATGGTTAGGTAATTCAAATTCTTGAACCATATCTATATCAACATAACTAGTAGAGGGGAAAGAAGATACTCGACTTACATAGTCCCAAAAATAATCCACAGTCTTGGCACTTAATTTAGTCACAAAATCATGCACTTACTATTACATTTATACCACCAGGTATGTTATTTTATATATGGATCTTGTGTAATAAAAGTATTCAATAGTGACCCATCCCTTCATATTATTTTCAGTTAGTTGATCATCATAGTTGTTTGATATAATCGTCACTTTTCTATACAATTTTGGGTGTCTTTTAGGGAGTCTTAGGTGTCGTAATTTTCTTAGTTATCGTATTCGACCCTACACTAGGGCACCTATGGTAGTTCTGGGGTGCCCCAGTATGTGATTTTAGGCACCCTTGTTTCCATAATTTTTGGTTCTAATTTATTTCTTCGAGGTCAGTCTTTATCATTTCCACATTCATTCCCCTAGAGGTAGTCAAAAATTTTGGATCACTAGTGTCGAAATTTGAACAAGAGATCCCTATATAAGCATATCATACTCACTACATTAGGGTGGAAATTTTACTATCAAGGGAAACTATTTACTAAGGGGACTACATTTGAGCATCTTTTACATCTGCATCACATAAACGTAGGGGGAAAGGGTTGTATTCTTTCTATTAAATCCACCATTTTCATTTTTACATCTAGTTATTTCCCCCTACTTCTACGTCATTGGTGATAGGGCATCCTAGGAAAAAAATTGCACACACACGCACATAGAAATACATGGGGTTAGGAATGTAGTACAATAGTTAGTTTTAAGTTCACCATTGTGGTAGCTAAGGTCATTCTAACCTATTCATATGCATTTTTTTTTTTAGAATTTGATGCTTTGAATAGGGTTTTGTAGGTGGATCTTCACATTACATTTACAATGACATAAGAAAAGGAATTGCAACAACCATGTGACAAATATGAAGATATTGCGGAGATCTTATGACACTTCTAGACTCAGATCCTAATATTTTCTCAGACTACAAAGTGCTGATCACAAACTAGGGCACCCCAAAGATCCTTCCAGAACCTAAGTTAAGTCGGATACTCAACTTGACCACTCCTAAGGCCATCCAGTTATAGTTTTCCCGAGTCTACACATCAGCCTACTTCATTCCAACACAAAATGAGGTAATTCAGTCTAAGGTTAGTACCATATCCCTCTTGTTTTCATTATTTCAATATATTCAAGCAATAAAAACAAGATATCTAGTTCCTAGAATTTTTAATATAGTATTTTATTTCTATTTAGATTAACTCATAAAAATAAAATATTCTATATTTTTAGTTAATAATTTTGGTGTACCTAACATGAAAATAATTTTTCGTTGGATCCTTTTCAATACCTTAGTGGTTGAACATAGTTATTCTTTTTCACCTGTCATGTCTCATTTTTGTGTCAATCCTATCTATGATGATTATGTCATAGCTGAGCTCAAAGCTTTATATAGTACCACAATGGCTGCATCCGATGATATTCAACAAGCCCTCTAGGAAGGCCAAAACATTTTCCAAATAGTCTTGTCAATTATCCTATGGGTATTTTCCTTGTTGATGACCCTATTGCATTCACTCATTGTACACCATGCCATCTAGTTGCATGTGGTCCTTCTTCTGATATGCCACCCGATACTTTAGATGACTTTATCATTGATTACTTATTAGGAATTGATCCATAGTCAGGTGTGCATCATGAATCCTCCTCTTCTACTCCACCTACTGTTATAGTTACTCCTATGTCTTCTACTATTGCTTCGATAGTCCTCCCACATCTCATTCTATCTTGCGTTCTCCTTCATATTACATTGATGATCCTATTGATAATCTTGATAGAAACAACATTGTTCTAGGACCTCCATCTCCTACTGATAATTATCATGAGTCTCCTTCTTTCTATACCACTGAGTGTGACTCTCCCACTCCATTGTTGTCTACTCCTGAGGGTGCATCTACTATTGTGCATGAGTCACCACCATCTGTTTCTTCTTATCTCTCTATTCCAACACCATCCATGGCTCCTACTTCATCTTCGTATATAGAAGTTTCATCCTTGATCACTACACCTATTAGGAATTGTCGACATTTGGTCATACTATAGCTCCTTCACCATCATCTACTCTAGCTGCTTTGGCACATACTACTAATGTGCATTTAGCATCGGACTCCACTTTATCACCTCGACATCCATATGATCACTCATAATGGAAAAATTAAACCACTTAATACATTATTTCCATCTCCTACCATCCCCTCACAGGATATTCTATCTCTCATGCATGTTGTAGGAAAACTCCAATCTCAAGTTCATACTCTCACTTTAGAAAGTAAATCCTATTATGCCTCTATTGACAACAATTATTTGTATGGAGATCTTGTTCCTAAAAATATTCACAAGAATACCTTCCCTAAAGACTTTACCATGCCCAATTTCACATGTTTGATGGTATTGGTGACCCTCATGATCATATCATACATTACCATACAATTATGGCCACTTATTATAATGATCGATTGTTGCTTAAGGCCTTCCACTATAGCCTTACGGATGAGGCACTGCAGTGGTACACCCATTTACCCTTTGGGTCCATTAGCACTTTTTATGACATGGAGGGCGCTTTCCTCCATCGTTTCATTCTTAATAATGGCCCTAGAGTTACTTATGACCACATACCTACTTTACATCAAGGCTCCTATGAACTTATCAGGGATTATATCTTACAATTTAATGCATGTACACATAAAATCATATTCTAACCTAATGACTTAGAAAAGTAATTTTTTCATGACCTCATTCCTCCACTTAAAAAATGTGATAATATGATACTTGAGAGTAATTCATTCTCTTATGTTATAAAGTTATTGACCTAGAAAAAGATCTTATGTCCTCACATATCATCGAACCTACACATGTTTCTCCGACCATTCCATCCTCTAGTCTTCCACTCACACCTCTAGTTGAGCATCCAAAGCAATCTCCACCTATGCCTAAAGCTCATTAAAAACAAGCTCCACCTATTCCTTAACCACCACCACATCCTTCTACGGTGCCACGAAAGTTCCTACTTCCACCACTCCACCTCCATCATGAGAGCCTTTGTATTTCTCCCCTCACGCTCAACCACATGATGTGCTGCAAATATTACTTAATGAGTGGTTAATTTGGCTACCCTCCAACTAACATCACCCCACACATCGATTACAATGTTAGTGTGACAAACACTATTGCAATTATCACTGAACCAATGGCCATTAGGACAATGATTGCCTCGCCCTATGTGAGAGGATACAAAAACTCATGGATTATGATATCATCTCCTTTTCCTCTTGTGAGAGGTCATTGTCTCCTTCACCCCAGCAATGTAGGCATACCCCACTTAAGTATTCCTCTCCATGTACTTAGTTTATTCATAACTCACCACCATCACATGTGCGTTCTCCACCTTATCCATCATTTCCACCATTACATTCATTGCAACTGCTACATCCACACTATCTACCACTTTATGTTGTTGTGTCCCATGGGTTTCCGCTAGTCTCTGCATATCCCATAGTTACTCCACATGACATTCCATTTGGTTCATACACTCATGCTGCATCCATTCCACATGCTTCCACCACCACACATCATCTTGGTCTTTGGTAGGTGATTATTATCACCTTACCCTCGATGACACACTTGTGTTCTTACGGTTCTTACATGACTATTGAGGGATTAGTTCTAAGAACCTTTCATCACATGCTTCGTCATTTCATCTAGCACACTCAATCATTTCTTGATGATGCACTCTTGCTTACATGACTCATACTTGACTACTAAGGGGTCTTAATTACATGAGCCTATTCATTCACATGTTGGGGGGCATCGTTAATCTTCCCTCCCTCTTATTTTCATCACCCTATCCTACTATGACTACATTCCATTCTCACACATTCATTATAGTACATTCATTTCACTATCATACATTTTTCTATTTTCACATATATTCTATTATAATCATTACATTACCTATGCACTCATTCAAAATTTCATCAATCACATTACATTGGTTATATATATCATCATTATTCACCATATACATTTTTTCTACCACCACTAACACCATCATATGAATTTATATTCACCACATATGAAAAATACACATGATAGGAAAATAACCATAAAATCATACAACATCCATTGCATCGAAATAGAAAAATATTCCAACATAGATTTTACACATATCAAAAATAGGTGTCCATATACATGTATCGCTAGTACAATTATCATAGAAAAAAATTTCTCGCAACTAGAGGGAAAGGCCCCCACATCATATACAATAATCCCCATTAGAACCCATCATCACTATCACTCTCGTGTACTAAGAGATCACTAGATCTATATGCCTCTCCACCAACATGATGCCACATTTCGCGGCCTCGAAATTCTCCACCTACCTCTGTAGCATAGTAATCTTTATAGCCTACTCCAAAAACGATGCTACAAGTCCACATACTATGCGAACACATCCTGGACCAAGATACCACAAATTACCACCTCTCGGGTGCATCGGGTCTCCTTACATGCATCACCCCTCTCTCTTAACAACACTATACATTTCATCACCGCTATGGCCACTTTCGACTCAAAGAAATGGGCATACTCACTTAAAATTTCATCAACACACTCTAACATCCCTCCACCTAGCACATCATTTAGAATATTCTGTGTCAAAGTATAGATAGATGTGTATAGTATTAATGACCAATATGCATCCCCAAAAAACAAAACATAAAACCACACATTAGCTAAACACATCTAAAACAACATAGATAATCCATTAAACACCACATAAGCATAAAAATACTTATGCTCTATCATGACCATTGCTATAGGGTTGGCGAAACCTCCCTCCCCTCCTCCTTCATGCGGTAGCTCCATAGGATGTGCAAATACAAGGTATAATAATGCCCACCAATGTTCTTCCCACCATGCTTGATACTACTTGGTACACCCCACATCATCTCAATGCACAACCACTATAATTGGATCTACCACATCCAAAACTATTGGTATTTACTACTTTCCATGGACCTGGCCTAACACCAACCCTCTTATGTGCTATGATATCTCTCAACCATATATATGGCTCTCAGGGCACATCTTGCACCCTATGAAAATGCAGTGACACCCTCTCAACTTGAAAAATCTTTTCCACACCCGGGAAGTGGTCCTCTAGCCATAGTGCTTTGGATACATTGCAACTCTGTAGCATCCTCAGTTCATCCCTCATAATCATGGTATGGCCTCCATATAACCGACTCAAGCCCCATCCTATCTATAAGTTCCCTAAAGGTATATGTTTCCATCTTCCCTCTTTGTGAATGTCCACCCAATGTCGCGCATATCTCAAGCTAAGCCTACTCTCCTTGTGGCCCTTTAAATAGTGTTAATATAGCTATGTACTCATATTCCCACACATGCATCAATATGGTGGCTCCTATACCTCCATTGTGCTCATCCTACGTAAACCGATAAAATCTCTATATAGATGGGCCAACACACATCATGTCCATGTGTATCTCGTGACCCCCTCCTCTACATATTATACAAGATTCCAACACCTCCTCCCTCCATGGATATACAAGAAGAAATCACCACTTTGTAATAAATTTTTTCAAGCGTGGAACCCTCAATGTTCGCAATATAGCATCCGAACTAATATGGGCCTTGGTAGGTACTTGAGTCCCCACAAAATATAGCCTTCCCAAACACATCTATAGTTCCATATCCTCCATTGACATCACTCATACCCTCTCCCCAACAACTGATAATCATAATATGCAATATACATCCTCCAACATAAAATTCATCTCCCTTGTAGGCAACCAAAATGTGCATGTATCGTGCACCATCTCTTGCATAATGCAGTCAATAGGGTATAATATGGGGTACATCCCCATCCATGCTATGTTCCATAGGCCAACATGGTCCATCACATCCCACTCATCATCTAAAAATCCCAATAAAAGAAATGTGCTCAAATGATGTCCACCATGGAACTCCGGAAATGGATATCCCTCTCGCACGCCGCCAAAAAACAACAAATGCAACATTAAAATAAATTACACAACCAAAGATACTTATTCAACATACTCAAAACAAGTTTTTTTACCATTATCCATAAAATTATCAAATTAAGGACCAGTCAACTAGATGCAAGATCGAGGCACCCTGGAGTAGGACACTAGCGACCAGTTATGGGTGCTCCAGTTCGAGGGCCACTAACACCCACATTACTCTTGTCAGGTCAACAACATTGAGAAAATAAAAAATCTCACATTTTCAATAATTCAACTAATATGCCTATTACAAAATATATTTTGCAAAAATTAATGCACTTACTAACTCCGCAGTTGTACGCAACGCTACAACAGTCGCCACTCTATCAAACCATTTGGGACACAATGCTCTCACTTGAGGCATCTTCACTCACTTTGTGCACACTCTCACACTCGTAAAAAAGACAAATGAAGTGACAAAATACTTTTTCACTTTACGATTTATAGTTACTTTTCATCACTACTTTTACTATGGTTCTTACTTCGTGCTTATTACCATAAATAATACATACTACACTGTTTCACCCATAACTTGAGCATTTTTTCTCTGATTTACACCCCATTTGCGGAATTCTTTTTAGAATTCTGCCCATCACCCTACTATACACATTTGGATTGTATTATATTTTTTCATCATTGTATCCCATTTAATACATAGATGTTTTCACCTCTTATTATTACTTTCGGATTAGCGTCCATTCTTTTCATTCACTCCCCCTTTCACCGAAAGGGGGCATATTATTAGGGTCCCCTATAATCCCCCTCACATCACCATGAATTCAAACATTAAAAATATGACACTTACTAATACATTTTGCAATATTTCACTAGTAATTTCCCTAATGACCTAACTGGAGGCAACAAACATTTAAAATCTTCCAAATACGATCGATATCATTTTCTATCAATTCCCCTAATGACCTAGCTTCGAGTCAAAAAGCGATTAAAAATATTTTCACCCGATATTTCATTAATTTCTATAGACTTCCCCCCAATGACCTAACACGGGGAAACTAACGCAAAATCTCTCCATGAGTAGCCAATCAAAATAATTAATCAATCAATCAAAATCAATGTGCTAAAAAAATCATATAGTTCAAATCTACAAGTGGTCTCCCAAATGACCTAACTTGGGAGTTACATTCACCACTCTTTCCCAGATGGCATAACTTGGGAATTTATTCTATATTCTGCGTTTGCTTCAAGAAAACCTAACTTGGAAGCCATCTTAAATTTTCACACTTACTTCCAGATGACCCAACTTGGAAGCAACCTCTTTCATCTCACATTTTCTTCAAGATGACCTAACTTAAAGCAACCTCTCTCATTATGTGTTTGATTAAAGATGACCTAACTAGAAGCCACCTCTCTCATTTTGTGTTTACTTCGAAGATCTAACTTAGAAGCTACCTCTTTTATATTACATTCACTTCCAAATGACCCAAATTGGAATATTTCACAATACAATGACACTCGTGGAGTGGGGAAAGAGTGGCTTCCCCTATCACTCCTACATGGGTTAACTATTTAATCAAAATCATTTGGATCCAAAACTCACAAAATTTTATCTCGAGTTCTTTGCAAAGCGGTGGCTGCATCTTCAGGATATAGTTGAAGATTGGAGAATAACATATTTTTCTCCCTATACTCTTCCTCTAGAAGTAGGATACCAAAATACTCGATTATTCATTCGTATACATGTGTTCAAAGTTAGGAACCTGTTCATTCCCTACCCACCTATTTTTCATAAAACCACCTTCAAAATCATCATATGCCTTAGTCATCACTTTCATTTAGCACACGCCATCATGAAATTTTACACTTTTTTATTATGTTACATGGATCAACCTGCTAATCCATGGTTTCAAAGCTTTTATATTTCTATCGGCACACTTCTACGAGTTCTTCCACAACATGGGCTTCTATGACTTTTTCTCGGTACACATCTCTATTTACTTTATGTTACTGAGCTTTCCACTGAAAAACATAAAGTGGGGAAAAGTAGTCATAAAATCACACAATTACTATTACATTTATACCACTAGGTATGTTATTTTATGTATGGATCTTGTGTAGTAAAATTATTCACTAGCGACCCATCCCTTGGTCTTGTTTTCAGTTAGTCGGTCGTCATGGTTGTTTGTCTAATATATTCGTCACTTGTCTATATAGTTTTGGGCATCTTTTAGGAAGTCCCAGGTGTTGTAATTTTCTCATTTATCATCTTCATTCCTACACTAGGGTGCCTAAGGTAGCACGGGGTGCCCTGAGGCACCTTATTCCATGATTTTAGGTTCCCTTGTTTCGTAATTTGTGTTTATAATTTATTTCTTTGAGGTTGGTGTTTTTATTACCTCATTCATTCCCTAGGTGGTAATTGACATTTTCAGGTCAGTAGTATTGAAATTTGAATAAGATATCCCTATATAAACATAGCATACTCACTACATTAGGGAAGACATCTTAATATCAAAGGAAACTATCTACTAAGGAAAGAGACTACTTTTGGGCATCTTCTATATATGCATCACACAAACATAGGGGAAAGGGTTGTATTCTTTTTATTACATCCACCATTTACATTTTTACATCTATTTATTTCCCCCTACTTGTGCGTCATTGGTGCTAGGGCATCCTCGACACAAAATTGCACACACACGTAGAACTACATGGGGTCTTGAATGTAGTGCAACACTTAGTTATAAGTGCAGTATTGGTAGATAAGGTCATACCAACCTATTCATATGCATTTTTTTTTTTAGAATTGGATGCTTTGAATAGTTTTTTTACAAGTGGATCTCCACATTACATTTATAATGACATAAGTTAAGGAATTGCAGCAACCATGTGAAAAAGATGAAAATATTGTGGAGATCTTGTGACAATACCAAACTTAGATTTTGATCACTTTTCGTAGACTACAACACCTAGATCACTGCACTCAGGGCACCCGAAGGCATCCCAAGATCCTTCCGGGCACCTTAGTCTAGTCGATACTCAACTTCGCAACTCCTAAGGCCATCCAGTTACAAATTTCTCAGTCTACACATCTTCCTAATTTAGTCCAACATATAGCAAGGTAATTCAAACTGAGGTTAGTACCATGTCCCTCTTGTTTTCATTATTTCAATATACACAAGAAATACAAAAATATCTATTTCCTAACATTTTTAATATAGCATTTTGTTTCTATTTAGATGAACTCATATAAAAAAATTCTATATTTTTAGTTAATCACTTAACAAATCATTGGAAGTAGCTCCTTATGGTGGGAATTCATCACATTCAAACATACATACATCACCAAAGGTAGCCTCATCATTAACCTCTTCATCTTATACACTGGGGTCATATGGGGGATGAGGTAGAATTTTTTTCACACCATTCAATGATGTGATATTCTTATACTAATGACACTATAATTGTCAATGGATCAAGGACTAACTTGTTTTCTCTAGGGGTTTGTTGTTTTTCCCTAACCCCATAGGTCCTTTCCCTCTATCATTTGCTCTGTGATCACCCATGGGATGACCCCAAATCTGTTTTGTCCCTGGGGTTGGTGTTGAGCTTGGGGATTTGAATATAAACCCTTCTCTGCCCTGGAAATCTTGTATGATATTTCCTTTACTGCCCCTACCAAATTCTTGACCACCTCTTCCATTTATACTCCTTTGCTTTCCGAGGATTCTCAAGATTGATTAACTTGACACCTTCCCTCCTTGGAGGTTTCCCCATTACCTTAATATTATTCTCAATCTGTACTTCCATAGAGAAATATTTCCTCAAAGTTATGGGTTTTTTTCCCTCAAATAATATGTTGTTTTCTTTTCAAAGGCATTAAAATATTTAATTAGGTAGGATTCATCACTTGGCCTCAAGTTTATAGGTAGTCTGGTCAAGGTCTTATTAAATCTGGTGTTAAAATCCTAGACATGATCATTAGGGTTTTTCTTTATATTCTCAAATTTAGTGAGAAGGAACCTGGGGTTAGTTTTATCACCATATTGAGATTTGAATGCATTCTTCATTTCTGACCAAGAGTTAATAGAATTGTTAGGAAATGATTTGTACCAATCCCTAACATCCTCTTCTAGAGTATGTATAAATAACTTCACATATACATCCTCATGCTCGATCTCAAAATATTCCATAGTATTATGAAAATCCTAAGATGCTGGTCTCCACTAATGGCATTATTGCCTTGAAATTTGGACAACCTATTTCTGACTTTATGTGGGACTGCATTTGGATAACCTGCCATTCTATGGAAGTTTATAAGACTTGTATACATTCACAACAAAAGGAGGTCTAGGTGGAGGTTGGGCCATATTGTTTTGAGGAGGTGTTCCAACATGAGGATTAAAATGATGGGGAACTAGAGGTATTTGAGGCAATGGAGTGTGATATTCAAAGTAATGATCCTTTAATGACTCATTTTCACAAAATATTCTATTACTTCTAATCAATAAAGGAGGGAATTGAAGAATACCCTAATCACTTGTAAATGAAGGACCCTCCTGAGCTGGAGTATACAAATTGGCACAAGGACTACTTGATCTAAAAATTTCTGAAGTGTTGGAGTAATCTTCCACTAAAGGTTGATTAATTTTAGTAATAGGTATAACTTTTTCTTCTGACCTTTGATCACCCAAGGATTTCCAAACTTGTTTTCTTCCTGGATTAGTCTTTCCCAACTCGGGAAAAATATTTTGGAAGGATCTAATTTTAATAAGGATCACCTTCATTCCATCTTTAGGAACTCAACAAGTAGATCAACCAAGATTTAAATACTTTTCACTGGTTCTTACCATAATTCTCACTGAAATTTGAGCCGCCACTAAGGTTTTGCACCTTAGATGTGTTGATCACTTGAAATATATTTTTGATGATGTTTTCACACACAATTTAAATAAAGCTTTATATATTTTCACAATATTTGGTCAGCCTCTCCCAACGAACTTAAATTTAATGGAAAGCTTACTCATACTAGAAATATATAAAGAAAATTGATTCAAATGGGACTCTATTTTAGAAAATCTTAACAAAGGATGGAGTTTTAGACATGAATTTTTATTAGATACGATGGAAATGTTACTAGAGACACTTATTTTACTCAATTCCAACAAAATAAGTCTCTAGAAATGGCGTCATAAGTGTGTTGGTACCCAAATTTACACCTCCTTTGGGGTCAGGTAGTTTCACCAAACAGACTGAGGTAATTTTAAGAATGTCAAGGTTGGATATTTTAGATTTTTTGTAGCCAGGGAAATGTTTAAAAGCCTATTGAGACCGGTCTTCGAGAGGGCTTGGGTGACACGTACAAAAGGAATGGCCAACCCTACTACTTTCAGTCTTTCCTTTAACCAAGGTGAGAGAACCCAAGGGGTAACCTAAAACACAATAGAAGGGATGAATATTTTACTTCTCAATCTCTTTAGGGAAATAGATCAGTTTGGGATAAGCATGGCCATAAACACAACACTTCACTTTCACAAGTTTTCACACAAAGTGATGTATACACTTATTTCACTAGACATAGGTTACTATAGATAGATAAGATGCACTACTGTTGCATTTTTTAGTAAAGGGAATTAAGATCAAGGGTTCCTTTCACTGATATTTGTAAATAACACAACATGATGACAGATAAATCATTTTTATTGTACCTTGAGACTCGAATTATGTTTTATTTATAAGGATGGGGATTTGTAAGATAATAGATCACTTAATGACATTACTCACAATACTTGTTCTTAGACATATATGACATCCTAGAAAATAAAGAACAATTCATCAATTAGTCATAGTTTCCATTTGAAGAAAGATTTACATTCATTGATACTCAATTATGACAAATATTTCACACAATCCTTAAAATACTCAAATCACAAAAGCTCATGCAAATATTTTAATGAAGCATTTCTTGCTTCTAATCTCATACGCTTAAGATACACTCAAAATCTTACAAAAATCCATCAACAAAATGATTTCAGAAAGGATTTTATAATTGCATTCAATATTATAAAGTAAAAGCTCACACCACAATATTGAACAAATGACCAAAGCTTAATCACTAAGGACAGACCTAGTGTAATTTAGAGAAGAAAGAAATACATAATTGCAATAGAAAATGCAATTGATCAACTAAATGTTCAATACATAAAATATATAATATGTAATCTAAACTCATAGAAAAATTTCATTCTAATATACCAAATTCTTGACAAAGGAACATGAAAATGAATGATCTCAATGTATGTTAATGACTATACACTGTAATCATCTTAACATTTGAATTTGAAAGAGTAAACTTAAAATGTATTTCTTCTAGACAATTTAAGTAGTATCACAACAAAATATATCAATTCTTGTCTTTGTAAAATCTTAAGAAAAAACCCACCTTAGTATGATGATGGAATCCTCATACTTATACTATTTACTTTGACTTAATTTCCCTCCTAAAAACATCTTAAAGGATCCTTCAAACTCATCTCTGTGCAATTCAAATTATTCTTAAAGGAATTATATTTTAACTAAAAATATTCCCTTTTGCTCCTGATTGGGTTGAGTGAAGAAATAACCATGTGGTGACATCTGGGAGAAATGGAAAATATATTATTTTACTTCTAACAAAATTTTATCTTTTAGTAAACTGCACTCTATTTTAAGGAAATCTTTGATCCAGAATGCATTGTGAAAGTAAGTTTGTTTTAAACTTTGTTTCTCTTATTTTTACTTTTCATGGCCCTCTACAGTGGGTTGATTTGATCTTTCCCTACCCTGTTCTTATAGGCATAAAACTTCTCAAACATTTGAGTGAAAACTTCCTCATCGGGCCCTGAGTGGTAGTTGAAAACTACTTCATGTTTCGTACTTATTTCATCAAGCTCCACAAAGACAGATTTTTCTTTCTTCATCTTCTTTAACAATTTATCAATTGTTAACTCAATGTATGCCCAGTCCTACATGGTGGATACACTGAAAACCCTCGGCTCTCCTAGTTTTCCGTAACATACTCCCTAAAAATTCTGATCAAAATTTTGGTGCTCTCCATTTTAATTGTTTCTCCACTGTCTATCCCAATTAATTTTTCTATTAGAGCATGAAGGCCACCGATATATTCCATTGTTTTGTCTCTCAATTCATCAAGAATTTTAATATATTTTGTTAAAATATCCACTCTTAATTTTTCCATATTGTAATATTCCTATTGATTTCCCACGAGTCAAGAGACACAATTCCTTCCTTAATAACCAAGTCATCACCTAAATCTTTGATAGATCTAATTTTTGGTAGCATATCAGTCCACATTAATTTCTCAGCTTTGCATTTATCTTTTAATGTCTTTGTTTCTTATATCTTTTCAATAATACACTAGTACCGTTTCACAAATTCTATGATTATTGATTCACCTTTGATAACCAAATCATTCTTCCATTGGATAGTGGCCTCCCCTCTTTCTCTTAAGTCACTTACTCTCTTGATGTCATCATTGGTAATCTATGGGACTCAAATTTTACCTTCCTTGTGAGTTCTAGTAAATTTTATGACCAAGTTGGATAATGCCTCATTCTTGTTCTTTAAATTTTTCTTATTTTCTTTGAACTCATCAATCCTTGGGAATACCTCTTCTACTACTACGTAAAAATCATATTTCATTTGTTCAAAAGAGAAGGCTTACCTAATGATATCCTGGATACCATGAAATCAGATGGGGATGTTTTTCCTCAAGGTATATCAGCTTTGGGAGTTGCAATATATATGAATCGTTCTCCTTTCTTACTCAGGGTTGCCCTAGAGATAAATGAATCCTTTTTGGGTGGTATTTGTGGATTGAGAAGAGCCGTATCTATAAATCATCATCATTTAGCTATATTTCCACCTTATTCTTCTTTGGGAGAGTACTACCTATCTAATCTCTTATGGGAGACTCATTTTTATCAAAATATTTTAGAAATGGAGTTACAGGATAAGCTGCAAGGTATTTGGAAGAAGAAGAAGGCATGGAAATACCTTCAAGCCGCACATATTGGTTCCTCTTGTGTACCTATTCCTATAAGTCTACCCTAACCCTCAATTCACACCATAGATTCAAATTGGTCCCCTATTTATTCAATTTTCAAGGGTTATTAATCATCAAATTCCTTTTCTACCCATGTTGAGTCCTTACCTATTTTCTTACTAGGAATAGAGATTGTCTGACTAGGTCCCTGGGGGATAGCTTCTATGGTGGGATCACGAGCTTTAAGAATTATTTTATTTAATTTAGTGTCTTAAGGTACTACTACAACTATGACATCTGAAGTTCCTTCATGTGATGTCTATATTGTAATTTCCTCAACATGAGGCCATATTTCATTTCTAATACTCTACTCCTATTTTTCTACCATATTACTTGGAGTTGGCTCTGGAATGGTCTCAACATGTTGTTGTGGAATAATTGAGGCATAAAGTATAATATAATTCATGAGGGGATGTTCCTTAATGGGTGAAGTAATTGGAGCTATTGAAATGATAGGGGTTTTTATTACGGTACAGTTTCTCAATTAGAATTTTTTAGGAGATTGTGTGATAATAGATGAGACAACATGGACATCAAGATTCATTACCTATCTAGGGTCTCTTCCTCCTCCAAATCAACCGATTCAAAAATTTTATTTTTCTTTCTCTTTAGAAATTAGACGTTTTTCCTCATCCGATCCCCGTAGGCCATCCTTTGGTGTATGAAATTCATAGGAGTCTCAAAATATTTTTCCTCCTTAGGCTTCTTAAGAGTGGATTCCATCATTTTATTTTCCTTTGGATCCCGGCGAGATGCCGGAGCAATATATAAGGGATTAGAATGAATAATAGGGCCTAGTACCATACCTTCTTGAAGAATTTCTCTAGTTCTTCTCATTGTTTAAGGAGGGGAAGTTTTGATTCTGCTATCCTGGGAACTTACATCACCCGTTACTAGAAATGAGTCCAACTTCTTAATCTTTTATCTCCATGAAACCTCCCTAGTGGCATAAACCCTCCAAATTGGGGGATAACATCATCAATGAGATTAGTATTTCTATATTCTCTTAATAATGGGGTCTTTTGGTAACTTATATCCACTCCTTTTGAAAATAACCACCTTATGGAGAGTCGGATGGGGTTTGCAGTATTTTCTTGGTTATATTTTTCTCACTAATGTCCCAATTGATTGGTGGCAAAGGCTGAGAAGCAATATCATCCTAGATGTATTCTTCACTAATCACATTACCATCATCCTCTAACCCTTCAGGAGTTTGGATGACCCCAAAATCACTCATCTGGGACAAGGTCATTCTTGAATGTTCTCTTCTTTTGACTTCCCTTTCATCTTCATAGTTCATCCAAAATCCTCATAATGAGGTTTGTGCTCTATCTGAGTGGGTGCAATATTATGTAAGATATGCTTTATATCATAATGTTTTATGTCCTCAAATTTACCCATTATAACCTATTCATATCTCCTTCTAACATTTTTTCCTTCTAGATGTTCGACAAGTGTAATTCCCTAATCCTATTGGAAATTTGATTAGATATGGTATATGCTTTTAGGAAATGAACTGATGTAATGATAGCAATTGTATGACGAATTCCATTAGTGCCAATTTGTCATTTATACACCTAGGTAACATATAGGGTTTCCCATCAAAACCACTAACCCTAATAAATGATTAAGTCTCGTAATTGGATGAAATAACACATGTACTAAGTAATGACTCTTTTAGCATTGGGGAATAATATTTCGGTCTCCCAATCATGGTGATATGAAAAGGTTGTAGGTGTAAAGATATCATACACCTTAGAAATGTTAAGATTCCCTTCCATTAGAAATTCTAGAAACTCTCTATGAAAATAAATATTATAAATGAGATAAGAAGTCATGAAAAATTCAGCCATTCTGGGCTTTTCTCCTCTCGCAATTTGGGCAACTCCCATCATTTTTTCATGAATACGGTTACTTATGATCTCTGCCCAAGGGAGAGGATTTTTATTTGTAAGTATCACTTGAATGAATTGAAACATACATTCCTAACATAAATTAATAGATTCCATACCCATTACTTTTTTAGCAATGTAATCACATCTCCAAATTCCTCAATAAATTTAGCCCTATTCATCTTCTTTTTCATTATGGGGGTAGAAGTTCACATATTATTCAACCAATGGTCATTCATAGCTTTCGTCCATTTCTTTAAATGTGAGTTCTAGTACTCCTGTGCTGAGTCCTTAGTAATATCTCCTCTTCACTTGTGGGAGGAAAACCCAACATTATATCAAATGAATTCTCCCGAAAGATAAAACTAAATTTTCTCTTCCATCCCGAACTTTTCTAGTTACAAGATCGTAGTGTTGAGAAGATTACCTATAAAAACTCTAGGCATGGTGTAGTGAGGGAAAGTAGTAGCGAGGTCAATAAAACTATTAGCTATTTGGGTCATGACATTACTTCTTTCAGGGGAGTGTAGCCTCTTCTTAAAATCTTCTAAGTCGGTAGATGCAATATCAAAATATGTAATTCTATCTAGAGGGGAACTAAGATTGGAACTTGTTTTTGGGGGAAACACATGGATCTTCATGATTCTAGTTTAGTTCTATCACACCTCTTTTAACAAAAACCCAAACCTCTTAAACCAAATTTCAAAAGATCACAGAAGATATAGGAACTGATGAACTCACCTTTTAACAAATTTCGATTGCTACTTGGAACCTAATGAGAAAAGTTTTGCAACCAAATTTTGAGTGTTGGGATTAATGCTTGCTTTGGCTATCCTTCAATACCGCTTGAAAATATTTTTAGAACATCAAAACTTAGGAGTACTAGTAGATTTATTTATAATAAGTTACCTTATTAATGACTCATATATTCATGCATTAATGCCGAAGATTTCATTCATGGGGAAATGTCATAATTTTTAGATTTTTCATATTTTCAATCGTTGTAATATTTTTGTGTCCTATCATCTATGTATTTACCTTACATGATTCCTTTGCATTAATGGGCCTTACTCCCATACAACTAGTGCATTAATGAACCCCCTTTCTTAGCTTTTAACGGGCTTCAGAAGAATTTTGTAAAATGATCTACACACCATTATTGTAACATGTGAAATGCACTTCTTTCTCCATTCTCGTGTATGCCATATGCTTAGTTCATGTTCCTAATTCATTAGGCCTTGGGTTTGTTTTCACCAATTGCAAATTTGAAAAAAAATCATAAGACTCTGTTCACCTTTCACCCAGACTTCCCGACCTTTCCCTTCACATTGTTTTTGTTTTACTTATTTTTGAAGGGGTTTACATCTATAGATATGACCTAATCAGCCACTATTGAATTTAACTACCGAGTTGACACATGTCCCCCTTCAAGCTTCAGACTTACAAATTCAGTTTGCACTTTACTGTGTAAATGCAAAGGTGAATAAAGGCCCGTCTCCCTACTCCAATAATATCTTTACACATGTTTCCTTTTAGGGAATGGGGATGTGTCCACGCATTTTACATTATGCTCACGTGAGTATTTTCTAGAGTATTCCATCGGGCCTTGGGGATTATGTTGAAATTTTTATATTTTCATTACTTCAACAAACATTCAAATTAGGCCTAATATCATGAAGAAAACCAAAAAATGCCACGTGTTTTCGAGCATTGGAGAATAAAGTGCAATTTACATTAAAAGTCAAATTAATGATACACATGGGGAGTTTACAAGGATTAACATGATCATCTAACAATGATTTTGTGGATATTTCTCTAAAATGACATGGTTATGATTTCCTCAACTAAAAAAGAGGATTCATACTGGATTTAATATCAAACAAGATATTTTATCTTGGTTTAACATGGGTTTATCATCTAAACACGCGTATTTCAGAGTTCTAACATACAAGACATGAAATTTTTTTGAAGGAACTAACACATTTAAAACAAAGGAGTGAGCTCAAAACAAGCACCACACCTATAATATCTATATATTTGTTTGTCTCGTTGAATCTGGGTGTTTAAGTAGTTTTTTTTATCTGGGTAATGTCATTTTCTTTACTAGAACCTATGATATATATATATATATATATTAAAACGATCACTTGGGATGGTTAAAGTAATGGTTGTAGCATGAAATACAACATATTCATTGATGTGTGTGTGTGTGTGTGTGTGTGTGTGTTCATGAATAAAAATCTTATGGGTACTTAGTCGGATATTAGTGTGAATACTCTGTAATCTTGTGCACTACCATGTTTTAACATGTTGTTGTTTTGGGTTGAGCATGGTTACCTATGTTTATTGTGGATTTTGTTTCGGATTAAGTTGCCATATGAATTTCTAAGAGGTTGAATCTCAGTTTAATAAGGGTAACTATTTTATAAACCCACTCGGGTTTCTCCTATAAGATTAATGGTTCGGGGTGCATACATTTACACTTATGGTCTTGTAACCTTTCGATCATATAACATGTACCATTTTGAACCCCTTTGTTACTTGGGAAACTCTTTTGGTTTAGATAGTCTAACTTTATCATCCTTCCTTGTATGACATGCTTATATTATTAGCTTACTTAATACTGTTGCGAATGAGACTCTTTGGATAGAGTAGTAAGAGTTCAAAACATGGGTGCATGATACAATATTTCTATAACAGTAATAGGAATGTATTTTTTTGGGTTTGAATTTTTGTAATGGTAATGAGATGCTCTATTATTGGGTCATACGTATTTGTGTTGTGCATATGTCATTTCAATTTGGTATCTACTCAATATATGGGACTTTGATTTGGCTAATTTAAATAAGGATTCATCTCAGATTTCTTGAAATATGGTGATTGATGCTTGGGTTTAGGTTTCGAGCTTGTAATTTGGGATTCTCACTCATGTTTAACTTTGTATTGATTCTTTGCACTATTACTGTGAGCTCTTAGAGTTTTGTTCTTAACTGTTGTGCTCCTCCTTTGGGTCGGATTGTCATGTGAAGTGTGGGGGAGAAATGTGATATGCTAAATATGTTGTCAATGGTCTATTTTGGAACTTCGAAAATATTAAGGTAAATCACACCTAATTTAAAGGAGTCTAACATATAATTCTTCTATATAAAAGTAAAACATGTTTATTAATCATGGAAAATTTATAATGTGGTCAACATATGAATAAACCGGGCTCTATGCATGGCCTTGGTATTATGATTGATCTATTTTGATTGTGTTGTTTTGGCTTATGGATTTTATACTAGAGTTTTAAACCATATAAAATTGTTGCACAAATCTATAATCGATAAAGCATACAAGTAATGAATGTGGAAATAACTCAGAATATAAAATAAAACACGAGAAAGATAACACCACATTTAACGTGGTTCATCCAGTGTGGGCTATGTCCATTATGAAATGGCCAATATTATTATTCAGTGCTTTTAAGAGGAAATACAATAAAGATCCGATATATTCCAACACATCATAGGATGTTCAATGATTTTTCTTCACTGATCTACTATTTATTTCTCACCAAGAAAACTAACATGCAAAATAATTGCTATTTTATTCTCTCATGCCCTCATACAATGCATATATATCCATTCGGTAAATTAACTACGCTTTTATAATCAAGAAATCATCTTTAAAACAAAAATTTATTCTAATTATCATTTAAAGAATAAACCACATGGCACAAGTGATCGATGCTAGTATCGCTTGATTGATGCTGGTCACTTATTAACCGATGTCGGTCATTGTCAAAACCAACAACATGTAAAAGAAAGCTTTCTGTGAAGAAAATAAGCTCCACAGTCAATAATCTCCTACTTGGAGATCAATTGCTACAATGTATTATGCATCACCATCCTTAGTTCCTTTTCCTTGGCCCGTTTCTTCCTCTTCAAGTCTCAAACTTGAAGACCAACAAAAGTGGAGTGAAGTTCCAACTTCTACCTTACCAATGGCTTCATTATCATATCCACGGGGTTCTCATCCATATGGATTTTCTCTAACTTCATCTGCCCATCCTCCAACACCTGCCATTTGAAGTGATACCTCAAATGAATGTGTTTTGTTCTTGAATGGAATGCTCAATTATTTTTCAGATGGATCACACTCTGACTATCACTGTATAATCTGCAATCCTCTTGCTCCTTCCCAACTCTTTCATGAACCTACTCATCCATATCATCTCTTTTCTATCTTTTATAGCTGCAACATACTCTGCCTCTGTAGTAGACAAATCTACAACCTTCTATAATCTCAAAATCCAACTAACTTTCATTCCACCTACTGTGAAAACATATGCAGTGGTGCTCCTTCTTCCATCTAAATCTCTAGCCATATCTAAATCAACATATCTGTGTAAATAAGTATCTAGCCCTCCATTTCATAAATCCATGTTGGATGTCCCTCTCAAGTACTTGAGACTCCATTAGACTACTTTCTAATGTTCTTTACTTGGATTAGCCATAAAACTAATCACAACTCCCACTTCCTATGCAATGTCTAGTCTAATACAAACCGTGGCATGCATAAGACTTTATACTATGAAGCATAGGGAACACATGCCATGTAATCAACCTCCTCTGTGATGACCGACACTAATATTTGTTCAATTTGAAGTGTCTAGCCATAGGTTTACTAATAGGTTTTGAAGTCTACATGTTAAACCTTTCCAACACCTTATTGATATAAGCTTCCTGAGACAAATACAACCTCTTATTTTTCCTGTCTTGATGAATTTTTATGCCAAGGATTTTATTTGCAGCTCCCAAATCCTTCATTGCAAATGTGTGAACTAACCTTTAATTAGTTTTACCAATGTCCCGAATACTAGATCCTGCAATCAATATATCATCCACATACAGTAAAAAAATAACATATCTCCCATTTTCAAGCTTCTTAAAATAAACACAATGGTCAGATTCACATCTCATATAACCATGCTCATGCATAAAACTGTCAAATATAAAATACCATTTCCTTGGAGTTTGTTTGAGCCCATATAGGCTCTTTTTCAATTTACACACAAGTTTATCCTTACCCTTGACTTCACAACCAAGCGACTGCTGCATATAAATATCTTCCTCCAAATCATCATGAAGAAAACCCATCTTAACATCAAGCTGTTCTAAATGTAAATATTTTGTTGCAACCAAACTTAGAACAATACAAATAGAAGTCATATTAACTACAAAAAAAAAAATCTCATCAAAGTCAATACCTACTTTCTGTGCAAATCCCTTTACCACAAGCCTCACCATATACCTTTCTAGTCCACCCTCTTCCTCTTTGATTCTATAAACCCATTTGTTCGTAGAGGTTTCTTACCCATTGGAAAATTGACTAAACCCCATGTATGATTTTGTTCCAAGGAGTCCATCTCCTCATCCATGCCATGCTCCCACTACTCGTGGGTATCTACTTGCATTGCTTCTTCAAATATTTCTGGTTCACCATTATCAGTCAATAATAAATAAGAAAAGGAAGGTGAAAATCTCTTTGGAGGTCTACTTACCCTTTGTGACCTTCTCACTGAGATTTGGGGTGTCTGGGGCTCATTTTGTGCCTATTGCACATTCATGTCAATCTCTGTCAATGATCGATGTCGATCACCAGAATCGACCATGGTTCTCAGAACTAACCATGGTTCCTCTCGTCTCGCCAACCAACTGTGGTTGCCTTACCGACATTAGTTTGAGGAGTACCGATGTTGGTTCCACTAACTATTTTTTTAGAACCTAGTCATGTCTACCAATGCCGTTAGCCTAACCGACATCGGTTCTTGTAGAACCGACATTGGTGTCTGCTTTAGGTTTGAAAATTGATTTTCCTTCAAAATCTCATCAACATGTTCATGTTTAGGCACCAAAACATGATCCACGTACATTCTTTTTTCATTCTTATCAATGCCACAACTCCTAACAATATTAGAATCTTCCAAATGCCAAAATCAATATCCAAAATCACCATAGCCATAATCAATGAAAGTATAACTCTTAGATTTAGCATCCAACTTCTTCCTATTTTCCCTATCAAAATGCACAAAAGATTATGACCCGTAAACTCTAAGAAAATAAAAATATACCACTTTTCCAAACCAAGCTTATTTTGTTATTCCACCATCCAAAGTGTTGTTAAAGGCCCATAGTTGATTAAGTACACTATTGTAGCCAATGCTTTTGCCCAAAAATTCAAAAACAAACTGACATATATCCTCATTCTTCTAGCACATTTCATGATTGTCTTGTTCATTATTTCTACAACTCCATTCTCCTATGGAGTTCTAGGAACCATTATTTCTCTTCATATTCCATTCATTGAACAATAATCATTAAAATCCTTGTTGCAGTACTCACCACCATTATCAGATCTAAGGCACTTTAATTTAAAGTTTGTTTCATTTTCCACAAGGGATTTCCACCTTTTAAAAGTCTCAAAAACATTAGATTTACGCTTAATACAATAAATCCATACCTTCCTTTTGACATCATCAATGAAAGCCACATAATATTAGGATCATCTAATAGAAGCTACCCGAGTTGGTTCCACACATCTGAGTGTACAAGCTCCAATTTCTACTCCTTCTTTGTTGACTCAACCTTGAAAATTTTCACTCTCTTCTGCTTTCCAAATATGAAATGCTCACAAAATTCAAGATCTAATTATTTCAAATTTTATAGCTTACCCTTAGCCTTTAAGATCTGCATTCCTTTTTCACTCATATGGCCTAGCCGATTATGCCACATGGTTACATCTGAAACTGTAGTAGATAGAATAGAAAAGAAATTAGTAACACATGTAGATAGATATAAATTTATTACCTTCTTACCTCTTACTACAATAAGAGATCCCTTAGTAACCTTCCAAGAATTGTATGTGAATGCAACCAAGCATCCAGATTCACCTAGTTGCCCTGCAGATATTAGATTTCTCTTGAGGCTTGGAACATGCCTCACATATTTCAATACCCATGGATTTCTATTCTAAGTAACTTTATATGAACATCACCTTTACTAGTAATATTGCATTGCTCATCATCTCCTAAATAAACTTGTCCAAAATCATCTTGAACATAATTATCGAAATAAACCTTATTAGGGGTAGTGTGTAAAGAAGCTCCAAAATCTAAAACCTAAGATTATAATTTATTGTCTAAGGAGAGAATAAGGGCATCTTGATTTACATCACTTGCAACATTTACCTATTTAAATTTTTATTTACCTTTTCTGATGTATTCTCTTTATTTTCCTTGGACCAACACTCCTTCTTTACGTGTCCTCTCTTTCCACAAATCCAAAGAAAGTAAATCTATGTACCGAATCTAGATTTGCCTTGTCTTGAATTTGATCTCCCATTCTTCTTTCTCTTAGATGATCTATCCTTAGATCTTCCTCTATTTTCTACATTTAAAGTGTTTCTAGATGATACTTCTCCTGAGGTTTTCCTGCATATTTCCTCATTAAGGATTACACTAACCACATCATCAAATTTCAAACCTTTACAACCAGAAGTTATATTACTTATAGCCATTACCAAGTTATCCCAACTATCTAGAAAAGAACATAAGAATAAAAGTTCTTTCACTTCATCATCAAAAAAAAATTCTGCCGATTTTAATTGATTTACAATGATCGAAATTATTTAAATGATCGATACAAATCCACCTTCTTGTATCTTAGAATTAAACATTTTTTTCATCAAATAAACCTTATTCAAAGCACTAGGAGTTTCATACAAATTTTCTAAAGATTTCATCAACTCTACCGTGGTTTTTGCATCTGTAAAATTCAAAGCCATTGATGCTGCCAAGCTCGATCTTATAGATCCCAAAGCCTTTCTATCAAGAACCTTCCATTATTCATCAGTCATCATGTTCAACTATGCATTCTCATATAACGGTAAGTATAGATCCTTTTGATAAAAATAATCCTCCACCTACATATTCCATAGTTTATATTTACAACCGTCAAATTTATCTACTCAGTATTTACTATCTTCTATCATTGATCTACTCTCACTCAATCAGAAAACCCTCGTGATTAAATCTTGTCAATACACGAAACCTCTAAAAAATCTCTCGAATGTTAAACCATATAAAAATGTTGCACGGATCTATAATCATATAATGCATACAAGAAATGAATGTGGAAATAACTAGAAGATAAAATAAAACAAGAGAAAGATAACACCATATTTAATGTGGTTCACCTAGTGTGGGATACGTCCACCAAGAAATGACCAATATTATTATTTAGTGCTTTAAAGAGGAAATAAAATGAATATTTTTTGTCTTCCAACACCTCATAGGATGTTCAATGCTTTTTCCTCACTCAGCTACTCTTTCTTGCTCACCAAGAAAACTAACATGCAAAAAAATTACTATTTTCTTCTCTCATACCCTCATACAATGCATACATGCATATATATATATATATATATATATATATATCTATTCTGGGAAACTAACTATGCTTTTATAATCAAGAAATCATCTTTAAAACAAAATATTTATTCTAATTCTCATTTAAAGAATAAAGCATCATCGTAAAGCTTACCAATTTCAATCCCCCGCCTAACCGATTTCGATCACTTCTTAACTGATGTTGGTTACATCCTGACTAATGGTGGTCACTAACAAAACTAGTAACATGTAAAAGCAAGCTTCTTGTGAAGAAATTAAGCTCCACACTCAACAGTTTATTTGTAATACAACCCAAGGGCTATGTTATTAATAACACTCACAATTAATATATTTAATTTGTCTTGTGGGGAGAATTGATACTTCGAGAGAACATCAACATTATATAAATTATGACATGTTTCTTATATGTATGTATGTATGTATGTATGTATATGTAATTTTTGAAAAAATTAGGTAATATCAATACAAGTTGTTACCATAAACATGTTATGTAGATAAAGAATGATGTTTATTATAAACTATTATATGTGTTTTGATTTGAGTAAACTAATTGAATGCATTTGTAGTTAAAGTGTTTAAACAATTCCTAAGGATGAAAAGTTAAATTGTCTTATATTGATGTATCAAGTTGAATGTTAGTGGGTTGATTTAAATGATTTTAAATATCGCAATAATTCAATTACTCAAATATAAAGTGACTTAATCTGATAAATGTGAAATAAGACTTATCATGTCAGTTCTTTCAAACTGATTGTTGCTAACATTTTACAGATGGAGTACTTTAAGTATGAAAGGTGAGTGAAATTGCAATAATTTATTTGTTCAATTTGATTGATTAAATGTTGCATTGTAATGAATAGTAAAGTTGTAATTAAGTGAAATATCACCGTATGATTTAAATGACTAAAATGAAAAATTATCCTATTTTTTTATATCATTGCGAAAAATAAATGAATAAGATGTATTCCATATTTAATCAAGTCCCTGATTTGCATCAAGAAAAATTAAATGGAAGGGTTTCTTTATCTTCATGGATTATTTTATTGGAAATTTATATGGAATAATATTATGTATTATATTAAATGAATAAATATGATGTATTTAAAGAATTATACATTTATATTTACATTATCAATGGTTCTATTAGGTTAAGAATATACAATTGTGTATTTTAATTAAATATAGTACATATATTTTAATAATATATTTTTAAATGAATTTACATATTATTGACTTATATGTATTATGGATTGTTACTTAATAATTGTATTTGATCCTATTAAGTGTTATTTTAGACTTAATACATTACTAGTGTAAACAGATTAAATATGATCTATAAAATTAATGTAGTAGGTTGATTTAAGTCTATAACTAGTAAATATAATGATCGTGATGGAATGAATCTAAACATGCAATTGATATTCGTGAATCCCTCATTTAGATCCTTAGGTATGAATGCAGATTGTATTACATGGTTAGGTACCCGATGTCATCTTATGATGACTACGAGAAAGGAAGCGGACTCACAATGATGCAAATCATTGTGGAGACACTTACTCTCCCTTATTCATCCTAAGCTGACATAGTGGCGATTACCTATACTGAGTTGATCCAGATTGGTACCTCATACGCAAAAAGTAACTAATTATAAATCCTTTATCTATCTTAATAAACTAAATGAACCTAGTAAATAGGAATGGACATAAATGAATGCTTAAGTAGTTAAATATGAACTTAATAAGATGGAAAATAATCTACATAACTAAACTAGGTGAAGGACAAGTTCCTAATGATGAATGTTCTGTCATGGAACCGAGCATGTAATACATGTCTTTGAAACTTTGGCCAAATTAGTGTAAGTTATTCATTACATCAGATGGATTGACCAAGGATCTAAGATTTTGGATTCTGATGGGATTCAAATGATTGGGTTCTAGGCATGCACTTAGAAAACAACATTTGATTATAAATTGCCTGAATAAAAATGAAAACCAATAGTATACCTTATATACACACTCGTAAAGAATGACCTATGAGCGATCGGTTACTAATTGACTCCTCTGCAACTACACACGGTTTAAGATAGTTATCAGATGGATTCAATTTTAGACTTATGTTGGATTTAAATTTTAGGTATTTAAATCAGTGAAGCATGAAGTTAATATAAAAAAATCCTAGTTGAGAAACATAATAAAGAGATTGTTACAATAGGAGAATCCCTAGTGGTGGGGAGTTATTTGTTGGACGATGTCTTTTTCTTAGTCAAGTAAGAAACAATCTCTTGTGGCTCTTTCAACATGTGAAGTCGAGTATGTTACTACTACACAACTTTGTTCTCAAGTCATGTGGATGAGACAAATTTTAGAGGACTATACGGTAAAATATTATAGGCCTACACCTATTTATTATGATAGTAATAGTGATATTAGTCTTTCCAATAATCCATTTTTGTACTCTAAAACTAAGCACATACCAATTAAGTATCACTTATTACGGGATCAAGTGAGTAATAAATGTATCAAGATGGAGCATGTATCTACTAAGGAGGAAGTAGCTGATACATTGAAAAATCCTCTGCTAAAACCTACCTTTGAATATCTAAGGGAAAGGTTGGGAGTGATCTCAACACCTAACAAACCTTAAACGGTGAAGAATACTTGAAAAGGGAGCATGGAAAATAAATCATCTGCTCCAAAACATCGTGAAGAAAAATGTATCAGTAGGATTTCATGTCATCTTGTAAAGGTATGTTTCAAATTATGTCATTTGGAGTTTTTAGGTTAATCTATTCAAACAAAAACTAAGTTATAGTCTTGAAGTTCATAAGTTGTCATTGGATAAGGAAGATATAAGTTATGATGTCTTTATTACAAGGTGTATGATGAATTTTAAAGGTGTGCTTAGTCAACTTATTGAGCCTTTTTAATGAAAATGTTTTTGTCTAAAGGATTGAGTGTGTCATAGTCAAATGATTAAGTTGTTATTCTAAGTCTATGTTTAAGGTCAGTCTTTCAAAATTCCATCTTGTGTATGTGTCACGGTATGGTGTTAAGGGATGTTTGTCATGATTCATGTTTGTAAAAGGATGAGTCAAATGTTTTGGTTAAATTTTAAAAAATGATAATTTGTGTGTTGATCATGTTATGCTATAGTTGTGTTTTTAGTCTTGAAAACATGAAACTAATCACATTATTGGGTGGTATTCATAGTTCTTTCTGAGAAATTTATGAATAAGTTTAATACTTCATGTTAATACATAGATATTAATGTTATTTTGGGTTTTAGAAACCTTGGAATAAGTATGCTATAATAAAAATATCTCTCGGGGTGTTGTGAAAACCCTAACCTAGGGTTTATGAAAAAAATACTAAAAATGAAGATGAGGTGAATGAGATCTCATTAAAATTTGACCATATGGTCTTGACATGTTGAAGGATGAGATTTGAAATTTTTAAGGAACTTTGACATTGTATGGTATCCCATTTTCTTACTAGTCTAAAACAGGGTTTTGAAGACCTAATTAATGAAGGCAATATGCAATCTAGGAAGAGTTTCTACAAGACTATGCTATAATATTGATAATTAAGGTTGAATGGGTAAATAGGTGCTCTAATAAAATAAGTTTTTTTTTTATAATTGAATAAATCAAAATTTATATGTGGATTTCACCTTATTAAGGGATGGTAGGTTATACTTGTGCAAAATGAATGCTACTGATTCAATCAATAGGAATGTGAACTATTAAGTGAATTTTTGACTCTTGAATGATCGTTAAGGAGTATCAAATGCAATTATGATGGTGAAAGATTCCATAGGTGTGAAAATGTGGTTAGGTCTTGTAAAAAAATCTTGAATTCATTGAGATTAAAGGTACAAAGTGAGTTTAGAGCTAAGTATGAGCTGCTACATGTGTGAAAGGTGTAGATATAGGCTAAAAGGTTAGGGGAATCATGAATTATCTTTCTAGAATATGTTCTAAATGCATAAAAGCTATGTATAGAAATGATTATTACTTCTCTATAGGTAAGATTCCAATTCAATATGTCTACACTAAGACTGAGTGAAGGGCATATGACATTCTATAGGAGTGATGTAGTATACTATGATAAGGGAAGTCTATTTGATCCTTGATCAAATGTAAGGGGTATCTATTAGGTGTTCTTATTTATATGAAGGGTGTATGAGAAAGGGTGATAATGAAATGGTTATTAACTAGGTCTATCAGTCCATTGTTGGATCTAAGCAACATGACAACGCTACAATAGGTTTGTGGATGAAAAATTGTGAAGCTACAAATTTGTGAAGTATCTCCAAGATAGGGAGACTTGTTTGTCAGTCATTAAATTTTGTAAGGTGGTTAGAGTAGTTTTTTTACCAAGAGATGGTGATTTTAGAAGTATATGGACTATATCTTGATTAAAGTGAAGTGTTCATGACTTCATAATATCAACAATTACATTATACAGTCCGAGAAGTCATTTAAAGGAAGGGGATTCAATATTCACTCATAAATAAGGTATGAACATTGTTTATATGGTTTGAGAATTTAGAAAGGAAAAATTCAGACCATTTAAAAGTTTTACAACTTGAGAAACAAGTCATATACTTAAGAAGGGTTCATTAGCTCAACATGAGGTTGAAAACACTAAGGAAAAACTTGAGGACAATGTCAAGATGGTTGGGTCATTTTCATGACAAGGGAGCAAGGTAAGTAACCAAGTCTTACATTTTTCTACAAGAGAATGATGTCCCAGATCTAGGGGGAGATGTAAGAATCCAGGTCTTGGTATGAGTAAGCTTTTAAAAGTTGTCAAATATTTCTCAATTTACAATGAAGGGTTTGTTCAGGATTTCAATCCTCAATAAGATATGAAGACAAGATATGGTAAAAAGAAAACCTATATTGATTGTTGACTAGTTGAAATAGGACAAGAAAGTGGTGCATTTGAATTTCTTAACCTTGAATTCATTACTTTGGGAATATTTTTGAAATAAGTACATTTTTGCAAAGATTCCTACAATGCTTTCAAGTCATGAAAATATCAAAATAGGGTATAAGGTGATGAAAACAAGTGTTTAAGCCAAATGAGGATATTGTGTGAATACTTGCACTCAAAGGGAATGGTAAGAAACATGGTTCTATCCATTTATCACCATTTTTAACATGAATAGGTGTTGATTATGCTCTTATCTAGGGGTGAGTATAGTCATAAATGCTTTGAAAATGGTCAGAATAAGATTTTGTGCGAAATGACTAAATTTTTGAGCTAGAATGAAGACTTTGGTTGATGTTTCCAGCCAAATATATTCCAATATGAATATGAGAAAGGTGAAGAACATGTAGGTATATGTATGCTTCTTCATTAATGTAAAAAAGGGGGAGAAATGCAGGAGGTTTTCCATTAATGAAAAAGGGGAGATTATTGGCATGTTGTGTTCTAGGTGCTGTCATTGATGTAAAATCCCATTAATGACAAAGAGGATGATGTAGTTGAGTCATAATATGCTCATTATTATGGTGACATGGATATTTATAGGTTAACATGATAGCATGAGGTGATTCAGTGAGATTGGCTTGGTTTAGCAAGCTTAATCTGGTGACCTTGCTAGTCTAGGTGATAGATCATGCTAATGTGAGTTTCTTAGTGGCTTGAGGAGCATGGTAAAATTATAGAGAAAATGTTTGGGGAGTTTTTAGGTACTCACATGAGTTTCAGGGTGCATGTATAGGTTAAAGATAAGTTTCATGTGCCCATCTAAACTAGGTCTAGGTGCTTAGAGGCATGAGGTTGAGATGTGGAGCCATGTGAGATAATGGATACATGTATGAATTTAAAAAAATTATTCCAATTATGTTAGGACCTTTTGGATATGTTTCATGGTTATTTATGATGTTGTTTCAGGTTACCATATCCTAAACTATGCAAAATCCTAAGGTCTAGTCATGAAAATGAGATGGGATAGAAGTATGGAGACTTATTTGAGAGATGGTGATAATTTGAGATGAGTAAAATGGGTTTCCTTGAGGTGTGAAAAAAAAATTGGAATCATTGTGAAGAATATTTTGTTTTTGGTGAAATAGGGTTCAAGAGAGATTTTTTTCTAGGTTGATTTGCAGCTTCTGATGCTCACCATGAATTGTGTGCTTTGCATGGGACCTTGTGGATTTCAAGGATGTTTATAAATTGATTCTATAAGGTTTCACAAAAATAATGATTTCATTTCATCGTCACATTTTTATGAATGAATGTTAAGAAGGTAAACTACTTTTTGTGTGTTTGAAACACTATCTCAAAAGTCGTAGGAAAAAAATCTCATAAGTGTCTAGAATTTATTTGTAGTGCTAGTATGATGATTTTATGGTGCATAGGAATTATCTAGGTTTAGAGAAAGGTATGGTAGAGCATGTGGTGATGATCGGACCCCACTCAAACATGTTTGTTTATGAAATTCTATTTTGGAAAAGGTTTTCCAAAGAAGTTGAAAAATAAATAGATTTTTTTAGAATGGTAGTTGTAATTTATGTTCATGATGATTTCAGATCGAGGTGATTCTTATAAATGGAAAAGTGTGCCCTATATGTGAAGGCTAATTTAAAGGAAGTTTTGGGGTAGTTTCGGGTAGTTTTCAGAGACTGGCTTGGTTGAAGGCCTTCCAATTGGATTTAGAAGAAATTTTAATACGTTTTAGAAATAATATTTAGAGGTATTTAAATTTATATAATATATTTTTTTATGATGAAGTTTGATGGGTCATTCAGGTCAGCTTGTAGAGAAGAAGGTTCGGTGTTTTCCAAGATAGAATTACATTTTGTGAAAGAATGAAGTGAATGAGGAATGGTATGGATTATTTGATAATTTGTATCAATTAGAGAGTTGATAGAGATGAATATAATTCCTATTTAAGTACTTTGGAGGTCTTGGAAGTGAAAGAAAGGTTACAAACTAGTTGAGTTTTTGAAACAAATTTATGGGAAGCTTGATTTTATGAAGATGAAAGTTATTATGGTTTGATGTTTTGGATTTTTCTTGAGGTATAACTTAAATGGATGTGTTATACCAATATTAATGATTCCATAGGATGGCTACATGACATAGTTGAGGCAATCTTGGGTCATCTTGATGCCCAAAGGTGAAGATAGAGTACCACAAACAACTAGTTTGAGAAGGATATTAGGTTTTTGCATTGTGTTATGGATTTTTTTATTAGTAAAATATAATTAATGACTATAGATGATTTTTTTATGATATATTACACATGTTTGATGAATTTAATAGATTTAATAATCATGGTTATTGTGTTAGTGGATTTTACTCATCCTAGTGATGGGGTTTTGAGCCTAGTTTGTGAAAGATGAGTTTTTTTGGGGATGTTCGACCTACATGGGTCATATGTGAATGTTTTAATGATTATATTGGTCGAACCAAATAAGGGAAATTGACTTGGTATGTTTTTAAATCAAGAGAATGATATAAAAGTGATGTTTTGGGTGCAATTTGGACTAGTTACTTGAGAGGGAAAAAGTGTGAGCCATGTGTGAGTGTGTAATAGGTATAATGGAATGACATGAGGGATACGAGAGAGATTTTAATAGGTTGAATATATTTATAGAGAGTGTGTGTAATAGGTTGAAGAAGGGAAAATTTGTGAAAGTGAAGGAAATAACGAATTGGAGAAGAAATGGTTGGATAAGGGTTTGAAGGTGTGTGAGATAAATACGTAATATCCATCATTTTTTACATAAAAAAATCATAGATATTATTAAAATATCATTGATTGGGTGCTTTCTCATCTTATGGGGTTGTAGCCTTTTTGTGGAGCTGGTACGTCACTAAACTAGGGGTTGGTGCTCCTTGTAGGGTTAGTGCTCTACTAAAATAGGTGTTGGTGATCCTTGTGAATTTTTTGCTTCACTAAATACTTTTGATTTTAGTAATATAATCATAAGATTTAGTGGATTTTATTCCCCTTGAGGTTTTTCCACTTATTTCTTGTGATATGGTGTTGTTTCTCTTGTTCATGGTTGATTGAATGTATGGTATATGATGTTGTGCACACACTAATGGATGGTTAATTGGTTTATGATTTTAGTAAGAAATCTGAAATTGAATCAAAATTTCAAGTACTTATTCACCCCCAACCTCTTAGTCCATTGTGCTTCTAACAATTGGTATCAGAGCAAGTCCTTTTGGAGAAGTTTAATCACTTGAAAGGAGATCTTCTGAAGCACTATTATGGACAACAGTCAAGTGCAAGATGAAATTTTTCCCATGATCATAATGAGGGATTATTTGAAACCCTTAGGGTTTTTATATGGGATTCTATCTCTGAAGTATGTTCATCATCCTCATCTACCTTGAAAAATAATGAAGTGTTTGGAATTTCTCAAACAAATTTCATAGCCATGATGAAAATATGATATGGTACATTGATAGTGGGTGTTCATCTCATATGACAAGTGACAAGAGTAAGTCATCTCCTTAAGAAATAATGCTTCAGGTTTTGTTATATTTGGTAATAAGTTTTCTATAAAACATTATAGGGAGAGGTTCTTTGAGTTTGGATAATGGAAAAACCCTCACCAAGGATGTTCTATATGTTGAAGGTTTGAAGAAAAATTCACTCAGTGTAAGTTAAATGTGCAAACAAGGGTATGCTATATCTTTTGATGATAAGGGTTAAAAAATTAAGAAAAGAGAAATGGGTAAGATGGTTGCCAAGGCTAAGATGACTGAAAATAACATGTATATCCTTAAGGAAGTCAACAAAGAAAAGTTCCTTATGAGTAAGATGAATGATAGTTTGTTTTGGTATAGGAGATTAGGCCATGTAAACTTTGACAATATTTTCAAGATCATCTCTAACAATTATGTGAGAAATATGCCAAAAATTAGTAAACTAGAGGATACATTGTGCAAAGCATGTCTTCATGGAAAGAAAACTAGAAGGAGGTTCAATACCAATGAACATGATTCCACCACTAGTCCTCTTCAACTAATTCACGTGATATCCTTGTAGGCTTGTGAGAATTGAAATTTTTTTTTGGTGATTATTATTTTATGCTTCTTATTGATGATTATAGTAGATATACATGTGTTTCTTGATTGAGAAACAAATCATATGATTTTAATAATTTTAAGTATTTTAAATCTCTTATTGAGAATGAGAAAAATTGAAATATCAAGTATATTGGATCAGCTAATGGAGGTGAGTTTTGGTTAGATTAATTTGAAGAGTTTTGTATATTTTTTGGTATAAACAGGTGATTTTCAGTATCGATAACTCCTCAGCAAAATGGAAAGGTTGAAAGGAATAATACGAGTGTTCAAGAGATGGTAAGGAATTTCTTAAATGAATCTAAATTACCTAATGGTTATTGGAAGGAAGAAATTTGCACTGATGTCTATATTCTCAGCAGATGTAAACTATGTGTAAATAGTGACAAGACTCCGGATGAGCTTTGGAAAGGAAGACTAGCCAATGTGGAACATTTTAGAGTCTTTGGATGCATGTGCTTCATAAAGAGGACTGAATTCAATCTAGGTAAGTTTGATTCAATATCCGATGAAGGTATAGTTTTTGGTTATTATTCAAGGATTTTAGACTATATTATCTACAACAAAAGGTTGAAAATAATAGTTGAAATTGTTAGTGTGAAATTGGATGAAGCTTATCCTATGAGATCCATTAAAAATTCAAAAGAATTATCAGGTGTCTGATCCAAAATAAGAAGAAGATTAAATTTCTCATGAAGAATAAGGAGGATATGATGAAGAAGATAGGTAAGCCACTAAGGCTCCATCAAGGTAGTCTAGAAGATATCACCATGAAAATCATATCTTAGGAAAGAAAGTTTTGGATTTACTACAAGAAGAAAATTTGTAAGTCTTCTAAACCAAGAGAATTATTCTTTATTATCAAAATTTGAGCCTAAGAATGTAGAATAAGTAAGATAATATGAATGTTGGATCAAAGTTATGAATGAAGAGCTATATCAGATTGAAAATAATAGGACTTTGGAGTTATTGCCTAGATCAAAGGATAAGAATGTTATTGGGTCTAAATGGGTGGTCAAAAATAAGCTAAATGAGGATGGAGAAGTTACAAGAAATAAGGCTAGATTAGTTTGTAAGGGGTATGCACAAGTTGAGGGAATTGGTTTTCATGAAACGTTTTCTCTTGTGGTTGGAATGGAATCCATTAGATTATTCTTAGCCTATGCAAGGTTTAAGGGATTTAAGGTCTATCAAATGGATGTAAAATCTGATTTCTTGAATGGTTACTTAGATGAAGATGTTTACATGGAGAATCCATATGGTTTTTCTTTGACTGATAAGAAAGATTATGTATGCAAATTGAAAAAGGATATTTATGGCCTAAAGCAATCCCCTAGGGCTTGGTATGAAAGGTTAGACAAGTACTTGATTTAATAAGGATTCAAGAGATGTGTTGTTGACAACAATTTATATATTAAAAGGAAGGACAACATTTTTTTATTGTTTTTGTCTATATAGATGATATCATATTTGGAGGAAGAAATGAACTCATGACCCATGATTTTACAGAGGTTATGAACATAAAATTTCAAATATCTATGCTTGGAGCATTTTATTTCTTCTTAAGACTGTAAGTAAAGTAGTCTATTGAAGTTATATTCATGTCCCAAGATAAATACATCAAGGAGATGATGAAGAATTTTCGAATGGGATATTGCAAGCCTGTTGAAACTCCCATGGTTACATGATGTAAGCTAAGAAAGGAAGATGATTCTGCTAAATTGAATTAATTTGAATATAGATCCATGATTGGTATCCTTCTATTTTTAACTACTTCAAGACCAGATATTATGTAAGCCATTGGGATGGTTGAAAGGTTTCAAGAAGATCCTAAAGAGTCACATCTTCAAATAGTAAATAGGATCTTTAGATATCTCAAAGGGAATAGTGAGTATGGTTTGTGGTATCGAAGGAGTAAATTATTTGATTTAAGGGAATTTTACGATGTTGATTGGGCATATAGTATGGATGATAAAGAAAAACTAGTGATGGGGAATTCCTTTTTGGAAGATGTATTATTTCTTGGTTAAGCAAGAAATAATCTCTTGTAGCTCTTTAAACATGTGAAACTGAGTATGTTGTTTTTTCACAATGTTGTTCTCCAGTAATTTGGATGAGACAAATCTTTGAGGACTACAAGATAAAATGTGATGGGCCTACACCTATTTATTGTGATAGTATTAGTGTTGTTAGTGTGTCCAAGAATCCATTTTTGCACTATAAAACCAAACACATCCGAATTAAGTATTACTTCTTGAGGGATCAAGTGAGTAAGCGATGTATTAAGATGGATCATATATCTAATAAAGAGGAAGTATTTGATATCTTAACAAATCCTCTTTCAAAACCTACCTTTGAATATCTAAGGGAATGTCTAGGAGTGATCTCAACACCTGGAAGACCTTAAATGGCCAAGAATACTTGAAAATGGAGAATGGAAAAGAACTCATATACTCCAAAAATTCATGAAGCAAAATGTATCATTAGAGTTTCCTGTCATCTTGTAAAGGTATGTTTAAAATTATGTCATTTGGAGTCATGTAGGTTAATATATTCAAGCAAAAACTAAGTTAGAGTCTTGATGGTCATAATTTTTCATTGGAGAAGGAAGATATAAGTTATGATGTCCTCATTAAAAAGTGTATGGTAAATTTTAAAGGTGTGCCCAATTAAGTTCTCGAGCCTTTGGTCATGAACATCTTGTTGTATAAATGATTGAGTGTTTCATATTCAAATGATTAAGTTGTTATTCTCAGCTTGTGTTTAAATTTGGTTTGTCAAAATTCCTTTTCTCGTATGTGTCATGGTATGGTGTCAAGAATTTTTTCATCATTCTTATATTTAAAAGGATGATTAAATTATTTTGGTTAAAGTTTAAGCAATGATAAGTTATGTATTGATCATGTTATGCTCTAGTTGTGTTTGTAAGTCTTGAAAACTTGAAGAAAATCACATTCTTGTGTGGTATTCATAAAAAGCACATTACTAGGTGGTATTCATAATGATTCACCGATAAATGTATAAAGAAGTTTGATGATTCATGTTAATACAGAAATTTTGATGTCAATTTGGGTTTTAAAACCTTGGAATAAGCATGTTATGGTTAAAATATCTCTCTCAGAACCGTGAAAACCCTAACCTACGCTTTCTAAGAAAAATACAATAGAAGAAGATTAAGCAAATGAGATCTCATTAAACTTGCACCATATGGTATTGACATGTTGAAGGATAAAATTTGAAAGTTTTAGGTCATTTTCAGATTGTATGGTATCCAATTTTTACCTGTCGAAATAGGGTTTTGAAGACCTATTTGATAAAGGTAATATGAAATCTAGGCATAGTTTCTATAGGACTATATGATACAATTTTGATAGTAAAGGTTGAATGATAAAATGGGTTCTCTAATCAAGTGCTTTTTCTCTATATAAGGGAATAAATCAAAATTTCCAATTGGATTTCACTTGATGAAGGGCTAGTAGACTTTACTAGTGCAACATGAATGCTAAATATTTTATCATGAAGTATGTGAACTATTGAGTGAATTTTGATTCCTGAATAATGCTTAATGAGTATAAAATGAACTTATGTTTTTGAAATTTTCCATAGGTTTATCAAGGCAGGTATGTTTTGTAAAAAAATGATTGAAGTCGGTGACATTAAAGGTAAAGTGAGCTTAGAGCTAAGTATGAGTTGTGCTAAGTGTGAAAGGTGTACATATAAGCCAAAACGTTATGGGGGCATGACTTATGTTTATAGACTACGTTCTAGATGTGTAAAATATATGTATAACAATGAGTATTACTTCTTTATAGGTAAGAGTCAATTTTAAAAAGTATATGCTAAGAATGAGTGCAAGGTATATGACATTATACATGTGTGATGTATTATACTGTGATTATGGAAGTCTATTTGATCCTTGATCAAATGTATGGGGTATATACCAAGTATTATTTTTTATATGAAAGGTGTATGAGAAAGGGTGAAAATGAAATGGTGTTTGACATGGTCTATCAACCCATGGTTATATCTAAGAAAAATGAAAGCACTACATTCAGTTTGTGGATGAAAACTTGTGAAGTTATAGATTTGTGAAGTATCTCTAAGACAGGAAGATACTCTCTTGTCGAGTCATTAAAGTTTGCAAGGTGGTGGTATTAGTTTGTTGATGACTAAGATATGGTGATTTAAGAAGTATATGGACCGTATCTTTCCTAATGTGAAGTTTTCATGACTTCATTCTATATAAAATTGCATGGTATAGGTCTAATAAGGCATTTAAAGGAAGAGGGGGTAACTTTTCACTCATAAAAAGGTTGTCTAGATAATTTGAGAATCTAAAATGGAAAAATAAAGACCAATTACAAGCTTGATGACTTGAGAAGCAAGTCATACACTAAAGAAGAGTTCATAATCTCAAAATGAGGTTTATATAAAAAAATCACGCACTTTGAGTCATTATTTAGTTGTGGTCTCATATTACTATTCATATGGTTCTCAAGTGAAAAGAGTAATAATTAACCCATGTCTTTGGCTATTTTACATTGTTTTATTTTGTTACTTTCAATTTTTCACCTGTACTTTCCTAATCTATATTCTCATGCTACGTTTTTCTTATTTCGATTAGGGTGCCCAACTAGGACTAGGGCGCTCTAGGGGCCCTAGTCCCCTCTAGGTGTCCTAATCCTATTTACAATTTTCCCTCACTTTGTGGGTGCTTTATAGCCATTTAAGCTTCTTATATTTTTGGTGGTCAGCATTTTTGGGGTTAATTAAGAAATTAAAGCAAGAGAACCATATAAATATAAAGTTATGTGAGAATAATGAGGGAACAAGAACTAAGAACTTAGTATCACCACTTAAGGTTGCATCCATAAAATACATTTATAGCTACATTTGCATCCATCTATCTCCATCATAAGGCACGAATGGATGGTTCTTCCGCATCACACTTCATAGGAGGGGAGTCTATAATTTCCATGCACATATTTATTATATTCTACATCTAGTTACTTGTTCATTACCTCACAAAGTGTGACTGACATAAGAGCACATAGGACATAATCACACACACACACACACACACACACACACACACACACACACACACACACACACACACACACACACACCTAGAACTATATTGGGTCTGAGATGTAGTGTAACACTCAAATGATAATTCCATCAATTTAGTAGCTAAGACTAGTTTCAACCCATTCATATTTATTTTTAGGGTTTTGATTCTTTCTATGGGGTTTTGTAGGTGATTCTTTATTTCATATTGTTATAGTGAAATTGGTGATCATACAACAACATTCATGTGATAGGAAGCAAATATGGAAAATACTCAATGACACCTTAGAGGAGGTTTTTCTCGGTCTTTTTTTGCACTGTGGTGCCCCTCTCCCTATCCAGAGCCCCATTCTAGCAAGATAGTCCATATCTATACTTTTAAAACATGTGTGTTATGGTTTCCTCCTCATGTTCATTTGGTCTCCACTACAACAAATTCATGTGACATCATTGAATCAACTAAGGCCTTCTTAACCCTCTTTACACATTGAGGTTTCACATTTCATTGCTTAGATTTCTTGGGTGGATTTACTACATTTTATTTTCATTTATTTACTTCTCCTATAACATTAAATTACATAATAATATTCACATTAGATAATCAAGGTTGAAAACACTAAGGAAAATACTCAAGATGGTGAGTCATTGTCATGACAAGGGAGTAAGATAAGTAACAAAATATTATGTTTTTCTACTAGAGAATGATGTCCTAGGTCTAGGGGAGCTGTGAGAAGCCATATCTTGGTATAAGTGAGCTTCTAGAAGTTGTAAAAGATTTCTCAATTTACACTAAAGGGTGTGTTCATGGATTTTATTCCTCAAGATGATATGAATACAATATATGGTTAAGACAAGGTTAGATTGAGGCTTGAATAGTTGTTATAGGAAAAGAAAGTGGCGAGTTTGAAGTTATTAACAATGAAGTAATTATTGTGTGCATATTTATGAACTGATTACATTCTTGCAAAGATTTCTACAGTGCTTTCAAGTCATGAAAAGGTCAAAATAGGGTATAAGATGATGAAAACATATTTTTGAGCCAAATGCAGATGTTGTGTGCATACTTGCACTCAAAGAGAAAGGTAAGAAATATGATTATATCCATTTTTCATCAATATTGGAATGAATAGGTGTTGAGTTTTCTCTTTCCTGTGGGGGTACAATCATAAATGCTTTTAAAATGGTCAAAATAATATTTTGTGAGAAATGACTAAGTTTGTGAGCTAGAATGAAGATTTTGGTTGATGTTTCCAACCAAGAGACACCCCTATGAATATGATAAAGGTTAATAACATGAAAGTACATGTGTTATTTTTCATTAATTTAAAAATGGGGATAAGTTTAGGAGGTATTCCATCAATGAAAAATGGGGAGATTATTGGAATTTTTGTTGTTAGTGTAATCATTGATGTAAAAATACCATTAACGAAAAATATGATGATGGATTTGAGTAAGAGAATGCTAAATATTATGGTGGCATGGAGATTCAAAGGTTGAAATGAAAACATGAGGTTATTCAGTGAGATTGGTTTGGATTAGCAAGCCCAATCAGGTGACCTAGCTAACCTAAGTGATAGAGCATGTTGGTGTAAATTTTTTGGTGGCTTGAGGAGTATGGTAACATTATGGGAAACATGTTTGGGGTGTTTTTAGGAACTCAGATGAGTTTCATGGTGCATTTACAAGTTGAATACCAATATTCAGTGCCCATATAGACCAGTCTAGGTGCTTGGAGGCATGAGGTTGAGATGTGGAGCCATGTGAGCTCGTTGATGCGTGTAGGAATTTCATACAAGCTAGTTCAGGTATGTTAGGACCTTTTGAGAGGTTTCATGATTAGTTATGATTTTATTTAAATTGACCCTAACCTAACCCATGTAAAACCCTAAGGGCTAGTCATGTAAATGAGATGGGATGGAAATATGGAGACCTATTTGAGAGATGATGGTTATAATATATGAGGAAAATGGGTTTCCTCGAGGTATGAGACAAATTTGGATTCATTTTGAAGAATATTTTGTAAGTTACATTTTTTTTTAGACGGGGTTCAAGAGATAATGTTTTCTAGATCAATTCACACTTTCTTATGCTCACCCTAAATTGTGTGCTTTACATGGGACCTTTTGGATTTTAAGGATGTTTCTAAATTTATTATATAAGGTTTCACTTAGGTCAATTCATGGTCACATTTTTTATAAATGAATGTTAAGAAGGTAAACTTCTTTTTGTGTGTTTGAAACCCTTGTTCAAAAGTGGTAGGATAGAAAATTCTAACAAGTGTCTAAATATGATGTATAGTGTTATTATGATGATTTTATGGTGTATAAGACTCCTCTATGTTTCCATTAAGGTATGGTATAAAATGGGGTGATGAGTGGACTGTCAACATTAAAATTTTCCTCCGTAATTTCTATTTTATTAATGTATGTATTAGGAATAGGATGTTGTTAAGTATAATTAGTAGTGGCGTCCAATAGAAGATAACAGCACCGTCAGTACGGTGCCACCAATAATGTAGAGTACGGTAACAATCAAAGTACAATAGGAATGTTGTAAAAAGTAAATATTTGTTGTAAGTGGTCCAGTAATGTTAAAATGTCAAAGTTGGGATAAGTAGAGAAGTAGGGTCTACATGATTAGGAATTAGAAATATTATATTTGTAATAAGGACAAAGAGTGATGTCATAAATATTTTGTATATTTTATTTGTGGAAAAGTCTAAAAAGGTGGAACCCATGTGAGATGATAAGGTTTATCTTATCTTAGAAGATAAGCCTACATGTAAAGGCAAGAGTTTAGGCATGGAATATGATTGGCCGGAAGATATTTCTTATCCTATCTTAGAGATAAGGTGGATAAGCCTGAATTCCTATAAATAAAGAGGCCACCCCCCCTCATTTAGCATAGAGAGAAGTAGTGAGAAATATTGTATGAGTAAGTGTGTAAAGGAAGCCATCATTTTGAAGGTTTGTTAAAGAAGCCATTAAGAGGTGTAATTGTGAAGTTTCTCCCATAGTTATTGTTTGAAGGTAAGTGAAGTTAATAACACTTGAAGAACCTCATGGGTGAGATTGTAACAATTTCATGTTGATATTATAATTTACACTGATATTTCAGATTTATCATTATTCCTTCTTATCATAGTCTATGGTATTCTTGTGTTATGTTTGTTGTTGTGTTTCCAGATTACATCCACCAAACTAAGAGCTATGCATTAGTTAATAATCATAGCACGAGGAGTTCCCGGTGAAGAATTATCATAGTGCCGGATTGGTGTTGACATTTTGGTTTTGTTGCCGGGACCATTCCTCGTTGGTGGATTTTCTGGAGAAATATTCCCACTTAGTCAGAAAACATTTGGAGGGTAACCTTGTTTTTACTGTGCATAGTAGTTACCATGGTAAAGTCACTTTTTACCGTGAATAGTATTTACCATGGTAAAGTCACTTTTTGCTATGAATAGTATTTACCACAGTAAAGTCACTTTTTACCATGAATAGTATTTACCGTAATAACTTCACTTTTTACTGTGAATAGTGTTTTCCACAGTAAAGTCAGTTTTTACCGTAGTAAGTCAAGTTTTACCATAGTTTACCGTAGTCATTTATATTTTCTATTATAGTGATTCTAATTATTTGTGCACATAAGTCTTGTTTATTGTACTTGTGGGTTGGTATTTCACTGTGGTTACTTTTGGAAATGAGGAAGATTCCTATTTTTTCAACCCAATCTAATGAAGATGCTTCCTCTTTCATTCAAGAGTTTAAACGATCTTGTATTTGTAATGGCCTTATAAGAAGGGAACAATGGACTGAATTTTTTCCTACCTTTTTGGATGGTTCAACCCTTAGGTGGTTTGAAACACTAGGTGATAATGTGAAAACTCATGGATTTATTAACCGAAAGTTTTCAAGAATTTGGTGAACAAAAGAAATATGCAGATCTCATGATCGATATCACAAAGCTAGCCCAAGGAGAGAAGGAGAAGATAAGGGATTATCATGCTCATATTCTAGAGCTAAGGAGGAAGCTTCGATGCCTAGATCCGGAAGGAAGGATTAGCGGATGGGTTAATGAATGGCATGGATAATCCTCTCGTAAGCACTTCATTCTTGGGATGAAGCTAGAGATTAAACAATGAGTGAAGTATGACTACCAAAACTACCATTGAACAAGCAAAGGAGATTGCAAGAAGGAAAGAAGAAAGCATGGAAGAGGAGCCCAAATAAATTGTTGCTAAAGTAGAGCCTACACCAGCACCTTTGGTCCATAATCCACAACCACTCTCGGTGAGCACAAATCTTTCTCCTAGTACATCTACTGAGTATGAAGATCTACTCAGAAGATGGGTCAGTTAACTATTAATCTTCTTCAAGGAAAATAATTTAGTTCTCAGGAGGAGATAGAGGTCCAAAAAGAAATATTTCTGAAGTTTGTATGTTATGGTTGTTATAAAAAGGGTCATTATAAGTATAATTGTCCAGATAGAGCTTCTACATCTGGTACAAGAGATAATGATAAAGGAAAGCACTCTGTGAATTCTTTTGATGTAGTAGATAAGAGCATAAATAATGAAGTAGATGTGTTTGTAACAAAAAGAAAGAAAGAAAAAGATAACCAAGATGGAAATGATCCTAAGAAGATGAAAGGAGAAACTAGTAAGAAACATAGGAGAAGAAAGTTGGGTGTGCAGGATTTTCTGATTTCATAGGGACAAGGACCATACTCCATCTTAGACGATCTGTCCAAAAGGCCTGCAAATATTACATATGGTCAACTCTTGGCTATGTCTTCTGAGAAGAGGTGGGAGATGCAAAGTGGACTCAATGCTCAATGAAGGAAGGAGGTTGAGGTCCCTATTTTGGAGGTAGAGGTGGATCCCTACGCTCCACAAGCTGAGGTATTATGTAATGGTATTTCAATTCATGATGTCTTAGTTGATGGAGGTGTTGCAGTTAATGTAATGACCGAGTCTGTAATGAATATGTTGGGTTTAAAATTGATCGCCCTCAACACTTATGTTAAGGTCATTAAATAAAGGAAAAACTAAACCAGAAGGTGTAGTTTCAAATGTGGCAATATCTTTTATGGGTGTTGTATGTGTGGTAGAATTTCAGGTGATGAAAAATGGTACTGTTGCGTACCCAATGTTGTTGGGAAGACCATGGCTAAGGAGAGTTCATGCAAGAAACTACTGGAATGAAGGCTTCATGACACTTGGACATGGTAGAGAGAGGGTGAAGATAAACGTGATCCCTTGGCATCATAAGGCAGAACTTGTGGATTCAAGTGATGAAACTAATGATTGGACATCCTCTGATTACTCAAGTACTAGTGAAGTGGACACTGAAGATGAAGAAAGTGAGGTTGATGTTTCGGTCATGGATATCCTTCCAGTCACACCGAACTCATGATCCCATAAAATTATCTGAAGAAGAAATTGATGATTGTCTCCAACAAATAAAGATTGGTGATGTTGTGATGGAGAGTGAGAAGGAATCCTACCTCTAGCTCTTTCGAAGGTACATACACATATTCACTTTTGATTACAAGGAACTCCGTCAAGTAAGTTGGGTAGAACATTCTATTGAGCTGGTAGATGGTGCTAAGCCCATAAAGAAAATGCCATATAGAATGAATCCTAATTTTTCCAAGACTATAAAAGAAGAAATAGATAAGTTGTTTGATGCAGGATTTATATTTGCTATGGAGAATTCGTAATGGGTTTCTCTATCATTGTGATCTCAATAAAAAGAATGGGAAGCTACGAATTTGTGTTGATTATAGGAAGCTCAATAAGGCAACAAAGAAGGATCATTACCCTCTTCCATTCTCGATTAGATTTTGACGAAGTAATGCCAGAGTGCTATAGTTTTGTTGATGGATATAGTGGATACAACCAAGTTTGTATAGCAGAGAAAGATCAACTGAAGACCACGTTCACCACTCCTTGGGGAACATTTGCTTATAGAGTTATGCCTTTTGGGTTGTGTAATGCTCCAGCAATGTTCTAGTGCTTGATGAATAGGGTGTTTGAACCCTACATTGGGAACTTCATTAGAGTATTTTTGGATGATTTTTACATCTATGGGAGCAAGATGGACCACCTGCACCAGATGGAGACAACATTTCAAAGGTTAGATGAAGCACAAGCCTCACTAAACCCTACAAAGTGTGTCTTTGGATGTTCTAAAGGTGTTTTGTTAGGGCATGTTATATCCAGAGATGGTATTGGTACTGATCCTGATAAAGTTTCAAAAATCAAAGAGTTACCATTTCCTATGAATATAAGTAAGTTGAGATCATTTTTAGGCCATGTGGGTTACTATAGAAGGTTCATCAAGAATTTATCAAAGATTGCATAGCCACTAACCTAGTTCTTGAAGAAGGATGTTACTTATGAACCAAGAAATAAGGCGCATGAAGCTTTTGAACAACTGAAGGAAGCCCTGGTGTCTTCACCTGTTTTAAAGAATCCAGATTGGAGCAAGCCATTCATTGTGTATACTGATGCCTCAGATGTAGCACTAGGAAGTACTCTGAGCCAAAAGGATGAAAATGGGAATGATCATCCAATTTACTTTGGGAGCAGACAAATGAGCAGTGTTGAGGTAAATTATACTATAACTGAAAAAGAGGCTCTAGCTATCATTTTTGTTGTAAAGAAGTTTAGAAATTACTTGCTAGGGTATAAATTTATAGTTATAATGATCATCAGGCTCTAAAATATATTGTCAATAAGCCTAACCCATCAGGGAGGATAGCAAGATGGATAATTTTGCTACAAGAATTTGAATTTGATATTATAGATAGGCTAGGAAAGAAGCATGTCAATGCAGATGCACTCTCTCGAGCCTATGATGGTTTAGGTTCGCCTTGTGATGATGATGATTTCCCAGATGCAACATTGTTATCTCTTGACACAATCCCTAGTGAATACATAGATATTTGGAATTATCTAAATGAATTCAAGTTTCCTGATGGTGCCAATGTAAAGACTAAGAGGAAGATTACTCAAGCCAATCGTCCATATTCTATTCTGCATGGAGTATTATTTTGAATAGGACCTGATGGACAGTACAAGAGGGCAATTGGACATGATCAAGGGAAGGAGATGATAGAAGAATTCCACAATGGTACATGTGGAGGACACTTCTCTGGACAACTTACAACAAGAAGGATCTTGGACGCAGGTTATCACTGGCCCACTCTTTTTAGAGATTGTTATAATTATTGTAAGACATGTGATATTTTTCAAACACATGGTAACCGTAAGACTTCATCAACTCCATTATGCCCTATTCTTCCACTTGGTCCCTTTGAAAAGTGGGGAATAGACATTGTAGGTCCACTTCCAACTACCCCATGCCAAAATAAGTATATTGTAGTTTCCATGATTATTTAACCAAGTGGGTTGAAGCTAGGCCATTGAAAACAACTTCCATGGATGAAGTGGCAAGGTTCATATATGAACGCATTGTCACCAGATTTGGTTGCCCATTAGAAATTGTAACAGATCAAGGAAGCCACTTCATTAATGAGGTGGTAGAAGCCCTAGTCAACAAGTTTTCTATTAAGCACAAGAAGGAAACAACATACAAGCCAAGCATAAATGGACAAGTGGAATGAACAAATTTTGTGTTGTGTCAAATTCTAGCAAAAGATGCAGCCTTGCAGGTACATAAGTGGGATAAAAGGATTCATGCAACATTGTGGGCATATAAGGAAACATCAAAGTCAACAATAGGATACTCCCCATTTCAATTGGCTTATGGCATTGATCTAGTTCTTCCTATTGAGTTTGATATTCCCACTATGAGAGTTATGAAAAATGAAAGGATGGATGAAAGTGATTCAATAAAAGAAAGGTTGGTACATCTTCATTTGCTAGAGGAAATGAGGGAAATAGTGAAGGATACAAGCTATAAGAATAAAATGAAGTAGAAGGAATACTTTGATCAAAAGATCCGTTGGTCTCCATTTCATGTGAATGACTTGGTTCTAGTATATGATTCCAGATACAAAAAAGAAGACAGAGAAAATTTCTTCCAAAGTGGATGGGGCCCTACAAAATAGCAGTTGTGCATGAAAATGGTACATATCGACTGGAGGAATTGGATGGTACTCCCATTACAAAATGGGTCAACCATGACAAGTTAAATATTTTCCAAGCACCAGCTTCAGAATGTCCATAAGAGTCTACTCCGAGGACGGAGTAGAAGTTAGGAAGGGGGAAAATGTCGACATTAAAATTTTCCTCCGTAATTTCTATTTTATTAATGTATGTATTAGGAATAGGATGTTGTTAAGTATAATTAGTAGTGGCATCTAATAGAAGATAACAACACCGTCAGTACGGTGCCACCAATAATGTAGAGTACGGTAATAGTCAAAGTACAATAGGAATGTTGTAAAAAGTAAATATTTGTCGTAAGTGGTCCGGTAATGTTAAAATGTCAAAGTTGGGATAAGTAGAGAAGTAGGGTCTACATGATTAGGAATTAGAAATATTATATTTGTAATAAGGACAAAGAGTGATGTCATAAATATTTTGTATATTTTATTTGTGGAAAAGTCTAAAAAGGTGGAACCCATGTGAGATGATAAGGTTTATCTTATCTTAGAAGATAAGCCTACATGTAAAGGCAAGAGTTTAGGCATGGAATATGATTGGTCGGAAGAGATTTCCTATCCTATCTTAGAGATAAGGTGGATAAGCCTGAATTCCTATAAATAAAGAGGCCACCCCCCCTCATTTAGCATAGAGAGAAGTAGTGAGAAATATTGTATGAGTAAGTGTGTAAAGGAAGCCATCATTTTGAAGGTGTGTTAAAGAAGCCATTAAGAGGTGTAATTGTGAAGTTTCTCCCATAGTTATTGTTTAAAGGCAAGTGAAGTTAATAACACTTCAAGAACCTCATGGGTGAGATTAACAATTTCATGTTGATATTATAATTTACACGATATTTTAGATTTATCATTATTCCTTCTTATCATAGTCTATGGTATTCTTGTGTTATGTTTGTTTTTTTGTTTCCAGATTACATCCACCAAACTAAGAGATGTGCAGTAGTTAATAATCATATCACGAGGAGTTCCTCGTGAAGAATTCACTCAAACATGCCTATGTTTGAAGAAGTTTAGTTCAGGACAAGGTTGACCAAGGAATTTGTAAAATAAATGGACTATGTTTTTATCACGGGAATTATACATTTATGTTCATGATTATTTTATATGATGGTGATTCTTCTAAACGTAAAAGTGTGCCCTATTTTTGAAGACTAGTCAAAAGGTAATTTTGTGGCGCTTTAGAAACTCTACAAAGATTGGCTTGGTTGAATGACTTCTACTTAGAGATGGAAGGATTTATAATACATTGTGGAAAGAGAATTTAGATTCAATGTAGTTATTGTGTGTGTGTGATTGAAATAGTGTCCCTTGAGCTAGGATTCCTTAGTGCAGTAGTCGATAACTAATAATGGGATACAAATACTTTTTCCCAATGAAAATGTGTGGTATGGAATTCAAAATAAACCCTCCTATATAGTGAATTATGTAGTCTTAAAAGACATTCCTTGATTTGGTAGATAGGGAATATTATCTCCTTGTAATAGTATGTGCCTCTTGAATGCTTTCCCTTAATGAGGTTAAATAAGACATGTATATATATGATTCCTTTATTTAAGTTTCATCATTAAAAAGTGAAAGGATGACCAAGAGTGATAAAAGAAGACAATAAAGAAGTAACATTCATAAAAATAGAAAAATAGGTAAAGAGGTTAGAAGCACCGAAAGGGAAATTATCACCTAGGCACTCCTATCCCTAATGGGAGATCTTGTACAGTGTGTGCTAAAATTCTCAAAAAGTGAAATACAATCTAAGTAGGATGTTAATCATATGTAAATATATAAGTTATAAATTAGAAACAACAAGAAATACAGGTTAAAATCATAAAATAAATTCCAAATGCAAGTATAGAGGTGTTAATGAGCGGTTCTCTCACATGGGAATCATGCATATAAATCAAGTATTTAGAGGCTATATGTCCATAGTAAGTGTGTGATTTAGTGACAACATTTTATGCCACTTTATGTTGGTAAGTAAGGATCTAATAGTATTAAGTAGAAATTAAAATCTTACAATGGATATTCAAATGAAAATAATGTATTGAATAAGTTTTCAGTAGCAGCCGAATGGAATAGTGCAATATTTGTACCATGAAATTATAAGGAGAAAGAAAGATAAGGATCCTATGAGTGACCTTTTCATGTGTTGAGTGATAATGATGCATTCGTGTTGCTCCTTAGAATGTCATATTTTTCAAAGCATGTTTTACATTTTATTGATGGTTGATTGTGTGGTTTTCCTTTGTTAGGATATGATAGGACGTACTGAAAAGAAAATAAGTATAGCCAATGCTCTAGGAAAATGAAATTGAATTTTAACTTGGAAAATATGTTAAAAATGGAAATGTGTACTGGAAAAGATAAACCAAGGGGTAAGAATACACATGGAGTGTTGAAATATAAAGGGAAAGAAATGTGTTCCTCCTTCTAGACTCAATTTTGAGGAGTTATTTGGAATAACATGAAGGATTTCGGCATCTAAACTAAGGATTTAAGCATCATGTCACTAAACTTTAGATTTCAGCATCCTATCACTACTAAGGAAAAGTGTATTGGGAGAGCATTATATTTTTCCCTCCAACTTTTAACACTTCTATATGAATAAGTGCACATCGCCGATGATCACAAATTCATGTGACACAAAGGCTCTACGCATATTATTAACATACATATGACCTAGGTGTAATTCCCTTATTTAGTTCCTACTTTGGTTCCTTATTTAGTCCCTAAATTAGTAGTTAGTTTCTATTAGTAACTGATTGCAATCTAAACTTAGCTATGTAATGGCTAAAATTGGAAAAACTGTGACTTTGAAACTGCTGAAAATACTATGTAAGTATTTTTTCCCTAGGATAGGAGCACCTATATGGGATGTTTGAATGTTGTATTATAGGTGTTGTCATTGATGATAAAATATCATTAATGAAAAAGAGTATGATGGAGTAGAGTCATAGGATTCTTATTATGATGTTGACATGGTGGCGTGAGGTGTTTTGATGAGCTTGGCTTGGTTTAACAAGCCTAGTTAGGTGACCTAGCTATCCTAGGTGATGGTACAAGGTGATTTGAGTTTCTTGGTGGTTTTATGATCATGGTAGAAACATGAATAACATGTTTGGGGAGTATTTAGGCACTCACATGAGTATCGGGATGTAGGTATAGGATGAAGACCAAGATCCGGATACTCATCTAGACTAGGTCTAGGTGATTGGAAGCATGAGGCTGAGTTGTGGAGCCATGTGATCTCATGGATATATGTAGGTGATTGTTTCATGATGTTTTAAGAATGTTAGAATATTTTTCATATTTTTCATCATGAGTCACAATGTTATTTAAGTTGACCATAGCTTAAAATATACAAACCCTAAGGGCTAGTCGTACAAGTCCTAATGGTTAGAATGGTGGATACCTATTTTTACATGATGATAATTGGATATGTTAGTAGGGTGTGTCATGATGATGTGGTAAAAATTTAGGGTGACATGATGAAAAAATTTGGAATATAAATCAGTTTTAGTGAAACATGGTCAAGAAGAGAGTGTTTTCTAACTCAATTTGCACCTTCTAATGCTCATATTGATTTTTATAATTTTCATGGAACCTTGTGTCTTTCATGGATGTTTATAAATGTAACTAATAAGGTAATTTAATCCTCACAATTTTATGAATGAATATTAAGAAGGTAAATAAATTTTTGTGTGCTTGAAACCCTAGCTTGAAAGAGGTTTGATATATTTTATTCCTAATTGCCCAAAATTGATTTCTTGTAATAGTATTATGATTGTATGATGTATAATACTCCTCAACGTCTCTATAAATATATTATAGATCATGTGGTGATGAGTGGACCCCACTCAAACATGAAAGTTTCCAAAGAAGTTCAACTTGGGAAAAGGTTGTCCAAAGGGGCAAAATAAATTTAAATTGTCTTGAGTATAAGATTTTTTATTGATGTACATGATGGTTTCAGATCATGGATATTATTATAAATAGAAAAGTGTTCCCTATTTATAAAGATTGGTCATAAGGAAGTTTTGGGGTTGTTTCAGGATGTTAGAAAATATGGACCTAGTTGAAGGCCTTATTGATTTGGAAGGAAATATAATATGTTATGGAAATAGGATGAAGAGATATTTATAATGCTATATGGTTTGTGTCTTGGTAATGAGATCTGATGGGTCATACAACATGATTTGTAGAGAAAATGGTAAATATTGTTTTAGAGGATAATTTTTTTCCTGAAAGAATGAGGTAGATGATTCATGAGATGAATATGTTGATTTTTGTTATCAATTAGAGAGTGAAGAAGGATTCTGTTATTTCCTATTGAATTCATTTATAGGTCTTGAAAGTGATAAAAAGGGTACAAACTAGTTGAGTTTGAAAAATATATTATTGGGAAGCTTGATTTGGTGAAGAGGAAAATTGTTGTGGTTTCAACATATGGATGTTCCATGAGCTCTAACATGCATGAATGTGATCTAAGTGTATTGAGGATTCCATTGAGTTGTTACATGACACATTTTATCTATTTTTGGGTGGTTTTGAGGCCCAAATTTATAGACTGGTAGTCTCTGGAAACAACTATTTAGTGAAGTTTATGAGCCTTTTCAGTTGTGTTATAAATTATTTTATTTATTACAGAAAAATACAACCATATATGATTCTTATAAGTTATATTAAACATGTGTGATGAATCTTGTAATTTGACTAATCATGGTTTTGTTGTTAGTGGTTTTAGCTCATCCAAGTGATGGGGTTTTGAGTTTTTTGTGCATGTTTGGTGGGTTTGGGCATGACCAAACTAATGGGTCCAATGTGAATATTTTTATGAATGTATTGGGATGTTATTAAGTTTTTTTATAAATTATGATGTAATACTGACTTCCTTTTTATGAAAGGAAATTGGCATAAAAGTGAAGTTAGAGTTCAAATTTGAACTAGTTTCTTGAGAGGGAAAAAGTGTGACCTATGTGAGAGTGTGTAACAAGTATGAAGGATTAATTTTAGAGATGAGGAAGTGTATAATAGGTTTATTAATTCCAAAGAGAGTGTGTGTAATAGTATTAATAAAATATAAGTTGTGAATCAAGGAAATAATGAGTTGCGAATCAAGGGTTTGAAGGTGTGTGAGATGAATATGTGATCTCCATCAATTGTGGAACTAACAATAATTTATATATATTCATCCAAAATTGGTTGAGTGGGTTATTGATCATCTTAGGGGTTGTATCCTCCTTGTGGATTTGGTGCTTCACTAAACTAGGGGTTGGTGTTCCTTGTAGGGTTGGTGCTATACTAAACTAGGGGTTGGTGCTCCTTGTGAATTTGGTGCTTCACTAAATACTTTTTATTTGAGTAATATAATCATAATTTTCAGTGGGTTTTCTTCCCCTTTAGGGTTTCCAACTTATATCTTATGTTATGGTGTTCTCTCTCTTGTTCATCCTTATTTGAATATATGGTGTTTGATGTTGTGCACACATAAATGAATGGTTGATTGGTTTATGATTTAAATAATAAAATTTGAAATTAATTTAAGTTTGTAAGGAATGATTCACCCCATCCTATCAGTCCATTTTAATTCCAATAATTGGTATCAAAATAGGTCTTTTTGGAGAAGTTTGTTCACTTGAAAGGATATCCTTAAAGCACAAAATGATGAGTCAAAAAACTTGTTATTCTAGAATCAAGGCACCACTTGTTTGATGGTGTGAATTATAATTTTGGATTTTGAGGATGATGAATCATATAATTTATCTAGGGTTTTATATTTTTCATGTTGTGGAAGATGGTTAGATTGTTCCTACTACACCTCTAACTAGTAATGCTAAAAAGAATGTGTGTAGTGATAATTCAAAGGATATAAATGTTATCATGTGTAGTTTTGGACAATATGAGATTGTGAAGGTGATGCATTTCTAATCATATAAGGATATGAGGGATAAAATTTAGTTCATGTATGAAGGTGAATCCAAGGTAAGAACTTATTAACTACAAACTTTTAGAAATCGGTTAGAAGGTCTAGAAACGAATGATGTTGAGCCCATTGCTGCATATTTTCTTAGAGTTGACAACATATTCAACACCATGAAAGTATTAGGTGAATATGTGAAGGAAGAAGTTGTATTTCAAAATGTTGGGAGATCCCTAAATTCTATGTTTGATTCCAAAGTGTAATATATTGAAGAAGCCAAGGATTGGACTACATTAAAAATGGATGAGTTGCATGAGACTTTTAATACCTCGAAATAAGGATTTTTATTCCAAACCAGCTTAGAAAGAGATATATTTAAAATATGAAATGAATACTAAATGAAATAATATTATGTAGAGAAAAAATAAATTTCATTCATATGCTCAATCAACAAGAAGATTTAAACAACTTACTTCACTCCAAGCTCTACCCAGAGGATCAAAACAAGCCCTCAAAGGCTAAAAGTTTTCTAAAACTGAAAAATTCTCAATTTTAATAGGATAATCATCATCATAAATTTTCCCACATCTTTGTGACATAGCTCATTCATAAATCAATTCATCAAAACTTCACTCAAGTTCTCTAACACTCACCTTGAAAATTTTGGCTAAAGTACTTGCTCTCTAGTCATGTTGTTCAAGGATTCCATTTTGGTTTCTTTCTTATTTTATGATTCTTATGTCCTTTCCATATTACCACACTCAAAAAACATTCTAAACCTATCATGAAATGCATTCAAAGCAATCAAAATGTCTACATTCATACCTTTTTCAAAAAAATTCAATTATTCCCCTTAAGCAAATGTAGCTTGCATCAACCATGGATAGAGTGATCTAAGGCTACCCAAAATTATTTAAAAACTTCATTATTTCACTTTTACATCAGTAATATACTCCCAAAGTTTCAAACTCCAACTCCTTATATCCCACCTTTTGCATTTCTTTCTCTTGAGAACAAGTAGCTTGCTAGCACTAGGGTTATGAGATTCTAGAGTTACCCAGAATGAACTATCACCTTCCTCAATTTTATTTTACAACTCTTTATATGCATGCAAAATTTTAGAACATAAATCTTAGCACAACTCCTTCCACCTCACTTTTACAATTTTTGCTTACAAGAAGACAACTAGTCTAGGACAATCTTGCAACCCCTATAACTTCTCTTCCACATGGATTCACGAAAAAATATTTTTTTGGAGGACCCATTATTGAGTTACATAATCCTAATAATTTTCAATTTCTAACTCAAAATATAAATACTAATTCCTTTGTAAAACTACTCTTTGTACAAGCCTTTCACCGAGTTTAACTATCCACCTACAGGACTGGTAAGGAAATATAAATATTCCACCATTTAAAATTAAATTATTTTCTTCTAATATATTAATGAACTCCCCATGATTATTATTTCTATATATTAGAACTAAATTCTTTGTTTTGAGTTTTCTAGAGCCATTTTCTCCTTAAAACCCTAGTTGGGTGCACTGTGAAACCGATAAGCTCATTTTGGCTATAACTTTTTCAAATATTTGATTCAAACCAAAAAAATTTAACTAAAGGTATTTGGAATCATATTAAAAAAATATTCTTACCTATAGGATTTGAGAAACATGAAAAACCCTGCTTACATACACCTTTCCATTGTCTTGGTTTGCACACTTCACGGTTTGCATTAGCTTAAGGTTATTCAATATGCAACAAAAAACATGAAAGAATTATTATATTTACCCATGCAAGAGAAAATTTACAATATATATCCACATGACGCAACTTGAAAACTCTCTAAAAGTCTTGAAATTTTCATTTACATTCATACATGGTATACACAGTCCTGCACAAATTTTCTACTAGAAACAATGAACTTCATTCAAAATTTTATCACTTCCAATCATGTCCACAAAACCATAACAAGATAAACACACAATACATCATTAAATTACCCAAATTTATGATCAGCCACCATGTGGAGATATTTCAAAAAATTTATCAAAATAGAGCTTTCTTTTCATATTATGTTTTCCTCATAAAATACATGCTTCAACATACTCATTTTTTTCTCCTCTTTATCCTCCACACAAGGAATGAAATCCAAAATCACTACTCCTTACTAAAATCAAACATACATTACATGTAACTACATTTTTTCAGATGTAACTCTTCTCATGATGATTTACTATCATTACATTTTGTCGATTACATTATCTTCACACACTTCATAACTCCATTAAGTGTAACTTCCTTCCATAAGTCATGATGACTCAAAACTTCCAATTTAGTGAATTTTCAACTCCCCTACATGATATGACCATATTTTACATAACCATGACTTATATTCACTCAATTTTTTACTAAATACACACCCTAAGACTTGACTAGACTCTTACAACACCTCACACACCTTTAGTACTCCTTTTTATGCCTTTACAATTTGAATTGAAATTTGGGAGGAAAAGCCCTCATTTGAAAGTTCAAACTCTTTACTTTTAAATCTCTCTCACACATGCCTCCACACACCTCTTCACCACATTGTAGAGATAATTAAATTTGAAAGGAATCTATGAGATGCTCCTGCATCATACTCCTAAGGTGGAGAAAAAGTGCTCCTATACTTTGCTTGTTTGTCCTGATCTTCCTCTTATTCTTTTTGTCTTTGTCCTAAAAAATGAGGTCTTCACTTTCTTTTCTCTTCATTTGAGCTCTCAAACGAGATTTTCTTTCAATTTTTTTGATCATACCCACAAAATCATTAACACACAAAACCTTAGATTCAAAAACAAGAGACTTTTAAGCATCTTCATCCACTTTACATTCAATTTCTTCTTCTTTTTCAATATTTTATTCCATGTTTTCATATTTTTTTCACCATACTTTGTTTAATCACCTCTTAAAGCACATTCAACTATATGGATTTATATTTCTACCTGCTCTTAATTGACATACACAAACTAAGAATTATTTCCATCATATACTTCATCAAATTATTCCTCTTTCATGCATTAATCTTTCACTATAACTCTGATTCCTTCTTCCTCTTATTTGTTTACTCTAATTCCCATCACTTTCAACTTGTTTTCATCCTCTTTTATCTCTTGATTCTATTGTAATATATTCTTTCCCCTCATGAGTGACCTTAATGGACACTTAACCATTTTTCTCAACACTAATTTCTTCATTTTATTCATTGCTCTTCTTTGCATTTCTTTTAATTTCCTCTATATCTCATTCAATTGTTCCAAGCTTCTTCTTATCTCTCTTACTTTTTGTTCTTCCCACAACTTTATTTTTTTGTTTTCCTCTCATTTTATCTTCTTTCTTCCTCTTCTCACTATTCTTCATCCATATAAGAAAATCCTTTACCAACTCAACCTCCACATTCTTTTTAACTTACCAAATTATCACACACCTCATCTTGGCCTTATCAAGAAATTTGGTGTTTCAATTTATATTTTCTTCACTTTAATATTCTTGAAACTTTCAAAGGAGAAACCTTCATAAAATTCACATACACACTTTCACAAGAAGGAATTAGTTCACTTCAATCACCTTAAAACCACCAAACAACTCAAATTTAACACATATACAAAAGATTTAATTCACATTAACTTCTTTCAATAAAAAAAAAAAAAAATCTTATCCATTCTCTGATACTACATGATACATAGAAAAATAAAACATGTTATGTATTCTTAGAACAAGAAGATTTCAACAAGCAACTTCACCACAAGCTTTGTGTAGAGGATCAAAACAAGCCCTTAAAGGCTAATTTTTTTCTAAAACGGATAACTTCTCACTATTTATAGGCTAATAATCATCATAACCTATCCCAAATATTCACAACATAGCTAATTCATCCATAAGTTCATCAAAACTTCACTAAAATTATCTAACACTCACATTGGAAATTATGGCTCAAGTTCTTGCTCTCTAGTCATATTGCTCAAGGATGCCATTTTGATTTCTTGATTATTTTATTATTCATATGAAATTTACCCTATTACCACACTTAAAATATATGTTAAACCTATCATGAAATTCATTCAAAGAAATCAAAATGTCCACATTCATCCCTTTGTCTAAAACTGTCAACTATGCCCCTTAAGACAATGTAGCTTGCATAAACCATGGATAGAGTGATATAAGGAAACCTAGAAGGATTTTAAAACTTCATTAGTTCAATTTTGACATCACTAACATGCTCCCAAAATTTTATACTCTAAATCTCTCTCTCTCCAACTCCTTATATCCCACTTTTTGCATGTATTGCTCTTGAGAACAAGTAACTTGCTAGAAGTAGGGTTATGAGATTATAGAGTGACCAAAAATGAAATATCACCTTCCTAAATTTTATTTTACCACTTTTGATATGCATGAAATTTTTATAACTTAACTCTTAGCACAACTCCTTACACCTCACTTTTTCAATTTTTGCTTACAAGAAGACTAGTCTAGGACAATCTTGCAGCCCCTATAAATTCTCTTCCACATGGACTCAAGACACAAAATAAGAATTTTTTAGGACCCATTATTGATTTCCTTAAGCTTGAGAAGTTTCAAGTTCCAACTCAAAATACAAATACCACTTCCTTTGGAAAACTACTCCATTAACTAGCCTTTCACTAAGTTTAATTGTTCACCTACATGACTGGTAAGGATATCTACATATTACAGCATTGAAACTTAAAATTTATTCTTATAGAAGATAAATTACCTCCCCATGACCATTCATTCTATATTTTAGAACTAAATTCTTTGTTTTGTGCTTTCTAGCACCATTTTCTCCTCAAAACCCTAGTTGGGTGCACAGTGAACCCAAAAAGCTCAATTTGGATATAACTTTTTCATATCTTTGATTCAAACCACAAAATTTTAACTAAAGGTCTGTGGAATCATATTAAAAATTTCTTATTACCAATAGAAGTTGAGAAATATGAAAAACCCTCATTATATTCACCTTTCCATTGTCCTGGTCTGCACACTTCACAGTTTGCATTAGCTTAAGGTTATTCAATATGAAACAGAGAACATAAAATTAGCCATGAAAGAAAAAAATTCCAATCTCTATCCATGTGAATAAACTTTCAAATTCTCTAAAAATTCTTGACAATGTCATTTACAGTCATACTTAGTATGCACACTCTCTACACACTTTTTCTACTAGAAAAAAATGAACTTCATTCAAACTTTTATCACCTCCAATAATGGTCACATAAGCATAACAAGATAAAAACACAATACATAATTCAAGTTCCAAAATTTATTATCATCCACCATATGGAGATAGTTCATCATATGTGTCAAAATATATCTTTCTTTTCATATTATGCTTTCCTCATAAAATACATGCTTTAACATACTTTTTTTCTCTTCTTTATCCTCCACATGAGGAATGAACTCCAAAACTCACTACCCCTTCCTAAATTCTAATTTACCTTGCATGTAACTCCTTTTTTCAAATGGAATTCCTCTCATAATTATTTATTATCATTACATTTATTGGTTACATTATCTTCACACACTTCATATCTTCCATTAAGTGTAACCTCCCTTGCATAAGTCATGATGACTCAAAATTTCCTAATTAGTGACTTTTCAACTCACCTGCATGTTATGACCACCTTTAACATAACCATGAATTATATTCACTAACATTATGACTAAATACACATGCTAGGACTTGACTAGACTCTTACAAAACCTCACACACCTTTAGTACTCCTTGGTTATGCCTTTATAATTTGAATTACATTTTGGAGGAAAAGCCCTAATTTGAATTTTTGAACTTTTTGCTCTTAAATCTCTCTCACACATGAATCCACACACCTCTTGACCATATTGTAAAGAAAATTACACTTCAAAGGACTCCAAGATATTCTCTTGTATCAGAATACCAATGATGATGGTAATTCTCTTGAAATTGATGATGAAGAACTCTTTGTAATGGTTGCTAGGAGATTAACTCGTTGGATCCGGTAAGTAAAAAGGTAAAATTCCATTTAGATGTTTCAATTATGGTGAATTTGGTCACTTTTATACTAATTTTCCTCATAGGAATGAAAATTAAGGTGATGGAGACCATGAGGATAATCATGACAAAAATAATCATAGGTTTAGTAAAGCTAATAAGAACTTTAAGAGGTTTGACTATAAGAAGAAGGGAAAAAGAATCTTGTAGACAAAGGAAAAATATTGCTTGTCTGATGCTAGTAGTGGTGTTTCATATTCTAAGTATAAATCTTATCATGAAGATGTTGTAAATGAGGTATTGTTCATGACTAAAGATGTCATGAGATCTTCTAGTGATAACTCTTCATTATTAGATGATTTCATACTAGGTTACTCATGCAGATATTCGGAGGAATAAGAATATGAATTTCAATATTATCTAGAGTGTATCCAAAATGAGTTAATTTATACTGAAAATAAGAACAAGAACATGAGTTCTCAGGTTAAAGAGTATGAAAATAAGATTCTTGATCTAGAAGAAAAGATAGGTTTGAATCAAGACAACTAAATGAGTCTCTTAAATGGCTAGAAGAAAAGGTAAAGTTACCTATCTCAAGCCTAAAATAAAAATAGAGCAAGTGCACTAAATATGAAGAAGGTATAGAGTTTATAAGGGAATATTTGTTAGAATCTGATAAGAAGGAAAAATCATTTCAGAAATTTGAAAAAAGCACCAAGGATATTGATGATTTGCTTAGAAAACAGAGAGCGAGAGGTGATAGACTAGGTTTGGGGTTTAGTGATGATCTCAAGGGAAAAAAGTATATGTGAGATGATTAATTTACAATAAATAAGGATGGATAACTAAGAAATAGGGATGGAAACATAGATAGATTCACCAAAGACAATGTGAAGAAAAAAATCAATTAAAGCAACCCAATGATTCAATTTATGATAGATCATTTAATGGTTATTGTTTCACTTGTAATGATTTTGGTAATAGGGATAAGGAGTGTAGGATTTCTTCTAGAAATGATCATCCATGGATAGATAATAGGAGTGATCAAGATAAGAATGTGGTATGCTACAATCGCAATGAGAAAGATCATGTTTGAATCTAGATATTGTTTGGATGATTTACCTAGTCAAGTTGAAGGCTACAAAAGCAAGAGTTTAGTTGTAATAAAGTTTGACACATTCCTAGGAACAGCTATAGTACTACAAGGCAATAATGGAGCTTTCAAGGTCCAAGAATTCATGAAAAAATAAAAAACATATCATGGGATCGTAGATGGGATAATGGTGTCTCATCAAAAGTAGGTGTTGATACAGATCACAACTTGAATAAAAGATTAGATCAGAAATAAGTTGATGGAGGTGATTTTTCAAGATTCCAAGAAGGATTAAGACCTTATAAAGTCTTCCTTCTCTATCTAACATGATGATATATGCCTCTACTAGGCTTATTAGAGGTGTATTAATCCAAATGAAGCATTGGAAAGAGGGGAGTTGACTAGGTTTATGTTTGTATCCTTCAAGTTGTCAAGGTATGATGTTATGTTCTCAAAGTAAAGTATTGGTTTTACTTGGTTATTAAAGTGGTGAGAATGATATGGTTATTGTCAAGAGGTCTATGTGTGTGTGTGAATTTGTGTTATCAAGTATGTGTTTTTATTGTCATAGAGTGTTTTTAGTTTGTTAAGGTTAATTTTTAGTGATTTTCAAGTTATTGTCTTAAAGGAGGTATGTTATGCTATGGAGTCAAGTTGCAAATTCATTTCTTGATTTGGGTCAGTGGTCAAAGCTGGAGGTAGGCATAAAGGAATGCTTTACCTTGTGAAGATAATTATGATTCAAAATATGATGTGTCATAGGACTGTCACAAACCATCAACTATTTCTAAGAGTGTGTTGAGTGTGTGAAGATGTGTAATGGTGTTAAGAGGTTTGATAAAAGTTACCAAAGTATCTTAGAGCATGCACATTTATAAAGGAGTTTGTATTACCATCAATATTTTTCTAGATATGCATATTGGTTTAAGTATCATTGTGTCATGCTTAAAATGGATCAAAGATTTTTCATGCATCATAAAGGAGAAATGAAGATGAAATGAGTAATCAAATATGATGACTTGATCAGACCATCATCTCAAGGAGGTTTGAGGTAGGGTTCATGAAGAATTTTAGAATTCAAGCCAAGGAGAATATAAGTGTGTACTTATTAAATATTTTCTTCATACTAAAATATGGATGATGAAGAATTTTAAGGATGTTGATGCAGTGTTCTTGATAGAGTTTGAGTTCTTGAAATTAAAATTAGTGTAATTTGAGTGGTTTTTCCTAACTGGACTATAGGTAGTCATATCAAGTGGTATGAAGAGAATATTGTGTCTAAGGGGTTATACTAAGTATCCTCATAAGCCTATGAATAATATTCAAGAAGAATTTTTGAAAAATGGAGTCCGATTCAAAATAAATTAATGACAATCTTTGAGGAAAGTGTATGCACAACCAAGAGACCTAATTAGAGAGGTAAATTTATAAAGGAAAGGGGGTTTATAAATTGAAGTGGAATATGAAACTTTAGAGTTACCTAAAACATGAAAAAGGGTAGTCTAATATTTTGAGTTTTCATTTTAAAACTTTGTGCATGAAAATATATGTGAGAAAATGTACCCATGCAGGTTAATAGCCTATGAAGGAAAAAAACAAGAAGTGAAAAAAGAAATAATATCTCAATTTGAAATCTTGTCATCAATTTTTTTAGGTTATTTTAAGGATTTTAATTAATCTTATCAGGATGGAAAGAATGACTTATAATTTTGAGCAAAGTGTTGATAAGGTCTTATAGTCGAGAAAGAAAGGTACCATATTTGTTGGATATTGTGCTAGAAGTTCCTAAAAGGAGTTTTTGTGTCTTTTAGTCCAAATATTTAAGCACCTTAATGATTTTCCTTATTTCAAGAAGAGAATATAAGGTCAAAACAAATCTCTACCATGAATATATAGGTCTATGGGGTATAAAAGCATCTTTTAAGGTCTACTTGGGTATTGTAGGTCCTGTGAATGAGAAGATAAGGTGTTACAAACATACAATAGTTAGTTGAAGCTACTCTTGGAAATTTATCATAAGTCTTATATTTTAAAAGGGGTTACTTTATTTTGTGTAACTAGTATGGAGGATTGAGATTTTAACATTTTGCATGAAATCTAAAGTACAAGAGTGCTTTGAAAGTGAAAATAATATGCTATAAGTATGGTCAAAATTCAAGAAGGTTTTGAAATAACTATTGAAGCATGAGAAGGAGTGTTACATCTATGGGATGTACTTTAAGAAAATATAGTTTTGAGGAATAACTAATTTAACAAATTTATTGAAATCAAGGCATGGTCATTTATGTTAGAGATTGCTTGATACTTCAAGTAAGGTATGTTAATTATATATTAATTTTTGATGATTTTCTATGGTAGTACATATAAAGGATGTGTCCATGGTCCCTGCATCTCAAGAAGACAGAGTTAGATGTGTAATTTGGATTTATTCATTAGTGAAAATGAAGAAAAATAGGTTTGTTTTATCATTGTAGATGGTCTTGTTTGCTCCAAAATGAAGACCTACAAAACTGTGTGAAAATTTTGAGATAGGGGGAGGTTGAATTGCTTCTCTAGTAAAAGTATCAAATGATTAAGAGACATGTAAGGAAATGTGATTGATGAAATTCAAGTTCATACCAAAGGTAAATGGATGAATGATACTATGAAATTAAAAAGTAGTATATAAAGAGAACCAAATCACTGAGGAGATGCTTCAAGTTTGGGTCAAAGTGTTGGAGTTGTTTTATGGCTTGCAAGCAAGGTAAGGAGATTATTTTTTGTGTTTTTATAGAGAAGGGTGTCTTAAGTCTAGTCTAGGGGGAGCTATGAGAAGTAATATCATTATGTGAGTATGTTCTTAGGGATTGCCAAAGTTTGTTCAAAGTGCATTGAAGGGCCAATATAGTGATTTCAATCCTCAATTTGATATGAAGACAAGATATGCCCGAGAAAAGTTCAATTTGAACCTTAAAAAGTTAAGAAATTAAAAGAAAGAGGTATGTATGACGTTTTTGATTAAATTCATGATTCTTGGAATGTTCACAAGTCATATGCATCAGTTTTAATTCTTCTACAATGTTCTCATGGTTAAAAAGAAGGAAAACCATATTTTTGTGAGAAATTACTAGTTTGTGAGCTAGTATGAAGATATTGGTTAATTTTTCCAACCAAGAGGTGACATTATGAAGCTAAGAAATGTTAATATCATGTAGTTAAAGGTATGATTTTTTATTAATGAAAAAAAGGGGACAAGTTCAAGAGGTTTTCCATCAATGACAAAGGAGGGCATTATTGGCATGTTGTGTTCTAGGTGTTTTCATTGATGTAAAAGATCATTAATGACAAAGAGGATGATGGAGTAGAGTCATAGGATGACCAGTATGATCATGACATGGATTTTTAGGTGTTGAAATGATGGAATGAGGTGATTTAGTGAGATTGGTTTGGTCTATCAAGCCTAGTTAGGTGACCTAGCTAGCCTAGGTGATGGTGCATGGTGATTTGAGTTACTTGATGGTTTAATGAGAATGGTAGAAGAATGGAGAACATGTTTTAGGAGTGTTTAATAACTCAAAAAATTATCAAGATGCACATACAATTTGAAGACAAAGATTTACGTGTTCATATAGATCGAGTCCAGTGCTTGGAAGTATGAGGTTTAGTTTTGGATCCATGTGAGATAATGGATACATGCGCAAGTGAGTATTTCAGGATATATTAATTATTTTATGCCATTTTTGAGAGTTCTTATCATGAGTTATAGTGTTATTTTGTTGACCCTAGCCTAAACCATGCAAAACCCTAACGACTAGTCATGTGAGTACTAGTGGATGGAAAGGTGGTTATATATTTGTGATATGGTGATCATTTTAGAGTTTATTAGGGTGTGCAATGATGATATTGGAAAAAATTTAGGGTTCCATGATTATAATTTTTCAAGCTACATCTTTTTAGTGAGACAAGGTCAAGAAGAGAGTGTTTTCTAACTCGATTTGCACCTTATGATACTCACCCTTAATTATGATATTTACATGGGACATTTTGGATTTCATGGATGTTTTGAAATGGAACTAATAATGTTTTTAAAAAAATAATGATGTCATTTCATCATCACATTTTTATGAACAAATGTTAAGAAGGTAAACAACTTTATGTGTGGTTAAAACCCTAGCTTAAAAGTGGCATGAGATATTTGATTCCTAAGTGGAAAAAATTGATTTGTTAATATGGTATAATGATTGGATGATGTATAATACTCCTCCAGGTTTCCAGAAAGGTATGGTAGAGCACATGGTTATGAATTGACACCACTCAAACAAGAAATTTTCTAAATAAGTTCAGTTTGGGACAATGTTGTCCAAAGGAGTTACAAAATAAATTGACATATTTTTATTATAATAGTTTTTACTGATGTCCATGATGGTTTTGGATCATGGTGATGATTTTAAATAGCAAGGTGTGCCCTATTTATGAAGACATGTCATAAGGCAATTATGTGGTTGTTTCAGATAGTTTTAAGAGATGGACCTAGTTGAAGGTCTTTCACTTGGAGTTAAATAGAAATTTAATATATTATGGAAAGAAGATTAAGATATATTTCTATTGGTATATGGTTTGTGTATTAGTGATGATATTTGATGAGTGATCCAACATGATTTGTAGAGAATAATGTTTTTTGTTTCACATGAAAGAATTTTTTTGTTGAAAGAATGAGGAATGATATAAATGAGGTGATGATTCATATTAGTTGGAAAGTTAATAGGGATTAATTGTTTTCCTATTAAAGGCCTTTTTAGGTATTGAAAGTGATATAAAGGTTGCAAACCAGTTGAATTGGTAAAACTAATTTTTGAGTAGCTTAATTGGGTGAAGAGAAAAGTTGATGTGGTTTTAACATATTGACGTGCCATGAGTTATAACAAGCATGGATGTGTTTTACAGGTCTTGAGGACTCCATTTAGTGGAAAAATTCCATATTTTAGTTATTCTTGGGTGGTATTGAGGCTGAAAGTTGAAGACGTGGTTGTTGGAAATAGTTGTTCGGTGAAGGTTATGATCCTTTTGAGTTGTGCTATGAATTATTTTTTTGATGCAAGAAAATATACGGCCTTTGATGATTATTATATTTTATATTACAAATTTTTAATAAATATTAGAGCTTGAATAATCATGGTTATGGTTTTAGTGGTTTTATCTCCTCCATGTGATGGGGTTTTGAGCTATTTTGTGCATGTTTGGTGGTTTTGGGAATGAATGACATATATGGTTCCAATATGAATGTATTAGGATTTTATTAATTTTTTTGGTCCAAATTATGATGTAAGACTAACCTCATTTCTTTTGATGAAATGAAATGCATATAAATGTGAAGTTAAAGTTTAAATTTGAACTAGTTGCTTGAGAGGGATAAATGTGACCTATGTCAAAGTGTGTCTAATAGCTATGAAGGATTATTTTAAGAGATGAGGAAGTGTGTAAGAGGTTTAGGAATGTTATATAGTGTGTTTGAAATAGTTTTAAGAAAATACAAGTTGTGAAGGTTAAGAAAATAGTGATTTAGAGAAGCAAGAGTTTGAAGGTGTGTGAGATGAATAGGTGATCTCCATCGGTTGTGGCAAAAACAATACAAGTCGAAGATATTCATCCAAAGGTGGTTGAGTGGGTGATTTATCATCTTAGGGGTTGTAGCCTCCTTGTGGCATTAGTTCTCCTTGTAGGGTTGGTTCTCTACTAAACTATGGGTTTTTTCTCCTTGTGAAGTTGATGCTTCACTAAATACTTTTGATTTGAGGTTTTCCTACTTATATATTGTGTTATAGTGTTCTATATTTTGCTCGTGGCTATTTGAATGTATGGTATTTGATGTTGCGAACACATAAATGAATGGTTGGTTGGTTTATGATTTAAGTAAGCAAATCAAAAATTAATTTAAGTTTGTAAGGACTAATTCATCCCCCCTCTCACTCCATTGTGCTTCCAAAATGGGACACTAGTGCCCATATGTTCTTTTGTTTTATATTTTCTTTTTCTATGATGATTTTTGTTTCCATGCCTATTTATAACCCTATTCTATAACTAATTTATATGTTATTCCTGTTGTCTCTATTTTTATAACAATTTTTTTTTTATCTTTGGGAGGTAAAAAGGTTCACCCAATGTTTTCCCCACTCATTTTATGTGTATGAGATGATAAAATGAAAATGAAGCACAAATTAGGAAGGATGCAATTGATGTTTATATTTTTTATATGAATCATATAGGGCGAATAGGTATTACACATGGTAGATATCGTGACATAATAAAAAAATGGAGAAAAAGATAGCATACAAGTGTTAGTGACAAATAAACAATTCAAACTAGTAAAGTTAGATAGGAAAATAGTAAATGAGGACACAATAAGTATTTGGTTACATACATGGGACACCACTTAGGATTTCATAATAAAATTAGAACCATTCATGGCTTGTGAAAATACGGAAACAATGACACATAAGGCATATCCCGCAAAACAAGAAAAATAAAGTACAATAAAATTAGATAACCATGATTGAAAGAAGTATTCCAAGGTAAATGCTACACATAAAGCACCCATTAGCATGCTAGGAAATATTAATAGCATCCAAAATTGTATATCTGAATATAGGAATGTAAATATGAAATATTGCAACAATATCACCCGATAGTAAGTGAGAGAAGGTATATGTCCCTGGGGATCCTCACTCAGACCCATAATTGATAAGGACAAAGATCACACATAATGTAATAATATGTAAGTGACCTACATTCACCTCAATATACCATGTGAACGTGCATGTTTGTATGAAAATATTTATCATATTATGAATTGTAGTAATGTGTTAAGAAAAGGTACAACATAAAGTATTATGAGTAAGAAATAATGCATCCAATAAATATCTAAGCTAATGTTTCAAGATTTTTTTATTGCAGATATATTAAATAAAATTAATGATAAGGGATGAGTAAGGATGCCCTAATGTGTGTGAAAAGTGAGTTCTGTATGAAGAAATCCTCAAAAATCAAGTATGAACTAGAAACAAGAGTGTGTCATTGTGGTGTGGGGAATCAAGATTCCCAAAGTATAAATGCAAAAATGATCTATGTAATGGGAGTACTAGGTAAGGGCCCATGAGTGGCTGATGTAAAGGAACTATGCATGTGCACATAATCCAACATTATATGGTCATGGGAGAGTGCATGAGGTGAAGTATATGAGACAGGTCTAGATCAAGCATTTAGAGAAATAGAGCATAAAACATGTCTAGATGGATCATGTGACTAATGTGAATAAATGACCCTATGAGGTGGGCTATGGGATATATAAGTATGAAAAGGCCAATGAGTATTAGCCATATGTGAATTAAATTAAGATGTATGTGCAAAAGTTTCATACGAGGAGTAAGGTATCTAGATAACATAAGAGGTGTCAAGGATAAACAACCATCATGAATAGGAGAAGATGCACTATGAATGGGATAAATTGAATATAAGATAGATAGAGGAGACAAGGAAAAAGGTGTCCAATATCTTCAAATGTGAATACATGAACACACGTGAACATAAGGTAAGTACCTAGTATCATGTCAAAGTGTATGTACCATAATATGTGGATTCATGCATAAGGAGAAACTAGAATAGGTATAACATTGAGAAGTGTAAGAGTTACCAGAGAATGATGCAACATAATGAGGGTAAAACCCTATAGATTCAAAGATCCCAACATACATGATTAGGACATGTATAGGAAATATGAGTGTTTCCATTAGGAGAAAATAGAATAGATGTAACTTTAGGATCATTGGAAATAATGGAAGGAGTAAGTGCAAACATAAGGATCAAGATGTGAGTCAAAATATGTGTAACATATGTAATGCTAGGAGGCTCATCAATATCAATGGAAATAATAGGTCTAATTTGGGAAAATTAGTAGAAATACGAGATACTATGAACTAGATCCTATGATCATAGACAAAAATGTAGAAAGAGGGGAATGGATGGTCCCCATGAATGTAACAAGATAAGGTGTAGCCATAGTAAATGAATCATGCATAGGATCTTGGAAAGTGATAGCATTAGGAATCATTGTAAAATCAGTGTATGGTGCTCTAACTTGTGATGAGGAAGGTGTGGAGAGAGATGTAACATTGGAATCACAAATCAATAGACCAAAAAAAAGTGCATTGAGAGTGAGATATAATGGGAGGATTATTGTAGGTTACAATAGCAACCAATTGTGTAAATTAGTAGCATTAGGGTGCATCCCAAGAGGAAAAGGATGTGTCTTGGAGGTAATGTCATACATCATGAATGAGAGGAATATCATCGGGAGTAGTAACACGAGGTGTGTAATCTACTATAGAATTAACTAAATAAGTATCAAATTCTCTAATACAAAGAGTAGATGGATTGAGATGAGTAAAAGAGAGACATATTTTATGGAGAAAGGAAAATTTTCATACATTAAGAGACAAATATAGGATCACCTAGTACACACTTGACAAGGAAAATATGAATTTGAACTTGGCTATAGAATGGGGAAGCATTTGAATCAAAGGCATGAGAATCCATGAAAGATCTGATAATGGTCATGTAAGGAGTATGTTCACCAAATAATAAAATTAAATCTAAGAAAAGGACACTACTAACTAAATAAGTAAAATAATAATTAATAAAGATCAAGAAAAGGAAATACACACAAGATTAGATAGGGTCTAGAGAATGAATATGCTTGTAAATATAGGTCTGAATTGATTCTAGAATGGAGACTAATCTGGAAGGGGTGATTCGGGGTTGTGTAATCTCTGTGTCCAAAAGTGTGAAATGGAAATTGATAGGGCATAACCACCTAGAACAAGATAGGGCCACCCAAGTGTTAGTGTATTATTTGGGCATTAGTGTTTATGGAGTGTCTCAGATCTAGTTCTTTTAGTGTTTCTTAGTTTCAATCCTTCTTCATTATAGAAAAATTAGATTTGTTGTTTTACCCTAAAAATGTAAAATAAACCCTAGCTACTGCATAATATTCAAGTGCACATCGATGAATAAAAATATATATTCTTGAGTCGAAATATCTTTGTTATCACCGTAATGTGATTTTCACCAAGTATTGCATTACATTTCAAAGTCAATGTAGTTCTAGTGTGTGTCTATGATTGAAATAGTGTCCCTTGTGATAGGATTGATCCAGAGGATTTCTTATGAGTATATATTATTTAAAATTACCTAAAAGCTGGACCATCTTGAAGGGATTCTTTAAAAAGAGTTTGTGAGAATCGAATCGGAAACGAGGCACCACGAAGTAGTTGCACTCCAATGGAATCATGAAAGCTCCAACGATAGTAAGGAAAAAATGATCAGTAATGGAAGAACTTGCTCAATAGAAACAAAGATTGCATAGAGGAAAGACAACGGAGTGTCTTGGCATGCTCATAAATGAATAGAAAAGGGGTACATATAGGGTGTTGAGTAACCCTAGTGCATGACACATATGAAACCCTAAACCTAACCCATGTGAGATGACCCTCCAACATGAGAGGAGGACACATAGGATAACTCACACTAACACCCCCTTCATCAAAGCTGGGGTAGTGGTTGTGATGAGTCAGACGGAAGAGGAAGACACTCCTAAACAACTAAGAAAGATGTGTCAATGGGGCCCGGTAACTAAAGGCCTAATAAGGTGCCCATATACAAACACAATCTTCCTAGAAGAAGAAGAAGAAAAGAAGGACTACATAGCCCTAAGAAGATGGGCAGCTGCAGAAGACCTCACCCCAAGAAGAGACCGTAAGTGAAGAAACTTCATCTCAGTGAAGGGCTTGGTGAATAAATCTACAATTTGATCAATTTTATCTATCTGAATGTCGATGATACCATCATGAATAAGCTCCCATATGAAGTGCATATGGATCTCAATGTGCTTCATCCACTGATGCTGAACTGGATTTATGAAAATAGAGATTGTGCTCATGTTATCATAGTAGATAATGGTAGGCCACCGAAAGTGGATGCCAAACTCTATCAGAATACCCTGTAGCCAAATAGCTTCTATGGCAACATTAACTACTCCTCTGTATTCTTCCTCTGTAGATGATATCACAATTACATTCTGATTCTTGCTAGACCAACTAATAGGACCCGAACCAAGAGAGAAACTGTAGCTAGAAGTAGATTTCTGATTATCTAAGTCACCAACCCAATCAGAATATGAATCCAATCAAGTCAATATCAACCCCTCCATGATAGTGTATGCCATCAACATAAGTGCCACGAACATAATGAAGGATCTGTTTAGCTACTTTCCAATGTAGCTCATGTGGCTCCTGCATGAATCTGGACATGATCCCAACAACATATGATAAATCCGGTTGAGTGTGAGTCAAGTAGATCAAGCTCCCACTAACTATCAATAAAGAGTACCATCAACCAAGGGAGTAGAGCAATCTGAAACCAACTTAACCCCAGAAAGAAAAGGAGTAGGAGAAGACTTGCAATCGGACATCTAAAACTAAGCTAGCAAATCAAGAGCATACTTAGGTTGCAAAATCAAGATTCCTAAGTCAGATTGTGAAATCTGGATCCCAAGGAAGTAATGAAGCAGACCTAAGTCAGTCATGGAAAACTTGTTGGCTAAGGTGATCTTCACAAAATCAATAATAGAGGAAGAGCTACCTGTGATCAAAAAGTCATCAACATATAGAACAAGAATGAGTATGGAGTCATCTTGCCATAGAATATAAACATTTGGATCAGAGTGACACTTAATAAACCCTGATGTAAGTAAGGAGTCCATCTTGGCATACCAAGCCCTAGGGGCTTGTTTAAGGCCATAAAGAGACTTCTTTAACTTACAAATGAGGGAGGAATCTTGGATATAACCCAGAGGTTGTTCCATATAGATCTCTTCCTCTAGGTCATCATGAAGGAAGACACTCTTAACGTCCATTTGATGGAATTTCCATCTATTTGCTGTGGCAATGGATAGGGTTAGTCGAATAGAAGTCATCTTTACAACCAAAGAAAAGTTTTCTATATAATCAACCCCAGCTATCTGGGAGAAACCCTTAGCTACTAATCACACTTTAAACTTTTCGACATCTCCATCTACTCCATACTTTGTTCAAAACACCCACTTACACCAAACGATTTTTCTTCCTTTCGGAAGAGTGGTGAGATCCCAAGTATCGTTCTTCATGAGAGAGGAATACTCCTCATCCATGGTAGAATCCCACTCAAGAATACCAGAAGCCTCCCGAAATACTATGGATCAGAAGCAGAGGTGAAGAAAGAGTGGGGTCCAACAAAATCTGAGTGAGTACGTCTCATATCCAAAGTATCTCCAACTAAATCTCCAAGATTTTTGCAAAGATTTCCTGTCCAAAGGGGACTAGGAGGATCAGGCTCAGAGTCGAAAGATTCTTCACTTGAGTGAGAAGGGACATAGTCCTCATCATCACTACTATCAAAATCAAAAGACTCAAAGATTTGATGGTCGGGAGGATCCGAAAGAGGAGCATGCTCAACAATATCATCATCTGATGAGTCAAAATCTAAATCAGCAAGCTGAAGAACCTCAATAGGTGGAGAAGTAGAAGTCGAAGAAGACTCATTGAACTTAACACTTCTCTCAATATATATCTCATGAGAAGTAGGATTCATCAATCGATATCCCTTCATGCCATCAGGATACCCTACAAAGATACAAGGTTTGGATTGTGGTTCCAAGGCCTTGCATTTCTTCTTGGGAATCCGAGCCATAGCCTTGGATCCGAAGACTCAAAAGTGCTCAACATCAAGCTTGCATCCAAACTAGGCTTCAAAGGGTGTCATCCCTCTTACTGCCTTGTGTGGAACACGGTTCTGAATGTAATTTGCACAATTCACTGCTTCGGCCCAATACTGTGGAGGAAGAGACTTCGAGTGAATCATACAAGTGGCCATCTCCTTAAGAGTATGGTTCTTTCTTTCTTGTGACTCCAAAGGAAGGGCTATAAGCAATCGTATGTTGCAAAGAGATCCCTTCGTAAGTACGTAAATCCATGAACCTATTGTTTACATATTCACCTTCATTGTCAATTTGAAGAACCTTGATAGACCGTTCCCTGCTTTTCTCAAGAAGAGCCTTAAAGTCTGAAAATGTTCAAAGACTTCAGACTAAGCTTAAGAAAATATACCCAAGTATATCGTGAATAGTTATCAATGAAGGTTAGCACATAAAGAGCTCTAGTAAATGAAGGAGAAGGAAATGGACAGAAACATCGCTATGAACAAGATCCAAGGGACGAGTGGCTCTAGGATTTTCCTTTGTCAAATTATTTTCGGGATGCTTTCCAAGGGTACAACCCTCACAAAGACCCTTAGAAAAATTGATGCGAGGCAACCCCCCGTTGACTATTTCATTTTGGCTCAATTGTTCAAGATAGCGATAATTTAGATGTCCAAAATGCTCATGCCATAAATTACTAACCTCATTTTCATGAGTAAGCAAGGTGGGTGTAGAATCGAAGTAAAGTGGGAGAAGGTGTACAACCATGAACATGGTGATCTGCCTTTCCCTCAGCCACTGTAGTATCATTGTTAAGCTCACGAATAATCACAGAGCTAGGACCAAATTCCACTCACATTCCTTCACCAAGGTGAGTAATTTGGTAAACCGATAGGAGATTGGTAAAGAGATCAGAACACTCAACACTTGGTTAAATGTTCCCCATCCCTCTCTACCGATCCACTACCGAGAAATTGACATTGTCGTATCATTACCCATCACGATTTGGGACATTCCACAAAGTTTTATGTTGGAAAACTCAACATGTGAAGAACCCATGTGGTGTGAGGCACCTAATCTATAATCCATGTCGATGAAGGAGCAACTTTGGCTATAAGAGCCTTTCCTTTCTTCTTATCATTTTTAACACCTTTTTAAAGAGAAGACTTGGCCTTCGGAGCACTTTTTTTTATAGATTCAGGAACACTTATTTTATTTTTCTCAAGTAAATGAGATAAGTGATCAATCTGTTTCTTAAAAAAGTGTTGCTCGTCGTGACCATTCTTCTTGTAATAGGAACACAAATACTTGATTTTTGTGCCTTAGGCTTAGAAGTTGAAGTGTTTGTGTAATTTTTAGGTTTGATCTTGGTTTCTTTCTTAGGTTGATCCTTAGTTTCTTTCTTCTTTTTAGTCTTCTTTCCCTTGCTAGTACTTGCTACAAGGGCATGTGACTTGGACTTGAGAGACCCCATTTGAATTATATTTTCCTGTTCTCGAATGAGTTGGGATGAAAAATAGTCAAAGGAGGGCATTGTCCAAGTATCACCAGCGTAGAAAGTTGACACGAAGAAAAAATATTCAAGACCTAGTTTAGAGAGAATCGACAAGATCAGTTGAGAATATTTCTTTTCTACTTGAAATCCTTTTAACAATAATCTAATGTGGACAAATTTCGAGAAGAAGGCTTGTAGGTTTTCAAAGTCACTAGGATTTAACCCTAGTAGTTCATTTTCCAACTCATGCGCTCTCATGTCATCTAGTTGTCCAAACATCGCATCCAACATTTTCCACATAGATGTAGGTGTTTCAGACACCTCAATGTGGAAGAGAAAGTTAGGAGAAACAGACATGCAAAGAAGACCTAAAGCTTCATCACTACGATTTAACTACTTATATTTTTCAGTTCATCATCGTCGGTTCATCTCATTCCCATGGTGATGTGGAATAACCCTTTACCCATTAGTTTCATTATTATTTTTGATCTCCATTCGAAAAATTTGAATGGCGTAAGCAAAGGAATTGAAAGTGCATCCATAGTGAGAGAGAGAGAAAGAAATGTAGAAAAGAAACACAACCACCCAAGACAATAACAACCCCCCTGCTTTCAACACTTTATAGGTTAGTGTGTTGATTACAATTGGGTCCATGCGTGTGGTTTGAAACACTTGGTAACTCATCTTGTAATTAGTGTAATAACGCGCAAGAGAGGAGACCACAACAGTGTTTCATGTAGTGCAACAAAAAAGGACACCATAAACAAGCACAAGCAAAAAACAAAAAGGAGGCGAAAGCCAACCCTGGTGGTGAGAAAAAGTGTCTCACATCACACGAAATAATCCCTTTATCATAAGACTGTGGCAGACGCACTCACAAGTCCACGAAAAAAGGAATAGAACAAAGCTAAAAAAAATGAGCTGAATTAAGCAATACAAAGACACCCCCAGGACTACGACACTTTATAAAATTAGTGAATTTACAAATATAATGATCCCATCATCTATAATACAAATAAACATGCAACTTTGACTAAAGAAGTGCTCAAAACCGAGTAACGAGTCAAAAGTTATAGCAAAAACCAATTCCCGCAATTGATGAGAAAAAGCCAATAAGCCTGCAAATGGATTAAAAAAATGATCTAAACGCATGCAAAGGGTGTCGTATGTATGCTCGTTGAAACGACATGGAATTTGAGATAGGGTTTGTTTGTATTGTGAGGGGGGATTAGCCACCTGCCTATCCCGGACCTCACCCTTCGTCTTCGGCACTCGACGGAAGGTTAAAAATACACAAAGCCAATAGACCAAATTTTATAATGCCAAAGAAATATAGTGTTTAAATAATGTGAAATTAATAAAAGATAGATTTAATTAAATTAAATCTACTAAATTTTGAAAAAGGCTTTAATTAAACAAATCACTGAATAAAGCACTTTTTTGAAGATTTTCTAAAACTTACAAGTGTTAGAAAGAAGGCGTTTAAAAAAGGAATTTTAGATGAAGATTTTTTAAAAAGATTGAATGCTTCTAATTAAAAAAATTCTAAAACGGTTAGAGAAACTTAGATATATATATATATATATATATATATATATATATATATATATATATATATATATATATATATATATATATATATATATAAACTCTAAAGGATTAGAAAACTTTAAAAACTTACCAAAAAGAAGGATTTGTTTTACCAAACAAAACAAAAACAACTGAGCATGAAAAAAAGTGGCTCGTTTTTGGAAAAAGCAAGATTTTTTTTTGTTTTGAAGTAAGATTAAAAAGAAAGTAAATGAAAACTAACCTAAAAATGATTGTTCCAAAGAAAAATGACTTACCAGAGGCGACTGTACGAGGGACAGGCCACGCCTAGGAGTTACAGCCACGTTTTCGTTGCCAACACAAAAAAATGCCCTTTCAAGCAAAAAAATGTGGCTGTGTTGTTGAAAACACCCTTGCAAGCAAAAAAATGTGGTTGTGTTGTTGAAAACGCCCTTGCAAGAAAAAAAACGTGGCTGTGTTGTTGAAAACGCATGTGGTGTTTACAGATGCTTGTTGGTAGATGCTTGGCACCAAAAAGATATTATAGGCCATGCACAATCAAAAGTTCCTCCATGAGCAACCATGTCAGAAGAACACAAATATCCTGCAACCACAGACTATAATGCATAGAAAAATATCCTGCAAAAACCAGAGATCTTAAAAAAATTCACTTTTATTTGAATAAATTAAAAAAATGAAATGAATCTCTATCTTGGATTTAGTTACATCCAACTAAAAAGAGCAGAAAAAACCTCTTATTTCTCAAGGTATTTTGAAAAACATGCACATGCACAAGAAAAAAACACAAAAACTTTCCGAGAAAGCTTGTTAGAGATATTAGCAAGATAATTTCCAGAAAATAGTGATCAAAAGACTTGCATGCAGAGTAAAATAATGAAACCAAGTAAGAGTAATAACAAAAAAAAATAAATCGAGTGCACGTTTACCCGATCTTAGCTCTGATACCATGAAAAGAGTTTGTGAGAATCAAATCGGAAACAAGGCACCACGAAGTAGTTGCACTCCAACGGAATCGTGAAAGCTCCAACAATAGCAAGGAAAAAATGATCAGTAATGGAAGAACTTTCTCAACAAAAACAAATCTTGCATAGAGGAAAGACAACGGAGTGTCTTGGCATGCTCATAAATGGAGTTGAAATAAAATGAAATGCAAGCTCACTAATTTTTTTTTTTATATGTAATGCACAAATAAATAACTATTGCAGATTTCTACAAGAAAGTTATTCCCACAAACATTATTTTTGTAACACAAAGTTTCCACTAACAATCTTTTATTCCAAAATAGAGTTGCAACAATTTCTTTATGAAGAGATCTTTCATATCTATTTTACAAGCTTACTTTTCCAAGGCAAGGTTTCACATTTGTAAAAACATGCTCAACTACATAGCTTATTCAAGACAACCCTTTTTTTTTTTACAAGATCCTTGCACTATTGAAGGAAACTTTCTTAAGCAATATGGCTTAAGTTTACAAGTAACATCACATACAAAGTGGATGTTTTACAAGAAAGAGAAAGCTTCACATAATCACATTTATAAATATACAATAAGAACCAAGATGAATAGGGAACTCCAACTATCTCCCACTTGAGCTCCAACTCCAATACTCCTACAAGAAATCCAACTTCAAGAGAACATGGCTTGTTTACCACCCAACCAATAGGCATCATTACATGCCTTTCCATGGTTGGAAGTCATGCTAGCCTCCCCCAAGCCCATGGGAGAGAGGAACTAGCTTCCACAATGTGCACAAGTATAATGGGGGTTTACACACAACAAGACAACATAAAACCATTCAACCACTTACTACATATGAAAACAACAATATGAGGATAACAATGCCAACCTCACAAGGGGGAAGAGAGGAAGAAGGATGCCCAAATCAAGGTGTCCAACCATAGGAGCACCAATAAATACATATATATAAAAACTCCTTATGCCTCCTAATCATACATCCTCCTTATTCCTCCTTATGCTATAGAAATCCTTCTTGGGAGGATTTTCAAACCCAAGAGGGTTTCCTCACCAAGAATGGGGAAAGGTTCAAGCCATATGAACCTTTCTCCCACCTCAAACCATATGAGGGGATGAGAAGGGACCTTCATGGCTTGACCAACAACCATGAGGTTTGAGAGGGAAATCCCTCTCTCTTCCCCTACATTCTCCAAAAACCATCAATCCAAATGATGGTGGAGAGAAAACAAGAAAACCACAAGAACAAACAACAACTACATTCATCATACACTTCTCAACACATATTTCACACACATTATCTCATTGATCAAGCATACATACAAGATAACAAAACTAAGAAGAAAAAGGATAAGAACCCTACCTCTAATATGCTTTCCAAAACTCTAAGCTTTTCCCCTTTGTCCAAGCTTCCTTCCAAGCTCCCAAAATTCTCCAAGTGCTCCAAAAAAAAATGAACCAAGAAGACCCCTTCTTCCCACATGAGGAAGAATAAAAAGAGGAACCCAAAAGTTTCCTCACCAATGGGAAAGTGACAAGTGTCACCCCCTCTCCTCTCAAGAGTCAAAGATTCCAAAAACAAAATAAGTAAGAGTAAACTCACCTTTTATCCCTTTTCACCCAAAATACTAAAAACTAAAATAAAACAAAGTGGAGCAACTTTTAACAATTTCACACAACCCAACCATCTTACATGGATGGTGACTAAAGAGGGCTAAATGGGAGGGAAACTCCCTCCAAACCTTGGAAATAGGCCCCCCTACCTATTAGGTAGGGTCCAAGGGCCCATTTTCATGCTAAGGGAACCCCCAAACTCAAAAGGGGTCCCTAAAATTACCCAAAATAACCCAATTTCGGGTTTGGCATGCTTGGGCACATGGGTAGAGGGTGTGGGGTCCACCCAAGGTTCACATGTGGTCCCCAATCCCTTCTACCAACACACACACACTTTCCAAAACCAACACTTAAGATAAGATCATTAACCCCTAAGCTAGTTTACTTCATAAAACACACCCTAAACATAATTAATTTTACAAGACACAATTACATTACAAATTGAGGGTTCACCCATGGTGCCCAATTAAATACATCTAATCTAAGGCCTCAAACATTTAGCATGGTTAGGACTCAGCCCGTGGGCCGCTTGTGCACAATTGCGTAGCTGCCCTGAAACCCATGCTCTCCTATACCTGTCACCTGCACACTCATTGCAAACATTAACCGCACCTGTCCAATATAGTAAACATCATCTATACATCACAATATCAATCAAACTTATAATGTCCGAACATAATTTACAATTGATAGTGCAATGCATCCAATTATCCACGTAGTTTGCCATGAATCATCCACAATTAAAATTGTAACGACATACACTTAGGTTAGCATGAAAATCACCATCATTAAATCCAAAACACAATATCATCAATCAAATTAACCACAAGAGACTAACATCTAACTGATAAGTCTATCATATAACCCTGTTAGTGTCATCACATCATACGAAATATATCAGTATATGAATCTAATCCAATTGGCGCTACATGCCCAAAATGCCATAATGTCCAAGAGGATAAAATATCATAGTAAAATGTCCAAAGTCTATCAGAGTCTCAATCAAAACATGTCTAGAAATAAAGGAACCAACAGATAACTGGAGCTATAAAAATGTGGGCACTACATCCCCCTCTCCTAGAATTAGACTTCCTCCTGGAAGTCATTGGAAGAGATAGGGATATCTAGCCCTCAGTGGTGTAGCATCCTCCCAGGTAGCTGATGACTCGTCGTATCGGTCCCACTGCACTCTAACCTGGTCCAAATCTCGACTCGAAGGGCCAACCTCCGGTGCTCAAAGTATGCGTCACGGGCTCCAATCTCCATTACCCTCCGTCCTCACCTGTAATGCCGACCAATCAAAACATGAGAAACATCGGTACATATCTATGTAGTACGAAACATGAAAACGTGTGGGCCCGTGCAAGGCGTGGTGGCAAAGCTAGGCGATAGGCAACTGGACCGATGACCTCAAGAATATCAAAAGGCCCCACAAAACGAGGTGATAGCTTAGAACCCTTTCCATAATGGATCGGACTCTTATGAGGACGAACCCTCAAGAAGACTTTGTCACCCACTGAGAAGTGACGATCGATCCTCTTAGTGTCTGCATACGCCTTCTAGCGTGCTCTAGCCTGCTCAAGATGTTGCCGAATCAGAACAACCTGCTGCTCTAAATCCTGAAGATAAGCTGGCCCCAAAATAATCCTGTCATCTAGTCTATCCCAGCTCAAAGGTGTCCTGCAAGGTCGTCCATACAAAGCCTGATAGGGAGCCATGCCAATGGAGCTATGATAACTGTTATTGTAGGCAAACTCAACTAAATGCAAATAGTCTTCCCACTTCTTCTGCTGGTCCATCACGTACATCCTCAACATGTCCTCAAGAACCTGATTAACCCTCTCTATCTGCCCATCTGTCTCTGGATGATAAGCTAAACTGAAATTAATCTGTGTACCCAAGGCCTCCTGAAAAGAAGTCCAGAAAACTGATGTGTAGATGGTGTCTCTGTCATTAATGATCATCTTCGGAATCCCATGCAATCTGACAATGTCCTCCATGAACACTTTGGCGATGGCCTGTGCATTATAGGTGACCTTGGTTGGCGAGAAATGCGCAACCTTGGTCAACTTATCCACAGTGACCATAATGGCATCATGACGATAAGAGGACATAGGAAGTCCTACTATGAAATCCATGGAGATCACATCCCATTTCCACTCGGGAATGTCATGAGGGTATAAAAGTCCTGCGGGATGAGAATGCTCTGCCTTGACTCTCTGACACTCAAGACAACGTGCTACAAAATCTGCTATGTCCCGACGAAGACCTGGCCAATAATATAACTCTCTCAAATCGGCATGCATCTTCTTCACTCCTGGATGTGCTGTGTATGGGGCTCGATGAGCCTCAGTAAGGATGAAACTACGCAGATCACCTGCCTTAGGCACATAAATGCACCTATGGAACCAAAGCAAACCATCTGACTCTAGCATGCATCCTGAATATCTGCCCTCAAAAGAACCCTGAGAATCCAACATCTGCCTAGCACCCTCATAAAACCTGTCCTCTGGAAGATGCTCAAGTATCCTGCCTCTCAAATCTGACTGCAGTGTCAAAGAAGCAAGCACATGTCGTCGTCTACTAAGTGCATCTGCAACAACATTTTCCTTTCCCTTGATATACTGCACCTCCATGTCATACTCACAAAGGAACTCCATCCAACGCCGTTGACGAGCGTTGAGGTTCGGCTGAGAGAAGATATGCTGTAAGCTACAATGATCTGTCCTCAAGATGAAAGGTCTACCCAAAAGGAAATGTCGCCAACGCACAAGCGCATGAACAACTGCTGCAAGCTCTAAGTCATGAGTAGGATAGTTAAGCTCATAGTCCTTGAGCTTACGAGACTCAAAAGCAATAACCCGACGCTCCTGCATAAGAACTGCTCCCAAACCCTCTAGTGATGCATCAGTGCAAACAACAAAATCCTCTGTTGGGTCTAGAACTGCTAAGATGGGTGCCGTGGTTAACCTTTCCTTAAGCAACTGAAAGGCCTGCTCACATTTTTCTGACCAATCAAACTTCTTCCCTTTCCTCTGAAGAGAAGTAATAGGGTGAGCAATCCTAGAAAAGTCCTGCACAAACCTGCGGTAATACCCTGCTAAACCCATGAAGCTCCTCACCTTAATGACTGATGTGGGTGCATTGGCCAATCCAAGATAGCCTGAATCTTAGAGGGATCTATGGAGATACCCTCGCCTGATATGATATGACCCAAGTACTGAATCTCTGTCTGAAAGAAGCTGCATTTTTCCAAGTTCCCATACAACTTCTGCTCTCTCAAAACCTGAAGTACCTGCCTCAAATGCTCCTCGTGTTCCTCCTCGGAACGAGAATAAATCAATATGTCATCAAGGAACACTAAGACAAAGTGATCCAGAAATGTCCTGAATACTCCATTCATGAGGCTCATGAAGACAGCTGGGGCATTAGTCAAACCAAATGGAACCACTGTGAACTCATAATGCCCGTAACGTGTGCGAAATGTTGTCTTATGAATGTCTGCATCTGAAATGCGCAACTGATGATATCCTGACTTGAGATCGATTTTGGAGAACACTCTAGCTCCCCGCATCTGATCAAACAAGTCATCAATCCTAGGGAGCGGATAACGGTTCTTTATTGTGACTTTATTGAGCTGTCTGAAGTCTACACAAAGCCTGAGAGAACCATCCTTCTTCTTCACAAATATGACTGGCGCTCCCCAAGGAGATACACTAGGGCGAATGAGACCCTTCTCTAACAACTCCTCTAACTGAATCTTGAGCTCATGAAGCTCTGAAGTCGTCATCCGATAGGGTGCCCTAGAAACTGGTGCAGATCCAGGCACTAAGTCAATGGTGAAATCCACCTCTCTACTAGGTGGTAAACCTGGAAGCTCTCCTGGAAACACATCTGCATACTCCCTCAAAACTGCGTGATCATCAAGGGGTGAATGCTCTGGAGTACTGTCCGAACGATCACTGATAGTGATAGCAAACAACTGGCAACCCTTACGCATGCTCCGCTTGAGTTGCTTAGCCGAGATCATACGCAAGGAAATGGGTCTCTGCATCCCTGAAATCACAACTGCACTACCCAAATCATCCTGACACTCAATGACCTTCTCTCTACAATCCACCTTGGCTCGATGAGCCTCGAGCCAATCCATACCCAACACTACCTGATAGGATCCTAAAGGAATAACTCGGAGGTCAAGCGTAGTGGAGAAGACTCCCAAATCGAGTACACAACTCTCCACATACGAGTCCACGGCGAGTTTAGCCCCAGAGGCCAACTCAACCTGCCAACTATCTGGCTGCCTAGCCACCACTAGCCCACACTGGTCCACTATAGAAGGTGATATAAAGGAATCTGAAGCACCTGAATCAAAAAGTACTGAGACAGAAATACCCCTGATAGTACCTGTCATCTCAATGACTGTGGCCTGATGCTCAGCCTGGCGGTTGTCAACCGCTGCATACACACGATGGGCGCGTCCCACGTCACCCACCGTCTGCTCGGATCTAGGAGCTCTCTGCATATCCGTAGTAGTGGGCTTGTGCGGACACATACGCACATAATGATCTGGAGCCCCACAAATAAAACATCCTCCTGTACCTCTCTGAGATGGGGTCCCTCCTGTGCTCTGGTGAACTGAACCTGCCGGTCCAACCCTAGTAGACTGCTGCGAGCGGGCTGGCTGGGAGTGATGAGTACCCGGCCTCCTATCTCTAGACCCACCAAAACCACCTCTAGACCCACCCTCACTGAAAACTTGAGTCTGTCTACCCCTCTGATGCTGGTGTCCCTGATGCTGTGTCTGCTGTGGTGGGTGTGGAGGAGCTCTCGATGCTGCTGGAGAAGACCAGAATCCTCCTCTAGGGGGTGGTACTGCTCCCCGTGCTCTCTGACTCTGGAATGCCTGAATCCTATCCTGAAACTTACTCTTGTTCCTTTCTCTGTGCTCCTGAGCCTTGGTCCTATTCTCCTCAGCCAAGTAGGCCTTCTCAACGGCCTTCTCGAGCGTGGGAGGAGATAACATCCTAACAGCTCCTGCTATATCTGCATTCAGGCCCCGAATGAACCTGTTTACCTGTAACTTCTCGTCTTGCAGGTAGTCTACATACTGCAAGAGATCCAAGAACCTGCTCTCGTACTGTGCCACTGAGCCAGAACCCTGTCGCAAGTCGTGAAACTCATCAATCCTCTTCTGCACAAAATGCTCTGACATATACCGGGCCCTGAATCGCTCCTCGAACAACTCCCATGTCACTGTATCCCGAGTCAAATGGAGCTTTCACTCCTCATTCCTCCACCAAACACCTGCTGCATCTCGGAGGAGGTGTATGGCGAACCTGGCTTTGAC